>OZ007588.1:405122703-405467703 GCA_963931845.1 Maratus michaelseni
ATGCGGATTTTCGCAACCTCGTCATGCTCCTTGAGGGCAGTAATAGCGTCGACTTGCCAATAGGTAAGTTGAAGTTTATCCGCAACCTCAACTTGCCATAGAATGTGGCGGAGGATTCCCTAGCATGTCATCTGATTGAGGCGGAAGATATAGAATTTTTGACTAATTTTTAGAGTCAGCCGCGTTAAGCTCTCTACCTGCCATTCGAGCGAGGCGTGAAATATACTTTGGCTTTTCATGTTCTTTTATTCGGATTTCCAAGGCTGAATTTACCAAGAAAATCAAAAACAAATTTTTATTAAAATGAAAAATAGTAAATATTCAAATATCATAAACTCAAGTTTTTAAAAACAAAAATAAAGAAGTTAATAATTTTCTGACACTATATTTACATTTATTTAACTTTAACAAAATAACAAATTATGTGGTCAAATTGTGCTTAAATTTAAAACTTCTACCATTTACCCTGCTCTTCCAAAAGACCTCTGTATTAGTATCAATATAATTTTCGTAGCAAAAATTAAAACTACTTTTAAAGTGCTTTTTACAAAATTAATAATGTATAATGAATAAAATAATAAATACCATTCGGGACAGTGTATATTGCGTTTGGTAGGTCGCCTGAAATTCATATCGAAAAGTAGAAAGACTAATTTCGAAATGCAATCGTGAGACAAGGCAGTCTACATTATACAATGACACTAATAATATACTAAGGAAACAAGCGCAACATTTTTATTAGAATGCTATGGGAAATGCGGATTTTCGCAACCTCGACATGCTCCTTGAGGGCAGGAATAGCGTCGACTTGCCAATAGGTAAGTTGCAGTTTATCCGCAACCTCAACTTGCCATAGAATGTGGCGGAGGATTCCCTAGCATGTCATCTGATTGAGGCGGAAGATATAGAATTTTTGACTAATTTTTAGAGTCAGCCGCGTTAAGCTCTCTACCTGCCATTCGAGCGAGGCGTGAAATATACTTTGGATTTTCATGTTCTTTTATTCGGATTTCCAAGGCTGAATTTACCACGAAAATCAAAAACAAATTTTTATTAAAATGAAAAATAGTAAATATTCAAATATCATAAACTCAAGTTTTTAAAAACAAAAATAAAGAAGTTAATAATTTTCTGACACTATATTTACATTCATTAAAGTTTAACAAAATAACAAATTCTGTGGTCAAATTGTGCTTAAATTTAAAACTTCTACCATTTACCCTGCTCTTCCAAAAGACCTCTGTATTAGTATCAATATAATTTTCGTAGCAAAAATTAAAACTACTTTTAAAGTGCTTTTTACAAAATTAATAATGTATAATGAATAAAATAATAAATACCATTCGGGACAGTGTATATTGCGTTTGGTAGGTCGACTGAAATTCATATCGAAAAGTAGAAAGACTAATTTCGAAATGCAATCGTGAGACAAGGCAGTCTACATTATACAATGACACTAATAATATACTAAGGAAACAAGCGCAACATTTTTATTAGAATGCTATGGGAAATGCGGATTTTCGCAACCTCGTCATGCTCCTTGAGGGCAGGAATAGCGTCGACTTGCCAATAGGTAAGTTGAAGTTTATCCGCAACCTCAACTTGCCATAGAATGTGGCGGAGGATTCCCTAGCATGTCATCTGATTGAGGCGGAAGATATAGAATTTTTGACTAATTTTTAGAGTCAGCCGCGTTAAGCTCTCTACCTGCCATTCGAGCGAGGCGTGAAATATACTTTGGCTTTTCATGTTCTTTTATTCGGATTTCCAAGGCTGAATTTACCAAGAAAATCAAAAACAAATTTTTATTAAAATGAAAAATAGTAAATATTCAAATATCATAAACTCAAGTTTTTAAAAACAAAAATAAAGAAGTTAATAATTTTCTGACACTATATTTACATTTATTAAACTTTAACAAAATAACAAATTCTGTGGTCAAATTGTGCTTAAATTTAAAACTTCTACCATTTACCCTGCTCTTCCAAAAGACCTCTGTATTAGTATCAATATAATTTTCGTAGCAAAAATTAAAACTACTTTTAAAGTGCTTTTTACAAAATTAATAATGTATAATGAATAAAATAATAAATACCATTCGGGACAGTGTATATTGCGTTTGGTAGGTCGCCGGAAATTCATATCGAAAAGTAGAAAGACTAATTTCGAAATGCAATCGTGAGACAAGGCAGTCTACATTATACAATGACACTAATAATATACTAAGGAAACAAGCGCAACATTTTTATTAGAATGCTATGGGAAATGCGGATTTTCGCAACCTCGTCATGCTCCTTGAGGGCAGTAATAGCGTCGACTTGCCAATAGGTAAGTTGAAGTTTATCCGCAACCTCAACTTGCCATAGAATGTGGCGGAGGATTCCCTAGCATGTCATCTGATTGAGGCGGAAGATATAGAATTTTTGACTAATTTTTAGAGTCAGCCGCGTTAAGCTCTCTACCTGCCATTCGAGCGAGGCGTGAAATATCCTTTGGCTTTTCATGTTCTTTTATTCGGATTTCCAAGGCTGAATTTACCAAGAAAATCAAAAACAAATTTTTATTAAAATGAAAAATAGTAAATATTCAAATATCATAAACTCAAGTTTTTAAAAACAAAAATAAAGAAGTTAATAATTTTCTGACACTATATTTACATTTATTAAACTTTAACAAAATAACAAATTCTGTGGTCAAATTGTGCTTAAATTTAAAACTTCTACCATTTACCCTGCTCTTCCAAAAGACCTCTGTATTAGTATCAATATAATTTTCGTAGCAATAATTAAAACTACTTTTAAAGTGCTTTTTACAAAATTAATAATGTATAATGATTAAAATAATAAATACCATTCGGGACAGTGTATATTGCGTTTGGTAGGTCGACTGAAATTCATATCGAAAAGTAGAAAGACTAATTTCGAAATGCAATCGTGAGACAAGGCAGTCTACATTATACAATGACACTAATACTATACTAAGGAAACAAGCGCAACATTTTTATTAGAATGCTATGGGAAATGCGGATTTTCGCAACCTCGTCATGCTCCTTGAGGGCAGGAATAGCGTCGACTTGCCAATAGGTAAGTTGAAGTTTATCTGCAACCTCAACTTGCCATAGAATGTGGCGGAGGTTTCCCTAGCATGTCATCTGATTGAGGCGGAAGATATAGAATTTTTGACTAATTTTTAGAGTCAGCCGCGTTAAGCTCTCTACCTGCCATTCGAGCGAGGCGTGAAATATACTTTGGCTTTTCATGTTCTTTTATTCGGATTTCCAAGGCTGAATTTACCAAGAAAATCAAAAACAAATTTTTATTAAAATGAAAAATAGTAAATATTCAAATATCATAAACTCAAGTTTTTAAAAACAAAAATAAAGAAGTTAATAATTTTCTGACACTATATTTACATTTATTAAACTTTAACAAAATAGCAAATTCTGTGGTCAAATTGTGCTTAAATTTAAAACTTCTACCATTTACCCTGCTCTTCCAAAAGACCTCTGTATTAGTATCAATATAATTTTCGTAGCAATAATTAAAACTACTTTTAAAGTGCTTTTTACAAAATTAATAATGTATAATGATTAAAATAATAAATACCATTCGAGACAGTGTATATTGCGTTTGGTAGGTCGACTGAAATTCATATCGAAAAGTAGAAAGACTAATTTCGAAATGCAATCGTGAGACAAGGCAGTCTACATTATACAATGACACTAATACTATACTAAGGAAACAAGCGCAACATTTTTATTAGAATGCTATGGGAAATGCGGATTTTCGCAAGGTCTTCATGCTCCTTGAGGGCAGGAATAGCGTCGACTTGCCAATAGGTAAGTTGCAGTTTATCCGCAACCTCAACTTGCCATAGAATGTGGCGGAGGATTCCCTAGCATGTCATCTGATTGAGGCGGAAGATATAGAATTTTTGACTAATTTTTAGAGTCAGCCGCGTTAAGCTCTCTACCTGCCATTCGAGCGAGGCGTGAAATATACTTTGGCTTTTCATGTTCTTTTATTCGGATTTCCAAGGCTGAATTTACCACGAAAATCAAAAACAAATTTTTATTAAAATGAAAAATAGTAAATATTCAAATATCATAAACTCAAGTTTTTAAAAACAAAAATAAAGAAGTTAATAATTTTCTGACACTATATTTACATTCATTAAACTTTAACAAAATAACAAATTCTGTGGTCAAATTGTGCTTAAATTTAAAACTTCTACCATTTACCCTGCTCTTCCAAAAGACCTCTGTATTAGTATCAATATAATTTTCGTAGCAATAATTAAAACTACTTTTAAAGTGCTTTTTACAAAATTAATAATGTATAATGAATAAAATAATAAATACCATTCGGGACAGTGTATATTGCGTTTGGTAGGTCGACTGAAATTCATATCGAAAAGTAGAAAGACTAATTTCGAAATGCAATCGTGAGACAAGGCAGTCTACATTATACAATGACACTAATACTATACTAAGGAAACAAGCGCAACATTTTTATTAGAATGCTATGGGAAATGCGGATTTGGGCAACCTCGTCATGCTCCTTGAGGGCAGGAATAGCGTCGACTTGCCAATAGGTAAGTTGAAGTTTATCCGCAACCTCAACTTGCCATAGAATGTGGCGGAGGATTCCCTAGCATGTCATCTTATTGAGGCAGAAGAAATAGAATTTTTGACTAATTTTTAGAGTCAGCCGCGTTAAGCTCTCTACCTGCTATTCGAGAGAGGCGTGAAATATACTTTGGATTTTCATGTTCTTTTATTCTGATTTCCAAGGCTGAATTTACCAAGAAAATCAAAAACAAATTTTTATTTAAATGAAAATTAGTAAATATGCAAATATCATAAACTCAGGTTTTTAAAAACAAAAATAAAGAAGTTAATAATTTTCTGACACTATATTTACATTTATTAAACATTAACAAAATAACAAATTCTGTGGTCAAATTGTGCTTAAATTTAAAACTTCTACCACTACCCTGCTCTTCCAAAGACCTTTGTATTAGTATCAATATAATTATCGTAGCAAAAATTTAAACTACTTTTAAAGTGATTTTTTACAAAATTAATAATGTATAATGAATAAAATAATAAATACCATTCGAGACATTGTATATTGCGTTTGGTAGGTCGACTGAAATTCATATCGAAAAGTAGTAAGTCTAATTTCGAAATGCAATCGTGAGACAAGGCAGTCTACATTATACAATGACACTAATACTATACTAAGGAGACAAGCACAACATTTTTATTAGAATGCTATGGGAAATGCGGATTTGCGCAACCTCGTCATGCTCCTTGCGGGCAGGAATAGCGTCGACTTGCCAAGAGCTAAGTTGCAGTTTATCCGCAACCTCAGCTTGCCATAGAATGTGGCGGAGGATTACCTAGCATGTCATCTGATTGAGGCGGAAGATATTATAATTTTTGACTAATATTTAGAGTCAGCCGCGTTACGGTCTCTACTTGCGATTCGAGCGATGAGTAAAATATACTTTGTCTTTTCTTGTTCTTTTATTCGGTTTTCCAAGGCTGAATTTACCAAGTAAATGAAAAACAAATTTTTATTAAAATGAAAAATAGTAAATATTCAAATATCATAAACTCAGGTTTTTAAAAACAAAAATAAAGAAGTTAACAATTTTCTGACACTATATTTACATTTATTAAACTTTAACAAAATAGCAAATTCTGTGGTCAAATTGTGCTTAAATTCAAAACTTCTACCACTACCCTGCTCTTCCGAAATAACTCTGTATTAGTATCAATATAATTATCGTAGAAAAATTAAATTACTTTTAAAGTGTTTTTTATTAAATTAATAATGTATAATGAATAAAATAATAAGTACTATTCGAGACTGTGTATATTGCGTTTGGCAGGTCTACTGAAATTCATATCGAAGAGCAGAAAAGTCATTTCTATAAGCAATCTTGAGACAATGCAAACTACAGAGTATAATGACACTAACATTATACCAAGGAGACATGCGTAAAATTTTTATTGGAATGCTATGGGAAATGCGGATTTGCGCAACCTCGTCATGCTCCTTGAGGGCAGGAATAGCGTCGACTTGCCAATAGGTAAGTTGAAGTTTATCCGCAACCTCAACTTGCCATAGAATGTGGCGGAGGATTCCCTAGCATGTCATCTGATTGAGGCGGAAGATATTATAATTTTTGACTAATTTTTAGAGTCAGCCGCGTTAAGCTCTCTACCTGCCATTCGAGCGAGGCGTGAAATATACTTTGGCTTTTCATGTTCTTTTATTCGGATTTCAAGGCTGAATTTACCAAGAAAATCAAAAACAAATTTTTATTAAAATGAAAAATAGTAAATATTCAAATATCATAAACTCAGTTTTTTAAAAACAAAAATAAAGAAGTTAATAATTTTCTGACACTATATTTACATTTATTAAACTTTAACATAATAACAAATTCTGTGGTCAAATTGTGCTTAAATTCAAAACTTCTACCACTACCCTGCTCTTCCAAAATAACTCTGTATTAGTATCAATATAATTATCGTAGCAAAAATTAAAACTACTTTTAAAGTGCTTTTTACAAAATTAATAATGTACCAGAAGGACCCGTGCGAAGCTTTCGCACTGCAATCTTTGAGATTATTTCCTGGTACGTTTTAGCGCTAATTTTTAATTAACTGATTTTTTTTTTTATTATTATTCAATCACCGCGTTTTAACGAAATGCAGTTGTACTTTCTCAGAAATTGTTCAAAAACTTTTCGAATACCTCATTCCTCGTTGTATGTTTTGTATATGCATAGAAAAAAGGATGTTGACAAATGAAATAATATATATAATGATTGCTTGTGCGAATAAATTGCCAGAAAATTTTTTGCCAAATTTTCTTATCTCGCCAAGGTTATTTCTCTAGGTTGCCAAGATCCCTATACTGAAAAAAAAAACGAATTATAAAAATATTTAAACACTGAATCAGATGTTTGGGGAATTTATATTCCAGCATGGCACAGATGTCATATACTCACCACATTGGCACGATTTTTCTCCCCGCCAATTTGGCGAAAATTTTGTTTTTGAATATTAGTTACAAATAGCATACAATAATAGCATGTGATATTTTATTTCAATATAAAAGTAAAATAACGTAATAAATGAAATAGCTTCTATTATTTTAAAAAAGGAAATACAAATAAATAAATGATAGTTTGATATAAATAAGTGTGGATATACATAATAACAATAATTTATAGAATTAAAATACGAAATAAAGTAAATAAACAACGTTTAAAAAGTAAATAAACAAAGTTTTCGCCAAATTAGCGGGGGGGAAATCGCGCCAATGTGGTGCGTATATGACATCTGTGCCGAAAGCATTTCCTCAGATTTTGCAAAACTGTTAAAGAAATTTCTTAAATACGTAAATCAATATTTGGTACACCACTTTTTTGAAAGCCTATGGGAACTTAAACATGGGGCTTTCAAACTTTGTGGTCCAGCAGTCATTTAAGTGACATCAGACTTCGCTGGTATATTAACAGCTTAATGAAATATTACAAAATAAACATTTACAATTTTTGTAAATCCTAATGAAATGTATATCTGGAAGTTAATCCTTAAATTACGTAATCTACTGGTGCTCCGATTCCGATACAGTACGCATATAAACAGCCATGATTAAACAAAGAAAACAAACAATAGGTGACGCACGCGTAAAAATCTATATATTTAAAACGCTAAGCGATTTCTTTCGACAATCCGAGAGAACAAACTACTGCATCAAATTACACCATTCTTTTTTTAAATGAAAGATATTTGAACACAGATTTCTTATCGTGCATTCGTTTGTTTGAAAATTAAATTAATTAGCCGTAATTTTCAATTAAATTTTTACTGCTGCTCATGACGTCATAAAGTCTGCAACTCCCACTGTTGCAAGGCATAGAGTTTTTTACTGAACTCTGTGGTTCGCCAATCTTTTGACATTAGCTAATATCAACTAGGTAATATTTTATCATTGTAATATTAAATCTTAAAAAACTTACTTAAAATTAGCTAAAATATAATCATAATAAAATATCTAAACATAAACATATCAATATGAATAACAAATTTCACGTAAAATATTTCAATTTAAATTATTCCAATTGAAAGAAGATTTGGAGAGTTATCTCTGACGCCCAGCTAACATAAAAGTGCCAATTTTATTTCATTTATTTACATACATATTCAATTTTATTATAAAACACCAGGTTGCCATACAAAGCAAAAATCGTCATTTAGGCGTCAAAAATTAACCCCAGTTATTACAGCGCCTAGAATACATTATGTTTATAGAATGACATACATGTATATATGTATATATATACTTCACTGGCGCCCAGCGAAAAGTACCCCAAATTATTCGCCAAACTGTAGAGCCCAATAAACAAACAGAAGAATGTTGCCATTAAATCTCAAAAATAAAAAAAATAAAATAATAATAATTAGGAAAAGCCCCATTTACTAAAGTAGCATTTATCAGTAACTTTAAACAATAAAATTTACAATATATTAATGAAAACAGAATAAAAAATAGTCTTGAGTATTTATTTATTTATATTATTTCTCTTAATTATCCCTTTCGTCTGTTGGATAAATGTTTGTGACGTCAGTTGAATTTTATGGATTGTACAAAACTACGTATCACAACATTTTTTTAATGCTTTTTCTATTTTAATATCATGGCAGGGAGATAGAGAGAAGGAGAACAAAGATAATGTTTCTACTTATGGAACTAAAAGCGGTACCTAGTATGGCGGCGTTTCCGGTCTTTTGGGCCTTTAGGAAGTGTAGCGCCCTCTATCTCTTTACCATGCTCGAAACCAAAATGCAGGAAGAGCAGATGACAATTTGTCATGTTTGACAGGTCACATGACCGGCCTTTGGGAGCACCAGCGCCACAAACTGGGTACTAATTCCCGGTCCTTGTTGTGATCTTGAAAGCCTATCTTCACTGTTCTCCTTCTTATTTCTATCTCCAAGTATCATGGTTTCGAGACGTAATTTTATTTTAATTAATATAATAACTAATAAATCAGTAAAACATCATTATAAATACATTTAACGTCGAATTAAAAATCACTTGATGAGAACTGCATATTATTTTTTCTGCATATTAACAGAGTATTTGGTATCATTTTAATCAGTGAACAGTGAACAATACAAATTAATGATCCATTTTAGGATCAGCGCATACAGATAGATAATTATGGAACAAAGTGAACCACGGCAGTCAAGGAAATATTTGGTTTTCCGTTCCCACGAATGATTTAACTACACCTAATAAAAATGTCATGGAGAAAATTGTCAGAACAATAATATGACACATTTATTTATGAGAGCTTAAATAGGCACGAAGACCTCCCAAGTAAAAGCATCTTTACCTCCCAGACACAGCACGGCGTCCAGAGGAATCGCTATTGTACCGACGGACCTATGAAACACTCAAGGGGAGTACCAAATTTCTCCCGCCTGCCAATGGTCATCTCTCTAAAATCAGAGGTATGGCCGAAACATGCAAATTTTCAAGAAGTTGAAACGTATAAGGCCTTAATTTTATGTGAAAAGGGAAAAGTGGTTCCATCCCTTTTTTTTTGCTCCACGAAAAGAATGTGATTTTTCTTGAGAGTAGAGATTCAAAAAAATATGGAAAAGTAGAAGGTTGACTGCTCTCTAACTAAAAAACAGATTTTGAGTGTGTGTGCCAATAGATGGAAATGTACGCGCTAAGAAAAAGCGAAAACGCGTCAGCCATTACCTCCTGCTGTCAACGTTATCTAGTAATATAAGGTAACAAACAATCTTCCTTCACCATGGTTCCATTTTATTTAATTAAGCTATATTCTTTTAATAATACGAATTTACGTGTGTATGAAGATCCTACCCCGATCTAAACATAAAAAGGCTAATCAAATAAATACTTCTAGGGTATGGAACTCTGCCTTTCAAAATTGAATTTGTTAATTCAGTAAGATAAACTGTAATTCTCAGAAAATAAATGTTGAGAATACAGTTCTCAACTAGGATTGAATATATATTTTTTAAAACATTTATGTTTGTTTTTAATTACATGATTATAATTACCTTGTAAATAAACTCAATTTTATATTCAATTAATTTTAGTCAGTTTTCATTTTGTTTACTTAATTTATTGAATTAATATTAAGTCTTTTATTTTAGGAAATGTTTTCTTTAATATTACAATCTAGGTTTTAAAATAAGCCATTATTTATTTAATGTTACATAACTCTCTGCAGGTAACCTTTGATGATTGTAATTGGCTCAAAGAGGATCCGAACTTCAAAAATAATTCACAACGCAACTTTTTCTTTTCTATAATTAATTGATAATTTGTCTAATAAAATTCTCTAAGTATAAATTATCATATCAGATCCTTAGAGTCATAGGTGCAAAATAAATACTATACGTCTCGGATAATTTAAAATACTCATATTAATCAATAAACAGCAATATAGTGGTAAATCCTATGCAGTCAGACTTAAATTCGAATGCTCACTCTGTAGCATTCTATCATAGGGTTTACCGAATTAGAAGTGGTACCGTTACCTCTTTCTAAATTATTTTAATATATTAATTTAATTTTAGAAATAGAACTTTAGGTTATTGTATAATTTTTTTTTAAATATAAAAATATATATGCAATATTAAGACTGCAAAAAAAAAAAAAAAAAAAAAAAAAAAAAAAAAAAAAAAAAAATTCTTAATTTTAAAATTCTTTAAAAAAATTTTTTTGCCTCTTTTCAACAACTAATTAAAAAAAAATTTAAGCATTCACTGGGGAATCTTCATACACACTCTGTAACATGCATATACTTGGCAACTCTTTTTGGGTACCTCACTAAATATATAATGATATATTAAATAATAATAAGTGTTATTGGATTGATTTGTATTAACAAAGAATTGAAAATATGACTTGTGTTACATATACTGCAACAGCAGCAAATATAAAATAAATACATAATAATGCTCAAATATTGAAATGATATATATTATACATAATTAATTTCTCGAACAGTGCATAACAATTCACCATTGGATATCTTTTATTTTATGTTAAACAATTTTTTTTTTGCTCTCTCTCTATTTTATGATTTTTGTACTTTAATTGGATGAATAAGCGTAAAAGTCAAAGAATTAGTAGAATAGATACTGGTGTCAAAACTAGACAACAATTACGCGAATTAAATAATCAAACTGTAGACACTAATATTATTTGTAATAATAGTAATAATAATAATAAGAAAAAAAAAGAAAGAGAAGAAAATTATAAATTCTGAAAAAGCTACTCCTAAAATTACTACAATGGACACCCCAAATGCAGATAGCCTAATTAATCTGATTCCATACTATGATGGAAAAAAGGAAGCAAATATTAACCATTTTTTCTTACAATTTGACAATCTCATCAATAAAACTGAATTGAATAATGATTCTAAATTAACTATATTAAAGGCGAAAATTGTAGGACCTGCTAAAGATAAATTGATGAGGGATCAAAATTTGTTCGTGGAACAGAACTTAGAAACCTTTAAAACAAAGTTAAAATAATTATTCGAACCCAAAACCACATTTCTAGAAGCGCAAAAGAAATTTTGCAATCTCAAACAAAAACCGGAACAAAACATGAACGAATTTATATTAGAATTTAATGCGGCAGCAGACATTTGAAAACAATAAACAAGATAAAGATCATGATCAGAATTCTAGTAACAATAAGGGAAACTAAAGTCGGGACTTACATTCTCAAATACAAGGCACCCGCGTAAGTCTCACTGCGGGTCTAAAAAAAATAACAAAATTATTGCTAGTGTCAAAAGTAATGACAATTCTCAACTTCCGATTATTACTTTTGAAATTAATGGTGTTAAGATTAATGCTTTAACAGACAGTGGGGCGGCAGTAACTTTGGCATCACCTATATTGTTCGAACAATTAAAGAATGCACACGTAAAATATAAAAATCTCTGTAACCAGGTAAAAATTCAAACATTAACAAATTCGACAATCTCTTTTAAGCAATGCATTAAATTAACTTTCAAATTGGAAAACGTTTTTGTATCGGGGCATTCTATGTTACAACTCAAGATTTTGGTCAGAACTACAATATGCTATTGGGATTCGATTTCCTCAAAACAAATAATATTATCCTAGATTTTGAAGATAAAACCATGAAATTAAAAAACAAAAACATTGCACTTCAATTTCTAGAAAATGAACCTCAAAGTCTGATAAGTAACTTAACTGCTAACTCTAATGAGAATCAAAATAAAGAAACAATACGCAAAAAGAAAAAAAAACGTATCTCGCACAAAAATTTTGTTACAGCAAAACTAACACAGACAACGGAGTTACTACCAGGCGAAAAAAAAAATTGTTGCATTACTATTAGATCCAGCTAAATTCGCAACTACAAATACAATACTCTTGGAACCGATTAAACATAATATGAAAATTTATTATAAAACATCAATTCACGAAATTGCCAAGGATAATAAAATTCATATAATAATCACTAACAAATCACAACAAAAATTAATCTTAACAGAGGGAATGAACATTGGCAAAATTTCTAAACATTTTGAAATAAAATCAGTTGACACTGAGGGTCAAGAAGTAACGAAGCAGGTAGTGCACATTAATAATCTGAATTTAGAGCAAGTTCGTGAACGGAGAAAAGCAGAACTTAGATCAGACGACTTTAATTTACAACATTTAGACTCGGACACAGCAGAAAAATTAAAAAAAATACTTCTAAATAATGCACATGCCTTTTCTAAGAATTACGATACACTCGGACAATCTTCATTAGTCGTCCCAAGATTTAATTTAATACATAATTATCCTCTGCAGACTAAACCATACAAAACTGCACACAATGTTAAGGAGTATGCTAAAAAAGAAATTGAAAAACTTTTGAGAGCAAATATCATTCGTAAATCCAACTCTGATTACGCTTTCCCTGTTATTTTCGTTAAAAAAAATCTTTGCAGAAAAACGAACAGGCTAATGAAGTTAAATATCGTATGGCGGTCGATTATAGACTTTTAAATGAAATACTTCAAAATTATGCGTACCCCATACCCGAAATTAAAGAGATTCTGCGGAGAATGAGTGGAAAAAAAATATTATACAGTACTGGATCTACACAGTGCGTTTTTCCAAATAAATTTACGTGAAGAAGACACTGAAAAATTAGCTTTCATAACGGAGCACGGTAAATTCTCCTTTTTAAGATTGCCTTTCGGAACGCGCCTCAGTACTGCGGTGTTTGCAGAATTAATTGATAAGGTGTTGGGCCACTTTAATGAAGATCAAGTCGCTTATTTTATTGACGATGTGATCCTAGCAGCCGACTCACTCGAAGAAATGTTAGATCTGTTAGACAAAGTCCTTAAAGCTTTTATTGAAAATAATTTAACTATTGAGCCTACTAAAATACAAGTCTGTATGTCAGAAATCGAATTTCTCGGTTTCACCCTAAACAGCGAAGGATACTCTCCTTCAGAAAGAAACATAGATAAAATTCAAAATTTAGTTAAACCTAAAAATAAGAAGGGAGTTAAATCTCTACTTGGTCTTTCGAATTATTTTAGATCGCTTATTAAAGACTATTCTAAAATAGTTGACCCATTAATTAATCTTACTAAAGACAAAGTGAAATTTAAATGGTCTGACATAGAAGAAAATGCTTTCAAAGAAATCCAAGCAGCGATAGTTAAAAATCCCACATTAAAACCCCCGGATTTCTCAAAAGATTTCATTTTAATCACAGACGCTTCTAAAACAGCTATTTCTGGAATTTTAGCACAAGAATACGACGGAGAACAGCTGCCAATTGAACATTTTGGGCGAAAATTAAGGGATCCCGAAAAGAACTACCCCAGTTTCAAACTCGAACTACTGGCGGTTCATGAAGCGGTGATGTATTTCAAGCATATTCTCGCAGGGAGAAAATTTAATATTTATACAGACTCCAAAGCGCTAACGTATTTTTTAAATTTGGAAAAGCAACCAGACATTGTAGCAAGGTGGTTGGACAATTTGTCCCCTTTTAACTACTCTTTTCAGCATATCGAGGGATCTAAAAATCCTGCTGATTATGTTTCGAGGAACATTAATAATATAATTTCAAGAGAAAAATTGCAAAATTCATTGTTTACGGTAAACAAAGCTCTATCAGATGAAAACATTAAACTACAACAATTAGAAGACGAAAAATTGAATAAAATAATAAACAAAATTAAAACTGACAAACCAAACAAAACCACAAAAAAATTCACTCTCAATCAAAAAGAAATATTAATATTAAAGCCAGGCTCTGATACAAATGAACTGTTAATTGCTCCGGATAAACTTAAAGCTGAAATAATACAGGAAGCTCATAAACCACATTTCGGATTTTTTAAAACTTATCAAATAATAAAAGCTAGATTCTACTGGTACGGGATGTACAGGGATGTAAAGAATTATTGTACTAAATGTATACCATGTAACACGACTAAACAACATCAAACTATTAAAGTTCCCACACAAAAAATAATCAAAGATAAAGAAATCGGATCAGTTTTGCATATAGATTTAATTGGTCTGCTTCCAATGACGCTACGCAAAAATAAATTTGTATTTATGATTATTGATTCCACATCAAGATTCTTGGAGGCTGTACCGGTTCGCAATTGTGAATCACAAACACTTCTAAATGTATTGAATCGTTATTTTAGTAATTTCGGATTGGCGCGATCCGTAAAATTGGATAATGGCCGGTATTTTCACTCCGATTTATTCAAAGAATACATGGATTCTCTTAACATAGACCTAGATTTTACGTCCGTGAATAATCCACGCAGTAATGGGCTCTGTGAGATATCTAATAAAATATTAAAAAATTCAATTGTTGCCATGTGTAAAAACTCTCTGGAATGGGATACCAGAATTGATTTTTTTAAAATTAATTATAACAGTACACCGCATAGAGCTACGGGATTTTCTCCGGCACTTCTATTTTTCGGTAGGGAAGTAAGAACCCCTTTTTCCATACACTTGACTGACCAAGACATAATTGTCAAAACCTACGTTAAAAATAGAGTCCAACATATTGAGGAAATAAAGAAATTAGCCTTACAAAACCAAAAAAAAATGATGGCGGAGTACATCGACAGTACCCCAGTCCAAAAAGTAAAATTTCTACAAACGGGACAAGAATGCTACTTAAAAGTCGTGGGTAAACCAGGCGTACTTCAGCCAAAATTCTTGGGACCATTCGAGGTGGTAAGGAAGCTTAGGAATAACAATTACCTATTAAAGGAAATTGCATTCCCAGATAAAGCGACTAGTAAACGCCACATAAATAAATTATTCTCACCAACGAAAGTGGAATCACAGACTATACACATAAATTCCTAGATAGGGAAGCGAGAAATTTTTTTTCTCTTTTATTGCTGTCGAGGCAATATGTATATATTTATTTTAAATTTTTATTGTTTATAGATGTCTTATTTTTCTTTAGTTTGTACACATTTTATAATATTCCATTATTGTTTATTTACAGTACATTGAGGACAGGTTACTATTTAAAAAAAAAAAGATCATTTAGGGAGGATACTGCAAGTTTTTTTTTCTTTGCTACACAGTGTACTACTGAGGGATTTGGCTCGTCAGAGGGAGTTATGAACAAACATGCACGTTCAATAAAAAATAATAATAATTACGGTAAAAATAAAAACAGAGGCAGCCTTGCCAGGGTATCACCCTTTCAAACCCATTTTATACTAATTTATATAACAAAAGAAAAAAATTTTTAATATATAACCTTACCCCCTCTACTAAAAGTGAAAATAAAAGTCTTTATATGTAGCACAAAACATATAACTAATCGATTTAAAATTACAAGTCAACATCTATTCACTCGGCGACACAAATATAAATAATAATAATACAACATTTTATATTGACCAATATTTATAATAATTCATCCTTTGCTTAAATTCATGCTTTGGTTAGAACAACGCGTTTCAATTTTAATTTTAGAATAATCGTACGATTTCATATTATAAAACAAACAAGTAAAAAAAAAAAATTATTAGTTGTCCCTAAGGATTAACATTTCAGATAATTTAATTACAAAAAAAGAATAAAAATAAAAAAATACCATTGAACGTTTCAATTATTACAAAACATAAATTGGATGTTTAATTTATACCTTAAATATTTAGGTAAATTATTTCATACTTAAATATAATAATAATAAAAGGTGTTGGATACATGTCAATGATCATTTCAGCAATTTATTGGATGTTAAAGTCTCGTTTTTGCAGGCGAAATTGAGACTATCTGCGCAGAGCATCTAATAATGCATTTAGCTGAGATATTTCTAATTAACTAAATTTCCAAACTTTACAAAAAAAAAAAGAATTTGTTTAATCTTTTTTTTTCTCTAACTATTATATGTAATATTTTATAAAACAAAAAAAAATAAGAGAAAAGAAAAGCGAACGCTCGCTTTCCATTCCTTAATATGTATATTTACACGTTAATATATTTTAAAATAATAATAAGAAGAAGAATAAATAATTAAATAAACATTTTACAATTGCATGCACATTTTCGTTTGTGCAAAGCAACGCTCGCTTGTTCTCGCTAACTTAAATTGTAACTAGAAAATCAATATTATATTAAAAAAATATATATATTATAATACATTACGTTTTTATACACAATATAAATAAATAAGTAAATATATAAATTGACGAGAAGATAGTGCGATGCAAACGGATTTGACCACGTTACACGTGTACCGATTTTTTTTTTATAGAAAATATTTTCTGTAATTAAGCAGATATACAGATTTAATTACATACCCCATTTTTTTTAAAATCCAAGCCGGGTATTCACGACTTTTTTTTTTTTTAATCACACATTTAATCTTATTTCAACAATAAAAAACAGATAGCTGGATTTTTGCGAGTAATCCTTTTCACAGACACACGTGCAATCAAATCGTTTCACTGATTTTTTTTTCCACTGTCAGTAATCCAGGAGTTTAGTAAACGTGACCCACAGGTGAGGAAAGATACCTAATACACGGCTTATCCTTTCGCAAATCGTCCCCCGTGTACAACTGAATCCGAAGGTAGGGAGATGGGTCATTGTCCACAGGTAGGGTCATCTAGCTGTCATTCTCTATCCTTCCGCTTAGCGGTGATGGATTAGAGGGAGAAAAGATTACTGTTTTTTTTCTTTTTCTTCTTCTGCCTTTTTTTTTTCCCAACCCCGTTCATTCCAAGGCAGACAGTTTAAAAGGGTATTGTGTTTGACTTTATCGATGGATATTTAAATTTTTGGTATCAAAAAAAAAAAAAAAAAATTCATTTTTTCGATCTGTTTCCTTTATGAAAATATATTATTATTGAGAATATCTTTCATTCAGAAAAGTAGCCTTTTCACATATTCCAAAACAATTGTTTTAGTAAGAATGATAAGATTTTTTTTTTAACATAACATTTTCTTTATATATATAAAAAAAATAAAGAAGTTTTCCTTTCTGCTCAAGAGAAAATAATTCATGTGAGAATTATATTATAATGTTTATAATAAAGATTGTAGTACAACAGACATGTGATTATATAGATGTGTTTTCTCTCAATGTTTTTCATATATTATATAATTTTTTTTTAATTGTATGGTATTCATTATCAATGCATACAGCTTACTGATTATATTGAGTATTTGTTTTAAATGATTCTGTATATTGTGTTTCCATTCATGGGTACCTAATTAGCCTGTAATAATTAAAATAAAAGATTTGCCAATTTATATGTATGTAATAACTAAAAATATAAGAGTGGAAAAGAAAATTAATTTTTTTTTCTTTCTTCTCTCGGGCATTTTATTTTATTATTTGCCTTATTCAAATTTTCCTGCTTTATTTGGATTTGGACCTATTAAAACTCAAAATTTTAATAAATGTTTTTGGAACAATGGAAATTGAAACCAACTACACATGATAACTTGCTGAAGAAGTCATGTCTTTCATCAGATTTTTCAACAGTGAACTTTTGATTACGCTTTATTTCACCAATGTGTGAAACTTTTTTCTGGTGTTGCAAACCTACTTACACTCCAAACCTAGTGACACTCCAGCTTATCCCAAGTTCCTAGACTTTTCCATGTGAACATTTTCAGTTTTGATCTTCAATATAATACGACGATGGACTTTCATCGAGTACTTTGTGGCTACATATATATATAAAAAAAAGATACTGTTGACCTTTTTTTTTCTAATGTCGGGGGAAGAGATGATGGTGAGAAATACCACCATCTAGATCTAAACTAGCACACACTATAAAAAAAAAGTATTTGGTTTTTTTTCTGCATATTAACAGAGTATTTGGTATCATTTTAATCAGTGAACAGTGAACAATACAAATTAATGATCCATTTTAGGATCAGCGCATACAGATAGATAATTATGGAACAAAGTGAACCACGGCAGTCAAGGAAATATTTGGTTTTCCGTTCCCACGAATGATTTAACTACACCTAATAAAAATGTCATGGAGAAAATTGTCAGAACAATAATATGACACATTTATTTATGAGAGCTTAAATAGGCACGAAGACCTCCCAAGTAAAAGCATCTTTACCTCCCAGACACAGCACTGCGTCAAGAGGAATCGCTATTGTACCGACGGACCTATGAAACACTCAAGGGGAGTACCAAATTTCTCCCGCCTGCCAATGGTCATCTCTCTAAAATCAGAGGTATGGCCGAAACATGCAAATTTTCAAGAAGTTAAAACGTATAACGCCTTAATTTTATGTGAAAAGGGAAAAGTGGTTCCATCCCTTTTTTTTGCTCCACGAAAAGAATGTGATTTTTCTTGAGAGTAGAGATTCAAAAAAAGATGGAAAAGTAGAAGGTTGACTGCTCTCTAACTAAAAAACAGATTTTGAGTGTGTGTGCCAATAGATGGAAATGTACGCGCTAAGAAAAAGCGAAAACGCGTCAGCCATTACCTCCTGCTGTCAACGTTATCTAGTAATATAAGGTAACAAACAATCTTCCTTCACCATGGTTCCATTTTATTTAATTAAGCTATATTCTTTTAATAATACGAATTTACGTGTGTATGAAGATCCTACCCCGATCTAAACATAAAAAGGCTAATCAAATAAATACTTCTAGGGTATGGAACTCTGCCTTTCTAAATCGAATTTGTTAATTCAGTAAGATAAACTGTAATTCTCAGAAAATAAATGCTGAGAATACAGTTCTCAACTAGGATTGAATATTTTTTTTAAAACATTTATGTTTGTTTTTAATTACATGATTATAATTACCTTGTAAATAAACTCAATTTTATATTCAATTAATTTTAGTCAGTTTTCATTTTGTTTACTTAATTTATTGAATTAATATTAAGTCTTTTATTTTAGGAAATGTTTTCTTTAATATTACAATCTAGGTTTTAAAATAAGCCATTATTTATTTAATGTTACATAACTCTCTGCAGGTAACCTTTGATGATTGTAATTGGCTCAAAGAGGATCCGAACTTCAAAAATAATTCACAACGCAACTTTTTCTTTTCTATAATTAATTGATAATTTGTCTAATAAAATTCTCTAAGTATAAATTATCATATCAGATCCTTAGAGTCATAGGTGCAAAATAAATACTATACGTCTCGGATAATTTAAAATACTCATATTAATCAATAAACAGCAATATAGTGGTAAATCCTATGCAGTCAGACTTAAATTCGAATGCTCACTCTGTAGCATTCCATCATATAGGTTTGAAGATTTCAGTTTTTTATAAAAAAAATTCACAAAAGTAAAGAATTTCAGGAAAATTTAAATTATTAAAAATAGTGTTATGGGAAAAAAACTTGAAATAATGATTGTATTTGTAGCTAGAATAAATAATGTAAGGCTAATATTTTATAGGAATTATTTTGGTAGGTTTGTTATAAGTTCATTTAACAGTTCCTTATTAGTGGCAAAGTCCTATTTCTTCCACTGTGAATTTCTCTTTCGATGTCAAAAAATGATAGTCTACTTTTGGACGCCAGCCAAAACACAGTAGCAATTTTTAGAAATGTATAACGGTTGTGACAACAAACGGCCCTACCGCTTTAGCTTTCATCGCGCTTACATCACTTCTAAATACTACAAATTTCAATTTTTTACTACATTTTACTACATTTTACAAGTTCAGTTCTTACATCATCAATTAGAAAAAAATTAGCTTTCGATTGAAATTTATTTGAAAACTGCTGCTTAATTTAACGACTTTTTAAATAATTTTCAAACATGAAATATTTTTCAATTCTATCTCAACAATGATCATCAGTTTGCTTTAATAATGTAACATATTCCCTGGGAAAGTTGCCCCAATTGAAAATAGATTTTCTTAACCATCATAAAAACTCAAAAAGAAAAATAATAAAAACCCCTGATAAATCATAAGATCAGATTATCCAAAAGAAAGAGCATTTTGGCGCTAAACTAAAATCTGTCAAGAAAAAAAACTATTTATAGTTTATGATTAACATAAAATTGATATGCTGAATTCGTTGATGTATATGTTGCATCAGAATATTCTAGGAACTGTATTTTATTATTTTTTTAAAGATCCATTGGATATTTAACGGTATAAGAAGGAAAAGATCCTCGACTGTGATGGAAAAGGAATAATCATCCTGGTTATGTAAAGGAATCGAAGAAACCATACAAATAAATTACACTTGAAAACATTAAAAAATCTCCCTTATCTGCAGATTGATTTATTATTGTAAAAAAAATTTCTTCATCTTTACATAGAAATTGATTAGCTTAAAACAATGGATGCGTTTCAGAAGATATGGATTTGAAACGAACAATGATTGAAGAAGATATTTTAAAACTACGTAAAATTTCGACGGTGCCTTTGGGCAGATGCAATACACATGCGCATAGGAGCTCATACGGCTGCATTATCACAGGGGGGGGGGAGATGTGTGCTTTATTTACTATGTTCTTTTATTGACTGAATATGAGGAGAACGTAGGGATATACTATTTGTATGATACTTCATAGGTCCAGGAAATTTTCTTTCTTGCTGTGGGGAATATGGCGGTAATGTCAAACTGATTTGCATTACACAGTTGTTTACGGATTGTTTCTTTGGAGTTTGCTTCGGAAATAGTACTGTAATTCACTGGGGGGAAAAACTTTTAAAATAAAATATTTGAAAGCCTGTTTCATACGCACCCCTTCTTATGTAATAAAGAAGCTTATTTTACTAATATTGTTATTGTAATTTTTTTCCGTCAAGTTTTGACGGGTTCCATCTAGTTAAATTAAAAACCCGATTAAAAGCTCTATATTTTTTCAAAAAGCACGCGCAAGAAATAAATTGACAATCATATTTTAATTGCATTAGAGGATGACGTCATACGATAATGCGGTATAATTTTTTTTTGGCAACACAGATTTCAGGAAAACCTTTCATTTCATGTATGAAATCAATGTCGATCTAATTTTTCATTAACAGCAATTTTTAATCGAAAAACAGGTTTAAAAAAAATTTAAGTGTGCTATGTCAGAAGCTGGTTCAAAAACCTTTCATATGGTATCTCATTCGTTGTTCTGCGTTGCATATTTTCAGAGAAAAAGGGATGTTGACAGGAGAAATAATATATAAGGATAATGAATAAAATAATAAATACCATTCCAGACAGTGTATATTGCGTTTGGTAGGTCGACTGAAATTCATATCGAAAAGTAGAAAGACTAATTACTTACCCATCATACGTAGTATAGGGTAAATCTTGTAATCGTTTTGAAAATCGAAAAATTTTTTTTGACGGATTTACACGTTTCAGACACTGAGATTCCGAAAAACATATTTTTAGAAAAAAAAATTTGCCGTCCGTCTGTGTGTCAGTGTGTCTATGTGTCTGTGTGTGTGTCTGTAAACGCTCTATCTCCCGCAGAAATTGAGATAGAGACTTGCAATTTGGTATGTACTTAGTAAGTAATAATGGGAAGAAGCCTATTTCATTTCAAAAACCTCGATTAAACGGAACAATTTTTTTCGGAATCTCGAAATATTCATTCTGATGAAAGGTATATAAAAATTTTCGAAATTGTTTATTTTAAGAAATAAATATAAAAGACAATAAAAAAACATAAATTTTGCATAAAGCATGAAGTCCATCGGATAATGAGTTGCCGAGATATTTGGAATCCTATTTCCCACACTCTTCGATTTTTCATGACCCTGTATTTCATCCAAATTTCACTTCAAAGATACATTCTAATTGGAAATTTGACGCTTAATCAGATGCAATAAACCGCTAGTTAATAGGATTATTATTTTTGGAGTTATAAGGATGTTTCTTTCAAGCAATTCAGTAATCGAGCCTTTAAAGTTTGTGACGTCATCAAGCCACGATTTTATTTGAATTGCAATGCACTTTATAAGTAGTTTACACCTGTTTTATTTTAATATTTTACATTATGCATATCCATGATGGGTAAGTATTACGCTGGCCCCCAACGACTAGTTTCGAAATGCATTCGTGAGACAAGTCAGTCTACATTATACAATGACACAAAAACTATACTAAGGAGACAAGCGCAAAATTTTTATTAGAATGCTATGGGAAATGCGGATTTGCGCAACCTCGTCATGCTCCTTGAGGGCAGGAATAGCGTCGACTTGCCAATAGGTAAGTTGAAGATTATCCGCAACCTCAGCTTGCCATAGAATGTGGCGGAGGGTTCCCTAGCATGTCATCTGATTGAGGCGGAAGATATATAAATTTGACTAATTTATAGAGTCAGCCGCGTTAAGCTCTCTACCTGCCATTCGAGAGACGCGTAAAATATACTTTGGCTTTTCTTGTTCTTTTATTCGGGTTTCCAAGGCTGAATTTACTAAGAAAATCAAAAACAAATTTTTATTAAAATGAAAATTAGTATATATTCAAATATCATAAACTCAGGTTCTTAAAAACAAAAATAAAGAAATTAATAATTTTCTGACACTATATATTCATTTAATAAACTTTAACATAATAACAAATTCTGTGGTCAAATTGTGCTTAAATTTAAAACTTCTACCACAACCCTGCTCTGCCAAAATAACTCTGTATTAGTATCAATATAATTATCGTAGCAACAATTTAAATTACTTTTAAAATGCTTTTTACTAAATTAATAATGTATAATGAATAAAATAATAAATACTGTTCGAGACTGTGTATATTGCGTTTGGTAGGTCGACTGAAATTCATATCGAAAATTAGAAAGACTAATTTCGAAATGCAATCGTGAGACAAGTCAGTCTACAGTATACAATGACACTAATATTATACTAAGGAGACAGGCGCAAAATTTTTATTAGAATGCTATGGGAAATGCGTGTTTGCGCAACCTCGTCATGCTCCCTGAGGGCAGGAATAGCGTCGACTTGCCAATGGGTAACTTGAGGTTTATCCGCAACCTCAGCTTGCTATAGAATGTGGCGGGGGATTCCCTAGCATGTCATCTGATTGAGGCGGAAGATATATAATTTTGACTAATTTTTAGAGTCAGCCGCGTTAAGCTCTCTACCTGCCATTCGAGAGAGGCGTAAAATATACTTTGGCTTTTCTTGTTCATTTATTCGGGTTTCCAAGGCTGAATTTACTAAGAAAATCAAAAACAAATTTTTATTAAAATGAAAATTAGTATATATTCAAATATCATAAACTCAGGTTCTTAAAACAAAAATAAAGAAGTTAATCATTTTCTGACACTATATTTTCATTTAATAAACTTTAACAAAATAACAAATTCTGTGGTCAAATTGTGCTTAAATTTAAAACTTCTACCACAACCCTGCTCTTCCAAAATAACTCTGTATTAGTATCAATATAATTATCGTAGCAACAATTTAAATTACTTTTAAAATGCTTTTTACTAAATTAATAATTTATAATGAATAAAATAATAAATACTGTTCGAGACTGTGTATATTGCGTTCGGTAGGTCGACTGAAATTCATATCGGAAAGTAGAAATACTAATTTCGAAAGGCAATCGTGAGACAAGACAACCTAAAGTATACAATGACACTAATATTATACAATGAGACAAGCGCAAAATTTTTATTAGAATGCTATGTGAAATGCGGATTTACGCAACCTCGTCATGCTCCTTGAGGGCAGGAATAGCGTCGACTTGCCTATAGGTAAGTTGAAGTTTATCCGCAACCTCAGCTTGCCCTACAATGTGGCGGAGGATTCCCTAGCATGTCATCCGAGTGATTCGGAAGGTGTATGATTTCGACTAATGTTTAGAGTCAGCCTCGCTAAGCTCTCTACCTGCCATTCCAACGAGGCGTAAAATATACTTTGGCTTTTCTTGTTCTTTTATTCGGGTCACTATATTTCATTTAAAAAAAAATTAACAAAATAATAAATTCTGTGCTCAAATTGTGCTTAAATTTCTAAGTTTTACCACTATCCTCCTCTCTCAAATTAAATAAAAAGAACTCTGTATTAGTATATATATAATTATCGTAGCAAAAATTTAAATTACTTTTAAAGTATTTTTTACTAAAGTAATAATGTATAATGAATAAAATAATAAGTACCATTCGAGAATGTGTACATTGCGTTTGGTAGGTCGACTGAAATTCATATCGAAAATCAGAAAGACAAATTTCGAAATGCAATCGTGAGACAAGGCAGTCTACAGTATACAATGACACTAATATTATACTAAGGAGACAGGCGCAAAATTTTTATTAGAATGCTATGGGAAATGCGGATTTACGCTACCGTGTCATACTCCTTGAGGGCAGGAATAGCGTCGACTTGCCAATAGGTAAGTTGTAGTTTATCCGCAACCTCAGCTTTCCATAGAATATGGCGGAGGGTTCCCTATCATGTCATCTTATTGAGGCGGAAGATATATAATTTTGACTAATTTTTAAGAGTCAGCCGCGTTAAGCTCTCTACCTGCCATTCGATCGAGGCGTATAATATACTTTGTATTTTCTTGTTCTTTTATTCGGGTTTCCAAGGCTGAATTTACCAAGAAAATCAAAAACAATTTTTTCTTAAAATGAAAATTAGTAAATATTCAAATATCATAAACACGGGTTTTTAAAAACAAAAATAAAGAAGTTAATAATTTTCTGACACTACATTTACGTTTATTAAACTTTAACAAAATAACAAGTTCTGTGGTCAAATTGTGCTTAAATTTAAAACTTCTACCACTACCCTGCCCTTCCAAAATAACTCTGTATTAGTATCAATATAATTATCAAAAAATAAAATTACTTTTAAAGTGCTTTTTACTAAATTAATAATGTATAATGAATAAAATAATAAATACTAATCGAGAATGTGTATATTGCGTTTGGTAGATCGACTGAAATTCATATCGAAAACTAGAAATACTAATTTGAAAAGGCAATCGTGAGACAAGGCAACCTACAGTATACAATGACACTAATATTATACAATGAGACAAGCGCAAAATTTTTATTAGAATGCTATGGGAAATGCGGATTTGCGCAACCTCGTCATGCTCCTTGAGGGCAGGAATAGCGTCGACTTGCCAATAGGTAAGTTGAAGATTATCCGCAACCTCAGCTTGCCATAGAATGTGGCGGAGGGTTCCCTAGCATGTCATCTGATTGAGGCGGAAGATATATAAATTTGACTAATTTATAGAGTCAGCCGCGTTAAGCTCTCTACCTGCCATTCGAGAGACGCGTAAAGTATACTTTGGCTTTTCTTGTTCTTTTATTCGGGTTTCCAAGGCTGAATTTACTAAGAAAATCAAAAACAAATTTTTATTAAAATGAAAATTAGTATATATTCAAATATCATAAACTCAGGTTCTTAAAAACAAAAATAAAGAAATTAATCATTTTCTGACACTATATTTTCATTTAATAAACTTTAACAAAATAACAAATTCTGTGGTCAAATTGTGCTTAAATTTAAAACTTCTACCACAACCCTGCTCTGCCAAAATAACTCTGTATTAGTATCAATATAATTATCGTAGCAACAATTTAAATTACTTTTAAAATGCTTTTTACTAAATTAATAATGTATAATGAATAAAATAATAAATACTGTTCGAGACTGTGTATATTGCGTTTGGTAGGTTGACTGAAATTCATATCGAAAAGTAGAAATACTAATTTCGAAAGGCAATCGTGAGACAAGACAACCTAAAGTATACAATGACACTAATATTATATAATGAGACAAGCGAAAATTTTTTATTAGAATGCTATGTGAAATGCGGATTTGCGCAACCTCGTCATGCTCCTTGAGGGCAGGAATAGGGTCGACTTGCCTGTAGGTAAGTTGAAGTTTATCCGATACCTCAGCTTGCCATAGAATGTGGCGGAGGATTCCCTAGCATGTCATCCCAGTGATGCGGAAGATATATAATTTTTGACTAATTTTTAGAGTCAGCCGCGTTAAGGTCTCTACCTGCCATTCGAGCGAGTCGTAAAATATACTTTGGCTTTTCTTGTTCTTTTATTCGGGTTTCCAAGGCTGAATTTACCAAGTAAATAAAAAACAAATTTTTATTAAACTGAAAATTAGTAAATATTCAAATATCATAAACTCAGGTTTTTAAAAACAAAAATAAAGAAGTTAATAATTTTCTGACACTATATTTACATTTATTAAACTTTAACATAATAACAAATTCTGTGGTCAAATTGTGCTTAAATTCAAAACTTCTACCACAACCCTGCTCTTCCAAAATAACTCTGTATTAGTATCAATATAATTATCGTAGCGAAAATTAAAACTACTTTTAAAGTGCTTTTTTCCAAATTAATAATGTAAAATGAATAAAATAATAAATACCATTCGAGACATTGTATATTGCGTTTGGTAGGTCGACAGAAATTCATATCGAAAAGTAGAAAGACTAATTTCGAAATGCAATCGTGAGACAAGTCAGTCTACAGTATACAATGACACTAATATTATACTAAGGAGACAGGCGCAAAATTTTTATTAGAATGCTATGGGAAATGCGTATTTGCGCAACCTCGTCATGCTCCCTGAGGGCAGGAATAGCGTCGACTTGCCAATGGGTAAGTTGAGGTTTATCCGCAACCTCAGCTTGCTATAGAATGTGGCGGGGGATTCCCTAGCATGTCATCTGATTGAGGCGGAAGATATATAATTTTGACTAATTTTTAGAGTCAGCCGCGTTAAGCTCTCTACCTGCCATTCGAGAGAGGCGTAAAATATACTTTGGCTTTTCTTGTTCTTTTATTCGGGTTTCCAAGGCTGAATTTACTAAGAAAATCAAAAACAAATTTTTATTAAAATGAAAATTAGTATATATTCAAATATCATAAACTCGGAGGAGCATGATTTTCATTTAAAAAATTATTTCATTTAAAAAAAAAAAATTAACAAAATAATAAATTCTGTGCTCAAATTGTGCTTAAATTTCTAAGTTTTACCACTATCCTCCTCTCTCAAATTAAATAAAAAGAACTCTGTATTAGTATATATATAATTATCGTAGCAAAAATTTAAATTACTTTTAAAGTATTTTTTACTAAAGTAATAATGTATAATGAATAAAATAATAAGTACCATTCGAGAATGTGTACATTGCGTTTGGTAGGTCGACTGAAATTCATATCGAAAATCAGAAAGACAAATTTCGAAATGCAATCGTGAGACAAGGCAGTCTACAGTATACAATGACACTAATATTATACTAAGGAGACAGGCGCAAAATTTTTATTAGAATGCTATGGGAAATGCGGATTTACGCTACCGTGTCATACTCCTTGAGGGCAGGAATAGCGTCGACTTGCCAATAGGTAAGTTGTAGTTTATCCGCAACCTCAGCTTTCCATAGAATGTGGCGGAGGGTTCCCTATCATGTCATCTTATTGAGGCGGAAGATATATAATTTTGACTAATTTTTAAGAGTCAGCCGCGTTAAGCTCTCTACCTGCCATTCGATCGAGGCGTATAATATACTTTGTATTTTCTTGTTCTTTTATTCCGGTTTCCAAGGCTGAATTTACCAAGAAAATCAAAAACAAATTTTTCTTAAAATGAAAATTAGTAAATATTCAAATATCATAAACTCGGGTTTTTAAAAACAAAAATAAAGAAGTTAATAATTTTCTGACACTATATTTACGTTTATTAAACTTTAACAAAATAACAAATTCTGTGGTCAAATTGTGCTTAAATTTAAAACTTCTACCACTACCCTGCCCTTCCAAAATAACTCTGTATTAGTATCAATATAATTATCAAAAAAATATAATTACTTTTAAAGTGCTTTTTACTAAATTAATAATGTATAATGAATAAAATAATAAATACTATTCGAGAATGTGTATATTGCGTTTGGTAGATCGACTGAAATTCATATCGAAAAGTAGAAATACTAATTTGAAAAGGCAATCGTGAGACAAGGCAACCTACAGTATACAATGACACTAATATTATACAATGAGACAAGCGCAAAATTTTTATTAGAATGTTATGGGAAATGCGGATTTACGCAACCTCGTCATGCTCCTTGAGGGCAGGAATAGCGTCGACTTGCCAATAGGTAAGTTGAAGTTTATCCGCAACCTCAGCTTGCCATAGAATGTGTCTGAGGATTCCCTAGCATGTCATCCGAGTGAGGCAGAAGATATATGATTTCGACTAATTTTTAAAGTCAGCCGCGTTAAGCTCTTTTCCTTCGATTTGTTTCCAAGAATGGATTTGTCAACAAAATCAAAAATAAATTTTGATTGAAATGAAAATTAGTAAATATTTAAATATAATAAACTCAGATAAATATAATAAACTAGTACTATCGAAAACAAAAATAAAAAAGTGAATAATTCTCTGACACTATATTTCCTTTTATTAAACTTTAACAAAATAACAAATTCTGTGGTCAAATTGTGCTTAAATTTAAAACTTCTACCATTTACCCTGCTCTTCCAAAAGACCTCTGTATTAGTATCAATATAATTTTCGTAGCAATAATTAAAACTACTTTTAAAGTGCTTTTTACAAAATTAATAATGTATAATGATTAAAATAATAAATACCATTCGGGACAGTGTATATTGCGTTTGGTAGGTCGACTGAAATTCATATCGAAAAGTAGAAAGACTAATTTCGAAATGCAATCGTGAGACAAGGCAGTCTACATTATACAATGACACTAATAATATACTAAGGAAACAAGCGCAACATTTTTATTAGAATGCTATGGGAAATGCGGATTTTCGCAACCTCGTCATGCTCCTTGAGGGCAGGAATAGCGTCGACTTGCCAATAGGTAAGTTGTACCTCTAATGTCCTCCAAGTTCTATATAAGCGCTACCTCTGGGGGTGCCAATCCAGATGCAGGTCTCTCATCTGGAATTGGTTCAAAATTAGGAGACTAGTTTCACAGTTATATGGATCATGTCAGCTATATAGAAATAAAAAGCTGCAAAACCGGGCTCTTGGGCCAAACCAACAACAACAACAACAACCCATTATGGTTTAGTCAGTTAACGGCAATAGTACATATTTTAAATTACAAATTGTTAATTATTTAACAACCTTTCATGGGCCCAATGGACGGGTAGCCAAGTCAATTAGCACAATAAAAGTAAATTAATTTCAATAATGTAGTTAAAGTGTAATTCAGAATAAGTTCAGTTTAAAATGTAACATTCTTCTCTTCCAGGTTCCCCTTGCAGTTCCTCGTGCTGCCGGTTGGGACGAGCCAATGGCCGGCCCCAACTGGTAGCACAAGGGTTTTTTTTTTAGCAGCAGTTTTTTTATTCATTTTATTTTTGACTGTTCGCCTCTTTATTAGGTGCAATTGGACATTGTCCGCAAAAGCTACCGGACCCGCTCTAATGGGACAGCCCACGGAGCCAGTTTTTACCAGGTGGGGTACGGTAGAAAGGCGCAGTCCCGTCAGCCCCCGCAGCGTTTTCGTCTGCCTTGCAACTCGGCCCAAAAATTTTCCCCGATGGTACGACTTAGCTATTGGCTGATTATATTTTCATTTCAGTGGTTTCATTATCTAGTTAATTTCTTTATTTAGTTTCCCTCAAAATTCTCTCCCCTTTTTCAAGCTAAGTTCAGTACCAACGTTTCGGCACTAAATTGTCCAGCCCCATTTCAACTGTCATGACGAGTACGTGGTGTGCGGCGTCAGATCTCAGAACATTTAAATTTAGGAGTGAACAACACAGAAAAATCCGGACTCAGTTGATTGGCCGAACTGGGTACTTGTCTTTGTGGACCGCCCCAATAGGGCGATCAGGCGAATTTCGCCCCAATGACCAGGCACTCAAACCCGTCAAACTGGGTCGAATCCCGGTAGGTAGGGGCCTGGTCAGTGGTCTCCAAGTTGAAGTTTATCCGCAACCTCAACTTGCCATAGAATGTGGCGGAGGATTCCCTAGCATGTCATCTGATTGAGGCGGAAGATATAGAATTTTTGACTAATTTTTAGAGTCAGCCGCGTTAAGCTCTCTACCTGCCATTCGAGCGAGGCGTGAAATATACTTTGGCTTTTCATATTCTTTTATTCGGATTTCCAAGGCTGAATTTACCACGAAAATCAAAAACAAATTTTTATTAAAATGAAAAATAGTAAATATTCAAATATCATAAACTCAAGTTTTTAAAAACAAAAATAAAGAAGTTAATAATTTTCTGACACTATATTTACATTCATTAAACTTTAACAAAATAACAAATTCTGTGGTCAAATTGTGCTTAAATTTAAAACTTCTACCATTTACCCTGCTCTTCCAAAAGACCTCTGTATTAGTATCAATATAATTTTCGTAGCAAAAATTAAAACTACTTTTAAAGTGCTTTTTACAAAATTAATAATGTATAATGAATAAAATAATAAATACCATTCGGGACAGTGTATATTGCGTTTGGTAGGTCGACTGAAATTCATATCGAAAAGTAGAAAGACTAATTTCGAAATGCAATCGTGAGACAAGGCAGTCTACATTATACAATGACACTAATAATATACTAAGGAAACAAGCGCAACATTTTTATTAGAATGCTATGGGAAATGCGGATTTTCGCAACCTCGTCATGCTCCTTGAGGGCAGGAATAGCGTCGACTTGCCAATAGGTAAGTTGAAGTTTATCCGCAACCTCAACTTGCCATAGAATGTGGCGGAGGATTCCCTAGCATGTCATCTGATTGAGGAGGAAGATATAGAATTTTTGACTAATTTTTAGAGTCAGCCGCGTTAAGCTCTCTACCTGCCATTCGAGCGAGGCGTGAAATACACTTTGGCTTTTCATGTTCTTTTATTCGGATTTCCAAGGCTGAATTTACCAAGAAAATCAAAAACAAATTTTTATTAAAATGAAAAATATTCAAATATCATAAACTCAAGTTTTTAAAAACAAAAATAAAGAAGTTAATAATTTTCTGACACTATATTTACATTTATTAAACTTTAACAAAATAACAAATTCTGTGGTCAAATTGTGCTTAAATTTAAAACTTCTACCATTTACCCTGCTCTTCCAAAAGACCTCTGTATTAGTATCAATATAATTTTCGTAGCAATAATTAAAACTACTTTTAAAGTGCTTTTTACAAAATTAATAATGTATAATGAATAAAATAATAAATACCATTCGGGACAGTGTATATTGCGTTTGGTAGGTCGACTGAAATTCATATCGAAAAGTAGAAAGACTAATTTCGAAATGCAATCGTGAGACAAGGCAGTCTACATTATACAATGACACTAATACTATACTAAGGAAACAAGCGCAACATTTTTATTAGAATGCTATGGGAAATGCGGATTTTCGCAACCTCGTCATGCTCCTTGAGGGCAGGAATAGAGTCGACTTGCCAATAGGTAAGTTGAAGTTTATCCGCAACCTCAACTTGCCATAGAATGTGGCGGGGGATTCCCTAGCATGTCATCTGATTGAGGCGGAAGAAATAGAATTTTTGACTAATTTTTAGAGTCAGCCGCGTTAAGCTCTCTACCTGCGATTCGAGCGAGGCGTGAAATATACTTTGGCTTTTCATGTTCTTTTATTCGGATTTCCAAGGCTGAATTTACCAAGAAAATCAAAAAAAAAAAATTTTAATGAACAATAGTAAATATTCAAATATCATAAACTCACGTTTTTAAAAACAAAAATAAAGAAGTTAATAATTTTCTGACACTATATTTACTTTTATTAAACTTTAACAAAATAACAAACTCTGTGGTCAAATTGTGCTTAAATTTAAAACTTCTACCACTACCCTGCTCTTCCAAAAGACCTCTGTATTAGTATCAATATAATTATCGTAGCAAAAATTAAAACTACTTTTAAAGTGATTTTTACAAAATTAATAATGTATAATGAATAAAATAATAAATACTATTCGAGACAGTGTATATTGCGTTTGGTAGGTCGACTGAAATTCATATCGAAAAGTAGAAACACTAATTTCGAAATGCAATCGTGAGACAAGGCAGTCTACATTATACAATGACACTAATACTATACTAAGGAGACAAGCGCAAAATTTTTATTAGAATGCTATGGGAAATGCGGATTTGGGCAACCTCGTCATGCTCCTTGAGGGCAGGAATAGCGTCGACTTGCCAATAGGTAAGTTGAAGTTTATCCGCAACCTCAACTTGCCATAGAATGTGGCGGAGGATTCCCTAGCATGTCATCTTATTGAGGCAGAAGAAATAGAATTTTTGACTAATTTTTAGAGTCAGCCGCGTTAAGCTCTCTACCTGCTATTCGAGAGAGGCGTGAAATATACTTTAGATTTTCATGTTCTTTTATTCTGATTTCCAAGGCTGAATTTACCAAGAAAATCAAAAACAAATTTTTATTTAAATGAAAATTAGTAAATATGCAAATATCATAAACTCAGGTTTTTAAAAACAAAAATAAAGAAGTTAATAATTTTCTGACACTATATTTACATTTATTAAACATTAACAAAATAACAAATTCTGTGGTCAAATTGTGCTTAAATTTAAAACTTCTGCCACTACCCTGCTCTTCCAAAGACCTTTGTATTAGTATCAATATAATTATCGTAGCAAAAATTTAAACTACTTTTAAAGTGATTTTTTACAAAATTAATAATGTATAATGAATAAAATAATAAATACCATTCGAGACATTGTATATTGCGTTTGGTAGGTCGACTGAAATTCATATCGAAAAGTAGTAAGTCTAATTTCGAAATGCAATCGTGAGACAAGGCAGTCTACATTATACAATGACACTAATACTATACTAAGGAGACAAGCACAACATTTTTATTAGAATGCTATGGGAAATGCGGATTTGCGCAACCTCGTCATGCTCCTTGCGGGCAGGAATAGCGTCGACTTGCCAAGAGCTAAGTTGCAGTTTATCCGCAACCTCAGCTTGCCATAGAATGTGGCGGAGGATTACCTAGCATGTCATCTGATTGAGGCGGAAGATATTATAATTTTTGACTAATATTTAGAGTCAGCCGCGTTACGGTCTCTACTTGCGATTCGAGCGATGAGTAAAATATACTTTGTCTTTTCTTGTTCTTTTATTCGGTTTTCCAAGGCTGAATTTACCAAGTAAATGAAAAACAAATTTTTATTAAAATGAAAAATAGTAAATATTCAAATATCATAAACTCAGGTTTTTAAAAACAAAAATAAAGAAGTTAACAATTTTCTGACACTATATTTACATTTATTAAACTTTAACAAAATAGCAAATTCTGTGGTCAAATTGTGCTTAAATTCAAAACTTCTACCACTACCCTGCTCTTCCGAAATAACTCTGTATTAGTATCAATATAATTATCGTAGAAAAATTAAATTACTTTTAAAGTGTTTTTTATTAAATTAATAATGTATAATGAATAAAATAATAAGTACTATTCGAGACTGTGTATATTGCGTTTGGCAGGTCTACTGAAATTCATATCGAAGAGCAGAAAAGTCATTTCTATAAGCAATCTTGAGACAATGCAAACTACAGAGTATAATGACACTAACATTATACCAAGGAGACATGCGTAAAATTTTTATTGGAATGCTATGGGAAATGCGGATTTGCGCAACCTCGTCATGCTCCTTGAGGGCAGGAATAGCGTCGACTTGCCAATAGGTAAGTTGAAGTTTATCCGCAACCTCAACTTGCCATAGAATGTGGCGGAGGATTCCCTAGCATGTCATCTGATTGAGGCGGAAGATATTATAATTTTTGACTAATTTTTAGAGTCAGCCGCGTTAAGCTCTCTACCTGCCATTCGAGCGAGGCGTGAAATATACTTTGGCTTTTCATGTTCTTTTATTCGGATTTCAAGGCTGAATTTACCAAGAAAATCAAAAACAAATTTTTATTAAAATGAAAAATAGTAAATATTCAAATATCATAAACTCAGTTTTTTAAAAACAAAAATAAAGAAGTTAATAATTTTCTGACACTATATTTACATTTATTAAACTTTAACATAATAACAAATTCTGTGGTCAAATTGTGCTTAAATTCAAAACTTCTACCACTACCCTGCTCTTCCAAAATAACTCTGTATTAGTATCAATATAATTATCGTAGCAAAAATTAAAACTACTTTTAAAGTGCTTTTTACAAAATTAATAATGTACCAGAAGGACCCGTGCGAAGCTTTCGCACTGCAATCTTTGAGATTATTTCCTGGTACGTTTTAGCGCTAATTTTTAATTAACTGATTTTTTTTTTTATTATTATTCAATCACCGCGTTTTAACGAAATGCAGTTGTACTTTCTCAGAAATTGTTCAAAAACTTTTCGAATACCTCATTCCTCGTTGTATGTTTTGTATATGCATAGAAAAAAGGATGTTGACAAATGAAATAATATATATAATGATTGCTTGTGCGAATAAATTGCCAGAAAATTTTTTGCCAAATTTTCTTATCTCGCCAAGGTTATTTCTCTAGGTTGCCAAGATCCCTATACTGAAAAAAAAAACGAATTATAAAAATATTTAAACACTGAATCAGATGTTTGGGGAATTTATATTCCAGCATGGCACAGATGTCATATACTCACCACATTGGCACGATTTTTCTCCCCGCCAATTTGGCGAAAATTTTGTTTTTGAATATTAGTTACAAATAGCATACAATAATAGCATGTGATATTTTATTTCAATATAAAAGTAAAATAACGTAATAAATGAAATAGCTTCTATTATTTTAAAAAAGGAAATACAAATAAATAAATGATAGTTTGATATAAATAAGTGTGGATATACATAATAACAATAATTTATAGAATTAAAATACGAAATAAAGTAAATAAACAACGTTTAAAAAGTAAATAAACAAAGTTTTCGCCAAATTAGCGGGGGGGAAATCGCGCCAATGTGGTGCGTATATGACATCTGTGCCGAAAGCATTTCCTCAGATTTTGCAAAACTGTTAAAGAAATTTCTTAAATACGTAAATCAATATTTGGTACACCACTTTTTTGAAAGCCTATGGGAACTTAAACATGGGGCTTTCAAACTTTGTGGTCCAGCAGTCATTTAAGTGACATCAGACTTCGCTGGTATATTAACAGCTTAATGAAATATTACAAAATAAACATTTACAATTTTTGTAAATCCTAATGAAATGTATATCTGGAAGTTAATCCTTAAATTACGTAATCTACTGGTGCTCCGATTCCGATACAGTACGCATATAAACAGCCATGATTAAACAAAGAAAACAAACAATAGGTGACGCACGCGTAAAAATCTATATATTTAAAACGCTAAGCGATTTCTTTCGACAATCCGAGAGAACAAACTACTGCATCAAATTACACCATTCTTTTTTTAAATGAAAGATATTTGAACACAGATTTCTTATCGTGCATTCGTTTGTTTGAAAATTAAATTAATTAGCCGTAATTTTCAATTAAATTTTTACTGCTGCTCATGACGTCATAAAGTCTGCAACTCCCACTGTTGCAAGGCATAGAGTTTTTTACTGAACTCTGTGGTTCGCCAATCTTTTGAGATTAGCTAATATCAACTAGGTAATATTTTATCATTGTAATATTAAATCTTAAAAAACTTACTTAAAATTAGCTAAAATATAATCATAATAAAATATCTAAACATAAACATATCAATATGAATAACAAATTTCACGTAAAATATTTCAATTTAAATTATTCCAATTGAAAGAAGATTTGGAGAGTTATCTCTGACGCCCAGCTAACATAAAAGTGCCAATTTTATTTCATTTATTTACATACATATTCAATTTTATTATAAAACACCAGGTTGCCATACAAAGCAAAAATCGTCATTTAGGCGTCAAAAATTAACCCCAGTTATTACAGCGCCTAGAATACATTATGTTTATAGAATGACATACATGTATATATGTATATATATACTTCACTGGCGCCCAGCGAAAAGTACCCCAAATTATTCGCCAAACTGTAGAGCCCAATAAACAAACAGAAGAATGTTGCCATTAAATCTCAAAAATAAAAAAAATAAAATAATAATAATTAGGAAAAGCCCCATTTACTAAAGTAGCATTTATCAGTAACTTTAAACAATAAAATTTACAATATATTAATGAAAACAGAATAAAAAATAGTCTTGAGTATTTATTTATTTATATTATTTCTCTTAATTATCCCTTTCGTCTGTTGGATAAATGTTTGTGACGTCAGTTGAATTTTATGGATTGTACAAAACTACGTATCACAACATTTTTTTAATGCTTTTTCTATTTTAATATCATGGCAGGGAGATAGAGAGAAGGAGAACAAAGATAATGTTTCTACTTATGGAACTAAAAGCGGTACCTAGTATGGCGGCGTTTCCGGTCTTTTGGGCCTTTAGGAAGTGTAGCGCCCTCTATCTCTTTACCATGCTCGAAACCAAAATGCAGGAAGAGCAGATGACAATTTGTCATGTTTGACAGGTCACATGACCGGCCTTTGGGAGCACCAGCGCCACAAACTGGGTACTAATTCCCGGTCCTTGTTGTGATCTTGAAAGCCTATCTTCACTGTTCTCCTTCTTATTTCTATCTCCAAGTATCATGGTTTCGAGACGTAATTTTATTTTAATTAATATAATAACTAATAAATCAGTAAAACATCATTATAAATACATTTAACGTCGAATTAAAAATCACTTGATGAGAACTGCATATTATTTTTTCTGCATATTAACAGAGTATTTGGTATCATTTTAATCAGTGAACAGTGAACAATACAAATTAATGATCCATTTTAGGATCAGCGCATACAGATAGATAATTATGGAACAAAGTGAACCACGGCAGTCAAGGAAATATTTGGTTTTCCGTTCCCACGAATGATTTAACTACACCTAATAAAAATGTCATGGAGAAAATTGTCAGAACAATAATATGACACATTTATTTATGAGAGCTTAAATAGGCACGAAGACCTCCCAAGTAAAAGCATCTTTACCTCCCAGACACAGCACGGCGTCCAGAGGAATCGCTATTGTACCGACGGACCTATGAAACACTCAAGGGGAGTACCAAATTTCTCCCGCCTGCCAATGGTCATCTCTCTAAAATCAGAGGTATGGCCGAAACATGCAAATTTTCAAGAAGTTGAAACGTATAAGGCCTTAATTTTATGTGAAAAGGGAAAAGTGGTTCCATCCCTTTTTTTTTTGCTCCACGAAAAGAATGTGATTTTTCTTGAGAGTAGAGATTCAAAAAAATATGGAAAAGTAGAAGGTTGACTGCTCTCTAACTAAAAAACAGATTTTGAGTGTGTGTGCCAATAGATGGAAATGTACGCGCTAAGAAAAAGCGAAAACGCGTCAGCCATTACCTCCTGCTGTCAACGTTATCTAGTAATATAAGGTAACAAACAATCTTCCTTCACCATGGTTCCATTTTATTTAATTAAGCTATATTCTTTTAATAATACGAATTTACGTGTGTATGAAGATCCTACCCCGATCTAAACATAAAAAGGCTAATCAAATAAATACTTCTAGGGTATGGAACTCTGCCTTTCAAAATCGAATTTGTTAATTCAGTAAGATAAACTGTAATTCTCAGAAAATAAATGTTGAGAATACAGTTCTCAACTAGGATTGAATATATTTTTTTTAAAACATTTATGTTTGTTTTTAATTACATGATTATAATTACCTTGTAAATAAACTCAATTTTATATTCAATTAATTTTAGTCAGTTTTCATTTTGTTTACTTAATTTATTGAATTAATATTAAGTCTTTTATTTTAGGAAATGTTTTCTTTAATATTACAATCTAGGTTTTAAAATAAGCCATTATTTATTTAATGTTACATGACTCTCTGCAGGTAACCTTTGATGATTGTAATTGGCTCAAAGAGGATCCGAACTTCAAAAATAATTCACAACGCAACTTTTTCTTTTCTATAATTAATTGATAATTTGTCTAATAAAATTCTCTAAGTATAAATTATCATATCAGATCCTTAGAGTCATAGGTGCAAAATAAATACTATACGTCTCGGATAATTTAAAATACTCATATTAATCAATAAACAGCAATATAGTGGTAAATCCTATGCAGTCAGACTTAAATTCGAATGCTCACTCTGTAGCATTCTATCATAGGGTTTACCGAATTAGAAGTGGTACCGTTACCTCTTTCTAAATTATTTTAATATATTAATTTAATTTTAGAAATAGAACTTTAGGTTATTGTATAATTTTTTTTAAATATAAAAATATATATGCAATATTAAGACTGCAAAAAAAAAAAAAAAAAAAAAAAAAAAAAAAAAAAAAAAAAAAAAATCTTAATTTTAAAATTCTTTAAAAAAATTTTTTTGCCTCTTTTCAACAACTAATTAAAAAAAAATTTAAGCATTCACTGGGGAATCTTCATACACACTCTGTAACATGCATATACTTGGCAACTCTTTTTGGGTACCTCACTAAATATATAATGATATATTAAATAATAATAAGTGTTATTGGATTGATTTGTATTAACAAAGAATTGAAAATATGACTTGTGTTACATATACTGCAACAGCAGCAAATATAAAATAAATACATAATAATGCTCAAATATTGAAATGATATATATTATACATAATTAATTTCTCGAACAGTGCATAACAATTCACCATTGGATATCTTTTATTTTATGTTAAACAATTTTTTTTTGCTCTCTCTCTATTTTATGATTTTTGTACTTTAATTGGATGAATAAGCGTAAAAGTCAAAGAATTAGTAGAATAGATACTGGTGTCAAAACTAGACAACAATTACGCGAATTAAATAATCAAACTGTAGACACTAATATTATTTGTAATAATAGTAATAATAATAATAAGAAAAAAAAAGAAAGAGAAGAAAATTATAAATTCTGAAAAAGCTACTCCTAAAATTACTACAATGGACACCCCAAATGCAGATAGCCTAATTAATCTGATTCCATACTATGATGGAAAAAAGGAAGCAAATATTAACCATTTTTTCTTACAATTTGACAATCTCATCAATAAAACTGAATTGAATAATGATTCTAAATTAACTATATTAAAGGCGAAAATTGTAGGACCTGCTAAAGATAAATTGATGAGGGATCAAAATTTGTTCGTGGAACAGAACTTAGAAACCTTTAAAACAAAGTTAAAACAATTATTCGAACCCAAAACCACATTTCTAGAAGCGCAAAAGAAATTTTGCAATCTCAAACAAAAACCGGAACAAAACATGAACGAATTTATATTAGAATTTAATGCGGCAGCAGACATTTGAAAACAATAAACAAGATAAAGATCATGATCAGAATTCTAGTAACAATAAGGGAAACTAAAGTCGGGACTTACATTCTCAAATACAAGGCACCCGCGTAAGTCTCACTGCGGGTCTAAAAAAAATAACAAAATTATTGCTAGTGTCAAAAGTAATGACAATTCTCAACTTCCGATTATTACTTTTGAAATTAATGGTGTTAAGATTAATGCTTTAACAGACAGTGGGGCGGCAGTAACTTTGGCATCACCTATATTGTTCGAACAATTAAAGAATGCACACGTAAAATATAAAAATCTCTGTAACCAGGTAAAAATTCAAACATTAACAAATTCGACAATCTCTTTTAAGCAATGCATTAAATTAACTTTCAAATTGGAAAACGTTTTTGTATCGGGGCATTCTATGTTACAACTCAAGATTTTGGTCAGAACTACAATATGCTATTGGGATTCGATTTCCTCAAAACAAATAATATTATCCTAGATTTTGAAGATAAAACCATGAAATTAAAAAACAAAAACATTGCACTTCAATTTCTAGAAAATGAACCTCAAAGTCTGATAAGTAACTTAACTGCTAACTCTAATGAGAATCAAAATAAAGAAACAATACGCAAAAAGAAAAAAAAACGTATCTCGCACAAAAATTTTGTTACAGCAAAACTAACACAGACAACGGAGTTACTACCAGGCGAAAAAAAAAATTGTTGCATTACTATTAGATCCAGCTAAATTCGCAACTACAAATACAATACTCTTGGAACCGATTAAACATAATATGAAAATTTATTATAAAACATCAATTCACGAAATTGCCAAGGATAATAAAATTCATATAATAATCACTAACAAATCACAACAAAAATTAATCTTAACAGAGGGAATGAACATTGGCAAAATTTCTAAACATTTTGAAATAAAATCAGTTGACACTGAGGGTCAAGAAGTAACGAAGCAGGTAGTGCACATTAATAATCTGAATTTAGAGCAAGTTCGTGAACGGAGAAAAGCAGAACTTAGATCAGACGACTTTAATTTACAACATTTAGACTCGGACACAGCAGAAAAATTAAAAAAAAATACTTCTAAATAATGCACATGCCTTTTCTAAGAATTACGATACACTCGGACAATCTTCATTAGTCGTCCCAAGATTTAATTTAATACATAATTATCCTCTGCAGACTAAACCATACAAAACTGCACACAATGTTAAGGAGTATGCTAAAAAAGAAATTGAAAAACTTTTGAGAGCAAATATCATTCGTAAATCCAACTCTGATTACGCTTTCCCTGTTATTTTCGTTAAAAAAAATCTTTGCAGAAAAACGAACAGGCTAATGAAGTTAAATATCGTATGGCGGTCGATTATAGACTTTTAAATGAAATACTTCAAAATTATGCGTACCCCATACCCGAAATTAAAGAGATTCTGCGGAGAATGAGTGGAAAAAAAATATTATACAGTACTGGATCTACACAGTGCGTTTTTCCAAATAAATTTACGTGAAGAAGACACTGAAAAATTAGCTTTCATAACGGAGCACGGTAAATTCTCCTTTTTAAGATTGCCTTTCGGAACGCGCCTCAGTACTGCGGTGTTTGCAGAATTAATTGATAAGGTGTTGGGCCACTTTAATGAAGATCAAGTCGCTTATTTTATTGACGATGTGATCCTAGCAGCCGACTCACTCGAAGAAATGTTAGATCTGTTAGACAAAGTCCTTAAAGCTTTTATTGAAAATAATTTAACTATTGAGCCTACTAAAATACAAGTCTGTATGTCAGAAATCGAATTTCTCGGTTTCACCCTAAACAGCGAAGGATACTCTCCTTCAGAAAGAAACATAGATAAAATTCAAAATTTAGTTAAACCTAAAAATAAGAAGGGAGTTAAATCTCTACTTGGTCTTTCGAATTATTTTAGATCGCTTATTAAAGACTATTCTAAAATAGTTGACCCATTAATTAATCTTACTAAAGACAAAGTGAAATTTAAATGGTCTGACATAGAAGAAAATGCTTTCAAAGAAATCCAAGCAGCGATAGTTAAAAATCCCACATTAAAACCCCCGGATTTCTCAAAAGATTTCATTTTAATCACAGACGCTTCTAAAACAGCTATTTCTGGAATTTTAGCACAAGAATACGACGGAGAACAGCTGCCAATTGAACATTTTGGGCGAAAATTAAGGGATCCCGAAAAGAACTACCCCAGTTTCAAACTCGAACTACTGGCGGTTCATGAAGCGGTGATGTATTTCAAGCATATTCTCGCAGGGAGAAAATTTAATATTTATACAGACTCCAAAGCGCTAACGTATTTTTTAAATTTGGAAAAGCAACCAGACATTGTAGCAAGGTGGTTGGACAATTTGTCCCCTTTTAACTACTCTTTTCAGCATATCGAGGGATCTAAAAATCCTGCTGATTATGTTTCGAGGAACATTAATAATATAATTTCAAGAGAAAAATTGCAAAATTCATTGTTTACGGTAAACAAAGCTCTATCAGATGAAAACATTAAACTACAACAATTAGAAGACGAAAAATTGAATAAAATAATAAACAAAATTAAAACTGACAAACCAAACAAAACCACAAAAAAATTCACTCTCAATCAAAAAGAAATATTAATATTAAAGCCAGGCTCTGATACAAATGAACTGTTAATTGCTCCGGATAAACTTAAAGCTGAAATAATACAGGAAGCTCATAAACCACATTTCGGATTTTTTAAAACTTATCAAATAATAAAAGCTAGATTCTACTGGTACGGGATGTACAGGGATGTAAAGAATTATTGTACTAAATGTATACCATGTAACACGACTAAACAACATCAAACTATTAAAGTTCCCACACAAAAAATAATCAAAGATAAAGAAATCGGATCAGTTTTGCATATAGATTTAATTGGTTTGCTTCCAATGACGCTACGCAAAAATAAATTTGTATTTATGATTATTGATTCCACATCAAGATTCTTGGAGGCTGTACCGGTTCGCAATTGTGAATCACAAACACTTCTAAATGTATTGAATCGTTATTTTAGTAATTTCGGATTGGCGCGATCCGTAAAATTGGATAATGGCCGGTATTTTCACTCCGATTTATTCAAAGAATACATGGATTCTCTTAACATAGACCTAGATTTTACGTCCGTGAATAATCCACGCAGTAATGGGCTCTGTGAGATATCTAATAAAATATTAAAAAATTCAATTGTTGCCATGTGTAAAAACTCTCTGGAATGGGATACCAGAATTGATTTTTTTTAAAATTAATTATAACAGTACACCGCATAGAGCTACGGGATTTTCTCCGGCACTTCTATTTTTCGGTAGGGAAGTAAGAACCCCTTTTTCCATACACTTGACTGACCAAGACATAATTGTCAAAACCTACGTTAAAAATAGAGTCCAACATATTGAGGAAATAAAGAAATTAGCCTTACAAAACCAAAAAAAAATGATGGCGGAGTACATCGACAGTACCCCAGTCCAAAAAGTAAAATTTCTACAAACGGGACAAGAATGCTACTTAAAAGTCGTGGGTAAACCAGGCGTACTTCAGCCAAAATTCTTGGGACCATTCGAGGTGGTAAGGAAGCTTAGGAATAACAATTACCTATTAAAGGAAATTGCATTCCCAGATAAAGCGACTAGTAAACGCCACATAAATAAATTATTCTCACCAACGAAAGTGGAATCACAGACTATACACATAAATTCCTAGATAGGGAAGCGAGAAATTTTTTTTCTCTTTTATTGCTGTCGAGGCAATATGTATATATTTATTTTAAATTTTTATTGTTTATAGATGTCTTATTTTTCTTTAGTTTGTACACATTTTATAATATTCCATTATTGTTTATTTACAGTACATTGAGGACAGGTTACTATTTAAAAAAAAAAAGATCATTTAGGGAGGATACTGCAAGTTTTTTTTTCTTTGCTACACAGTGTACTACTGAGGGATTTGGCTCGTCAGAGGGAGTTATGAACAAACATGCACGTTCAATAAAAAATAATAATAATTACGGTAAAAATAAAAACAGAGGCAGCCTTGCCAGGGTATCACCCTTTCAAACCCATTTTATACTAATTTATATAACAAAAGAAAAAATTTTTTAATATATAACCTTACCCCCTCTACTAAAAGTGAAAATAAAAGTCTTTATATGTAGCACAAAACATATAACTAATCGATTTAAAATTACAAGTCAACATCTATTCACTCGGCGACACAAATATAAATAATAATAATACAACATTTTATATTGACCAATATTTATAATAATTCATCCTTTGCTTAAATTCATGCTTTGGTTAGAACAACGCGTTTCAATTTTAATTTTAGAATAATCGTACGATTTCATATTATAAAACAAACAAGTAAAAAAAAAAAATTATTAGTTGTCCCTAAGGATTAACATTTCAGATAATTTAATTACAAAAAAAGAATAAAAATAAAAAAATACCATTGAACGTTTCAATTATTACAAAACATAAATTGGATGTTTAATTTATACCTTAAATATTTAGGTAAATTATTTCATACTTAAATATAATAATAATAAAAGGTGTTGGATACATGTCAATGATCATTTCAGCAATTTATTGGATGTTAAAGTCTCGTTTTTGCAGGCGAAATTGAGACTATCTGCGCAGAGCATCTAATAATGCATTTAGCTGAGATATTTCTAATTAACTAAATTTCCAAACTTTACAAAAAAAAAAAGAATTTGTTTAATCTTTTTTTTTCTCTAACTATTATATGTAATATTTTATAAAACAAAAAAAAAATAAGAGAAAAGAAAAGCGAACGCTCGCTTTCCATTCCTTAATATGTATATTTACACGTTAATATATTTTAAAATAATAATAAGAAGAAGAATAAATAATTAAATAAACATTTTACAATTGCATGCACATTTTCGTTTGTGCAAAGCAACGCTCGCTTGTTCTCGCTAACTTAAATTGTAACTAGAAAATCAATATTATATTAAAAAAATATATATATTATAATACATTACGTTTTTATACACAATATAAATAAATAAGTAAATATATAAATTGACGAGAAGATAGTGCGATGCAAACGGATTTGACCACGTTACACGTGTACCGATTTTTTTTTTATAGAAAATATTTTCTGTAATTAAGCAGATATACAGATTTAATTACATACCCCATTTTTTTTAAAATCCAAGCCGGGTATACACGACTTTTTTTTTTTTTAATCACACATTTAATCTTATTTCAACAATAAAAAACAGATAGCTGGATTTTTGCGAGTAATCCTTTTCACAGACACACGTGCAATCAAATCGTTTCACTGATTTTTTTTTCCACTGTCAGTAATCCAGGAGTTTAGTAAACGTGACCCACAGGTGAGGAAAGATACCTAATACACGGCTTATCCTTTCGCAAATCGTCCCCCGTGTACAACTGAATCCGAAGGTAGGGAGATGGGTCATTGTCCACAGGTAGGGTCATCTAGCTGTCATTCTCTATCCTTCCGCTTAGCGGTGATGGATTAGAGGGAGAAAAGATTACTGTTTTTTTTCTTTTTCTTCTTCTGCCTTTTTTTTTTCCCAACCCCGTTCATTCCAAGGCAGACAGTTTAAAAGGGTATTGTGTTTGACTTTATCGATGGATATTTAAATTTTTGGTATCAAAAAAAAAAAAATTCATTTTTTCGATCTGTTTCCTTTATGAAAATATATTATTATTGAGAATATCTTTCATTCAGAAAAGTAGCCTTTTCACATATTCCAAAACAATTGTTTTAGTAAGAATGATAAGATTTTTTTTTTAACATAACATTTTCTTTATATATATAAAAAAAATAAAGAAGTTTTCCTTTCTGCTCAAGAGAAAATAATTCATGTGAGAATTATATTATAATGTTTATAATAAAGATTGTAGTACAACAGACATGTGATTATATAGATGTGTTTTCTCTCAATGTTTTTCATATATTATATAATTTTTTTTTAATTGTATGGTATTCATTATCAATGCATACAGCTTACTGATTATATTGAGTATTTGTTTTAAATGATTCTGTATATTGTGTTTCCATTCATGGGTACCTAATTAGCCTGTAATAATTAAAATAAAAGATTTGCCAATTTATATGTATGTAATAACTAAAAATATAAGAGTGGAAAAGAAAATTAATTTTTTTTTCTTTCTTCTCTCGGGCATTTTATTTTATTATTTGCCTTATTCAAATTTTCCTGCTTTATTTGGATTTGGACCTATTAAAACTCAAAATTTTAATAAATGTTTTTGGAACAATGGAAATTGAAACCAACTACACATGATAACTTGCTGAAGAAGTCATGTCTTTCATCAGATTTTTCAACAGTGAACTTTTGATTACGCTTTATTTCACCAATGTGTGAAACTTTTTTCTGGTGTTGCAAACCTACTTACACTCCAAACCTAGTGACACTCCAGCTTATCCCAAGTTCCTAGACTTTTCCATGTGAACATTTTCAGTTTTGATCTTCAATATAATACGACGATGGACTTTCATCGAGTACTTTGTGGCTACATATATATATAAAAAAAAGATACTGTTGACCTTTTTTTTTCTAATGTCGGGGGAAGAGATGATGGTGAGAAATACCACCATCTAGATCTAAACTAGCACACACTATAAAAAAAAAGTATTTGGTTTTTTTTCTGCATATTAACAGAGTATTTGGTATCATTTTAATCAGTGAACAGTGAACAATACAAATTAATGATCCATTTTAGGATCAGCGCATACAGATAGATAATTATGGAACAAAGTGAACCACGGCAGTCAAGGAAATATTTGGTTTTCCGTTCCCACGAATGATTTAACTACACCTAATAAAAATGTCATGGAGAAAATTGTCAGAACAATAATATGACACATTTATTTATGAGAGCTTAAATAGGCACGAAGACCTCCCAAGTAAAAGCATCTTTACCTCCCAGACACAGCACTGCGTCAAGAGGAATCGCTATTGTACCGACGGACCTATGAAACACTCAAGGGGAGTACCAAATTTCTCCCGCCTGCCAATGGTCATCTCTCTAAAATCAGAGGTATGGCCGAAACATGCAAATTTTCAAGAAGTTAAAACGTATAACGCCTTAATTTTATGTGAAAAGGGAAAAGTGGTTCCATCCCTTTTTTTTTGCTCCACGAAAAGAATGTGATTTTTCTTGAGAGTAGAGATTCAAAAAAAGATGGAAAAGTAGAAGGTTGACTGCTCTCTAACTAAAAAACAGATTTTGAGTGTGTGTGCCAATAGATGGAAATGTACGCGCTAAGAAAAAGCGAAAACGCGTCAGCCATTACCTCCTGCTGTCAACGTTATCTAGTAATATAAGGTAACAAACAATCTTCCTTCACCATGGTTCCATTTTATTTAATTAAGCTATATTCTTTTAATAATACGAATTTACGTGTGTATGAAGATCCTACCCCGATCTAAACATAAAAAGGCTAATCAAATAAATACTTCTAGGGTATGGAACTCTGCCTTTCTAAATCGAATTTGTTAATTCAGTAAGATAAACTGTAATTCTCAGAAAATAAATGCTGAGAATACAGTTCTCAACTAGGATTGAATATTTTTTTTAAAACATTTATGTTTGTTTTTAATTACATGATTATAATTACCTTGTAAATAAACTCAATTTTATATTCAATTAATTTTAGTCAGTTTTCATTTTGTTTACTTAATTTATTGAATTAATATTAAGTCTTTTATTTTAGGAAATGTTTTCTTTAATATTACAATCTAGGTTTTAAAATAAGCCATTATTTATTTAATGTTACATAACTCTCTGCAGGTAACCTTTGATGATTGTAATTGGCTCAAAGAGGATCCGAACTTCAAAAATAATTCACAACGCAACTTTTTCTTTTCTATAATTAATTGATAATTTGTCTAATAAAATTCTCTAAGTATAAATTATCATATCAGATCCTTAGAGTCATAGGTGCAAAATAAATACTATACGTCTCGGATAATTTAAAATACTCATATTAATCAATAAACAGCAATATAGTGGTAAATCCTATGCAGTCAGACTTAAATTCGAATGCTCACTCTGTAGCATTCCATCATATAGGTTTGAAGATTTCAGTTTTTTATAAAAAAAATTCACAAAAGTAAAGAATTTCAGGAAAATTTAAATTATTAAAAATAGTGTTATGGGAAAAAAACTTGAAATAATGATTGTATTTGTAGCTAGAATAAATAATGTAAGGCTAATATTTTATAGGAATTATTTTGGTAGGTTTGTTATAAGTTCATTTAACAGTTCCTTCTTAGTGGCAAAGTCCTATTTCTTCCACTGTGAATTTCTCTTTCGATGTCAAAAAATGATAGTCTACTTTTGGACGCCAGCCAAAACACAGTAGCAATTTTTAGAAATGTATAACGGTTGTGACAACAAACGGCCCTACCGCTTTAGCTTTCATCGCGCTTACATCACTTCTAAATACTACAAATTTCAATTTTTTACTACATTTTACTACATTTTACAAGTTCAGTTCTTACATCATCAATTAGAAAAAAATTAGCTTTCGATTGAAATTTATTTGAAAACTGCTGCTTAATTTAACGACTTTTTAAATAATTTTCAAACATGAAATATTTTTCAATTCTATCTCAACAATGATCATCAGTTTGCTTTAATAATGTAACATATTCCCTGGGAAAGTTGCCCCAATTGAAAATAGATTTTCTTAACCATCATAAAAACTCAAAAAGAAAAATAATAAAAACCCCTGATAAATCATAAGATCAGATTATCCAAAAGAAAGAGCATTTTGGCGCTAAACTAAAATCTGTCAAGAAAAAAAACTATTTATAGTTTATGATTAACATAAAATTGATATGCTGAATTCGTTGATGTATATGTTGCATCAGAATATTCTAGGAACTGTATTTTATTATTTTTTTAAAGATCCATTGGATATTTAACGGTATAAGAAGGAAAAGATCCTCGACTGTGATGGAAAAGGAATAATCATCCTGGTTATGTAAAAGAATCGAAGAAACCATACAAATAAATTACACTTGAAAACATTAAAAAATCTCCCTTATCTGCAGATTGATTTATTATTGTAAAAAAAATTTCTTCATCTTTACATAGAAATTGATTAGCTTAAAACAATGGATGCGTTTCAGAAGATATGGATTTGAAACGAACAATGATTGAAGAAGATATTTTAAAACTACGTAAAATTTCGACGGTGCCTTTGGGCAGATGCAATACACATGCGCATAGGAGCTCATACGGCTGCATTATCACAGGGGGGGGGAGATGTGTGCTTTATTTACTATGTTCTTTTATTGACTGAATATGAGGAGAACGTACGGATATACTATTTGTATGATACTTCATAGGTCCAGGAAATTTTCTTTCTTGCTGTGGGGAATATGGCGGTAATGTCAAACTGATTTGCATTACACAGTTGTTTACGGATTGTTTCTTTGGAGTTTGCTTCGGAAATAGTACTGTAATTCACTGGGGGGAAAAACTTTTAAAATAAAATATTTGAAAGCCTGTTTCATACGCACCCCTTCTTATGTAATAAAGAAGCTTATTTTACTAATATTGTTATTGTAATTTTTTTCCGTCAAGTTTTGACGGGTTCCATCTAGTTAAATTAAAAACCCGATTAAAAGCTCTATATTTTTTCAAAAAGCACGCGCAAGAAATAAATTGACAATCATATTTTAATTGCATTAGAGGATGACGTCATACGATAATGCGGTATAATTTTTTTTTGGCAACACAGATTTCAGGAAAACCTTTCATTTCATGTATGAAATCAATGTCGATCTAATTTTTCATTAACAGCAATTTTTAATCGAAAAACAGGTTTAAAAAAAATTTAAGTGTGCTATGTCAGAAGCTGGTTCAAAAACCTTTCATATGGTATCTCATTCGTTGTTCTGCGTTGCATATTTTCAGAGAAAAAGGGATGTTGACAGGAGAAATAATATATAAGGATAATGAATAAAATAATAAATACCATTCCAGACAGTGTATATTGCGTTTGGTAGGTCGACTGAAATTCATATCGAAAAGTAGAAAGACTAATTACTTACCCATCATACGTAGTATAGGGTAAATCTTGTAATCGTTTTGAAAATCGAAAAATTTTTTTTGACGGATTTACACGTTTCAGACACTGAGATTCCGAAAAACATATTTTTAGAAAAAAAAATTTGCCGTCCGTCTGTGTGTCAGTGTGTCTATGTGTCTGTGTGTGTGTCTGTAAACGCTCTATCTCCCGCAGAAATTGAGATAGAGACTTGCAATTTGGTATGTACTTAGTAAGTAATAATGGGAAGAAGCCTATTTCATTTCAAAAACCTCGATTAAACGGAACAATTTTTTTCGGAATCTCGAAATATTCATTCTGATGAAAGGTATATAAAAATTTTCGAAATTGTTTATTTTAAGAAATCAATATAAAAGACAATAAAAAAACATAAATTTTGCATAAAGCATGAAGTCCATCGGATAATGAGTTGCCGAGATATTTGGAATCCTATTTCCCACACTCTTCGATTTTTCATGACCCTGTATTTCATCCAAATTTCACTTCAAAGATACATTCTAATTGGAAATTTGACGCTTAATCAGATGCAATAAACCGCTAGTTAATAGGATTATTATTTTTGGAGTTATAAGGATGTTTCTTTCAAGCAATTCAGTAATCGAGCCTTTAAAGTTTGTGACGTCATCAAGCCACGATTTTATTTGAATTGCAATGCACTTTATAAGTAGTTTACACCTGCTTTATTTTAATATTTTACATTATGCATATCCATGATGGGTAAGTATTACGCTGGCCCCCAACGACTAGTTTCGAAATGCATTCGTGAGACAAGTCAGTCTACATTATACAATGACACAAAAACTATACTAAGGAGACAAGCGCAAAATTTTTATTAGAATGCTATGGGAAATGCGGATTTGCGCAACCTCGTCATGCTCCTTGAGGGCAGGAATAGCGTCGACTTGCCAATAGGTAAGTTGAAGATTATCCGCAACCTCAGCTTGCCATAGAATGTGGCGGAGGGTTCCCTAGCATGTCATCTGATTGAGGCGGAAGATATATAAATTTGACTAATTTATAGAGTCAGCCGCGTTAAGCTCTCTACCTGCCATTCGAGAGACGCGTAAAATATACTTTGGCTTTTCTTGTTCTTTTATTCGGGTTTCCAAGGCTGAATTTACTAAGAAAATCAAAAACAAATTTTTATTAAAATGAAAATTAGTATATATTCAAATATCATAAACTCAGGTTCTTAAAAACAAAAATAAAGAAATTAATAATTTTCTGACACTATATATTCATTTAATAAACTTTAACATAATAACAAATTCTGTGGTCAAATTGTGCTTAAATTTAAAACTTCTACCACAACCCTGCTCTGCCAAAATAACTCTGTATTAGTATCAATATAATTATCGTAGCAACAATTTAAATTACTTTTAAAATGCTTTTTACTAAATTAATAATGTATAATGAATAAAATAATAAATACTGTTCGAGACTGTGTATATTGCGTTTGGTAGGTCGACTGAAATTCATATCGAAAATTAGAAAGACTAATTTCGAAATGCAATCGTGAGACAAGTCAGTCTACAGTATACAATGACACTAATATTATACTAAGGAGACAGGCGCAAAATTTTTATTAGAATGCTATGGGAAATGCGTGTTTGCGCAACCTCGTCATGCTCCCTGAGGGCAGGAATAGCGTCGACTTGCCAATGGGTAACTTGAGGTTTATCCGCAACCTCAGCTTGCTATAGAATGTGGCGGGGGATTCCCTAGCATGTCATCTGATTGAGGCGGAAGATATATAATTTTGACTAATTTTTAGAGTCAGCCGCGTTAAGCTCTCTACCTGCCATTCGAGAGAGGCGTAAAATATACTTTGGCTTTTCTTGTTCATTTATTCGGGTTTCCAAGGCTGAATTTACTAAGAAAATCAAAAACAAATTTTTATTAAAATGAAAATTAGTATATATTCAAATATCATAAACTCAGGTTCTTAAAACAAAAATAAAGAAGTTAATCATTTTCTGACACTATATTTTCATTTAATAAACTTTAACAAAATAACAAATTCTGTGGTCAAATTGTGCTTAAATTTAAAACTTCTACCACAACCCTGCTCTTCCAAAATAACTCTGTATTAGTATCAATATAATTATCGTAGCAACAATTTAAATTACTTTTAAAATGCTTTTTACTAAATTAATAATTTATAATGAATAAAATAATAAATACTGTTCGAGACTGTGTATATTGCGTTCGGTAGGTCGACTGAAATTCATATCGGAAAGTAGAAATACTAATTTCGAAAGGCAATCGTGAGACAAGACAACCTAAAGTATACAATGACACTAATATTATACAATGAGACAAGCGCAAAATTTTTATTAGAATGCTATGTGAAATGCGGATTTACGCAACCTCGTCATGCTCCTTGAGGGCAGGAATAGCGTCGACTTGCCTATAGGTAAGTTGAAGTTTATCCGCAACCTCAGCTTGCCCTACAATGTGGCGGAGGATTCCCTAGCATGTCATCCGAGTGATGCGGAAGGTGTATGATTTCGACTAATGTTTAGAGTCAGCCTCGCTAAGCTCTCTACCTGCCATTCCAACGAGGCGTAAAATATACTTTGGCTTTTCTTGTTCTTTTATTCGGGTCACTATATTTCATTTAAAAAAAAATTAACAAAATAATAAATTCTGTGCTCAAATTGTGCTTAAATTTCTAAGTTTTACCACTATCCTCCTCTCTCAAATTAAATAAAAAGAACTCTGTATTAGTATATATATAATTATCGTAGCAAAAATTTAAATTACTTTTAAAGTATTTTTTACTAAAGTAATAATGTATAATGAATAAAATAATAAGTACCATTCGAGAATGTGTACATTGCGTTTGGTAGGTCGACTGAAATTCATATCGAAAATCAGAAAGACAAATTTCGAAATGCAATCGTGAGACAAGGCAGTCTACAGTATACAATGACACTAATATTATACTAAGGAGACAGGCGCAAAATTTTTATTAGAATGCTATGGGAAATGCGGATTTACGCTACCGTGTCATACTCCTTGAGGGCAGGAATAGCGTCGACTTGCCAATAGGTAAGTTGTAGTTTATCCGCAACCTCAGCTTTCCATAGAATGTGGCGGAGGGTTCCCTATCATGTCATCTTATTGAGGCGGAAGATATATAATTTTGACTAATTTTTAAGAGTCAGCCGCGTTAAGCTCTCTACCTGCCATTCGATCGAGGCGTATAATATACTTTGTATTTTCTTGTTCTTTTATTCGGGTTTCCAAGGCTGAATTTACCAAGAAAATCAAAAACAATTTTTTCTTAAAATGAAAATTAGTAAATATTCAAATATCATAAACACGGGTTTTTAAAAACAAAAATAAAGAAGTTAATAATTTTCTGACACTACATTTACGTTTATTAAACTTTAACAAAATAACAAGTTCTGTGGTCAAATTGTGCTTAAATTTAAAACTTCTACCACTACCCTGCCCTTCCAAAATAACTCTGTATTAGTATCAATATAATTATCAAAAAATAAAATTACTTTTAAAGTGCTTTTTACTAAATTAATAATGTATAATGAATAAAATAATAAATACTATTCGAGAATGTGTATATTGCGTTTGGTAGATCGACTGAAATTCATATCGAAAACTAGAAATACTAATTTGAAAAGGCAATCGTGAGACAAGGCAACCTACAGTATACAATGACACTAATATTATACAATGAGACAAGCGCAAAATTTTTATTAGAATGCTATGGGAAATGCGGATTTGCGCAACCTCGTCATGCTCCTTGAGGGCAGGAATAGCGTCGACTTGCCAATAGGTAAGTTGAAGATTATCCGCAACCTCAGCTTGCCATAGAATGTGGCGGAGGGTTCCCTAGCATGTCATCTGATTGAGGCGGAAGATATATAAATTTGACTAATTTATAGAGTCAGCCGCGTTAAGCTCTCTACCTGCCATTCGAGAGACGCGTAAAGTATACTTTGGCTTTTCTTGTTCTTTTATTCGGGTTTCCAAGGCTGAATTTACTAAGAAAATCAAAAACAAATTTTTATTAAAATGAAAATTAGTATATATTCAAATATCATAAACTCAGGTTCTTAAAAACAAAAATAAAGAAATTAATCATTTTCTGACACTATATTTTCATTTAATAAACTTTAACAAAATAACAAATTCTGTGGTCAAATTGTGCTTAAATTTAAAACTTCTACCACAACCCTGCTCTGCCAAAATAACTCTGTATTAGTATCAATATAATTATCGTAGCAACAATTTAAATTACTTTTAAAATGCTTTTTACTAAATTAATAATGTATAATGAATAAAATAATAAATACTGTTCGAGACTGTGTATATTGCGTTTGGTAGGTTGACTGAAATTCATATCGAAAAGTAGAAATACTAATTTCGAAAGGCAATCGTGAGACAAGACAACCTAAAGTATACAATGACACTAATATTATATAATGAGACAAGCGAAAATTTTTTATTAGAATGCTATGTGAAATGCGGATTTGCGCAACCTCGTCATGCTCCTTGAGGGCAGGAATAGGGTCGACTTGCCTGTAGGTAAGTTGAAGTTTATCCGATACCTCAGCTTGCCATAGAATGTGGCGGAGGATTCCCTAGCATGTCATCCCAGTGATGCGGAAGATATATAATTTTTGACTAATTTTTAGAGTCAGCCGCGTTAAGGTCTCTACCTGCCATTCGAGCGAGTCGTAAAATATACTTTGGCTTTTCTTGTTCTTTTATTCGGGTTTCCAAGGCTGAATTTACCAAGTAAATAAAAAACAAATTTTTATTAAACTGAAAATTAGTAAATATTCAAATATCATAAACTCAGGTTTTTAAAAACAAAAATAAAGAAGTTAATAATTTTCTGACACTATATTTACATTTATTAAACTTTAACATAATAACAAATTCTGTGGTCAAATTGTGCTTAAATTCAAAACTTCTACCACAACCCTGCTCTTCCAAAATAACTCTGTATTAGTATCAATATAATTATCGTAGCGAAAATTAAAACTACTTTTAAAGTGCTTTTTTCCAAATTAATAATGTAAAATGAATAAAATAATAAATACCATTCGAGACATTGTATATTGCGTTTGGTAGGTCGACAGAAATTCATATCGAAAAGTAGAAAGACTAATTTCGAAATGCAATCGTGAGACAAGTCAGTCTACAGTATACAATGACACTAATATTATACTAAGGAGACAGGCGCAAAATTTTTATTAGAATGCTATGGGAAATGCGTATTTGCGCAACCTCGTCATGCTCCCTGAGGGCAGGAATAGCGTCGACTTGCCAATGGGTAAGTTGAGGTTTATCCGCAACCTCAGCTTGCTATAGAATGTGGCGGGGGATTCCCTAGCATGTCATCTGATTGAGGCGGAAGATATATAATTTTGACTAATTTTTAGAGTCAGCCGCGTTAAGCTCTCTACCTGCCATTCGAGAGAGGCGTAAAATATACTTTGGCTTTTCTTGTTCTTTTATTCGGGTTTCCAAGGCTGAATTTACTAAGAAAATCAAAAACAAATTTTTATTAAAATGAAAATTAGTATATATTCAAATATCATAAACTCGGAGGAGCATGATTTTCATTTAAAAAATTATTTCATTTAAAAAAAAAAATTAACAAAATAATAAATTCTGTGCTCAAATTGTGCTTAAATTTCTAAGTTTTACCACTATCCTCCTCTCTCAAATTAAATAAAAAGAACTCTGTATTAGTATATATATAATTATCGTAGCAAAAATTTAAATTACTTTTAAAGTATTTTTTACTAAAGTAATAATGTATAATGAATAAAATAATAAGTACCATTCGAGAATGTGTACATTGCGTTTGGTAGGTCGACTGAAATTCATATCGAAAATCAGAAAGACAAATTTCGAAATGCAATCGTGAGACAAGGCAGTCTACAGTATACAATGACACTAATATTATACTAAGGAGACAGGCGCAAAATTTTTATTAGAATGCTATGGGAAATGCGGATTTACGCTACCGTGTCATACTCCTTGAGGGCAGGAATAGCGTCGACTTGCCAATAGGTAAGTTGTAGTTTATCCGCAACCTCAGCTTTCCATAGAATGTGGCGGAGGGTTCCCTATCATGTCATCTTATTGAGGCGGAAGATATATAATTTTGACTAATTTTTAAGAGTCAGCCGCGTTAAGCTCTCTACCTGCCATTCGATCGAGGCGTATAATATACTTTGTATTTTCTTGTTCTTTTATTCCGGTTTCCAAGGCTGAATTTACCAAGAAAATCAAAAACAAATTTTTCTTAAAATGAAAATTAGTAAATATTCAAATATCATAAACTCGGGTTTTTAAAAACAAAAATAAAGAAGTTAATAATTTTCTGACACTATATTTACGTTTATTAAACTTTAACAAAATAACAAATTCTGTGGTCAAATTGTGCTTAAATTTAAAACTTCTACCACTACCCTGCCCTTCCAAAATAACTCTGTATTAGTATCAATATAATTATCAAAAAATAAAATTACTTTTAAAGTGCTTTTTACTAAATTAATAATGTATAATGAATAAAATAATAAATACTATTCGAGAATGTGTATATTGCGTTTGGTAGATCGACTGAAATTCATATCGAAAAGTAGAAATACTAATTTGAAAAGGCAATCGTGAGACAAGGCAACCTACAGTATACAATGACACTAATATTATACAATGAGACAAGCGCAAAATTTTTATTAGAATGTTATGGGAAATGCGGATTTACGCAACCTCGTCATGCTCCTTGAGGGCAGGAATAGCGTCGACTTGCCAATAGGTAAGTTGAAGTTTATCCGCAACCTCAGCTTGCCATAGAATGTGTCTGAGGATTCCCTAGCATGTCATCCGAGTGAGGCAGAAGATATATGATTTCGACTAATTTTTAAAGTCAGCCGCGTTAAGCTCTTTTCCTTCGATTTGTTTCCAAGAATGGATTTGTCAACAAAATCAAAAATAAATTTTGATTGAAATGAAAATTAGTAAATATTTAAATATAATAAACTCAGATAAATATAATAAACTAGTACTATCGAAAACAAAAATAAAAAAGTGAATAATTCTCTGACACTATATTTCCTTTTATTAAACTTTAACAAAATAACAAATTCTGTGGTCAAATTGCGCATAAATTTCAAAGTTCTTCCACTACCCTCCTCTCCCAAAATAAAAAGAATACTGTATTACTATCAATATAATTATCGTAGCAAAAATTTAAATTACTTTTAAAGTGTTTTTAACTAAATTAATGATGTATAATGAATAAAATAATAAATTCCATTCGAGACTGCGTATATTGCGTTTGGTAGGTCGACTGAAATGCATATCGAAAGCAGAAAGACTAATTTCGAAATGCAATCGTGAGACAAGGCAAACTACCGTATGAAATGACACTAACATTATAGCAAGGAGACAAGCTTAAAATTTTTATTAGAAAGCTGTGGGAGATGTGGTTTTATGCAACCTCGTTATGCTCCTTGAGGGCAGGAATAGTGTCGACTTGCCTGTAGGTAAGTTGAAGTTTATCCGAATAAAACTAACTAAAATTTTATTTAAAAGTATATAGTTTTAAGTAATTTTAAAAGTTAAGAAACTTTATTATTCGGCTCAAATATTTGTAATAGCTGACTACTGGGCCCCTGACTTTGCGGAGCTCCCCCTCCCCCTTCGTAAATGGAGGATGTGGCATGTGGGTGGTGGTCACTACGGCCCTGACTCAATCTAAGCAACAGAACGGAAAATATATATAAGTAATATTGAAAATGAAAGATTTTATTGAAATATTCTTTATTATCTTTGGAAATGTGCAGCTTTAAATTTAATTATTAAAGTAATCTTCACAGAATCTGGGAGATGGTTAGAGGTGCTACGGTCATATTTTGCATACGTAGGTTAAACAAACATGGACCTCTGTTTAAAGTGGAATTTTATTCATTGCACACATCCATGCCTGATTAGGATTCAAACCCAGCACAGCGTCCCAATCACTAGACCAACAAGCGGGCCTGGATCTGGGAGAAATTCTTTGAACGACGTATTATTTTATTACAGGAAATCAGTAGGTGCCTTCTTTTTTGATTATGAATACAAGTTTTATGTCTGTTGTTTTTAAAATTTTTGACTCTGTATGAAACACAAGAAAAAAGCTGTCAGATTGCACGTTTTTCTACGAAATTGATCTTTTTTTTTATATACTGCTAACCAGGCCCCTACCTGCCCGGCATGAATGCCTAGCTTGACGGGTTAGTACCTGGGTGCGGGGCGGAAATCGCCTGATCACAGCATGGCTGTGATCCTCCTGAATATAGATTTGTTCACATCGCTGCTGTGCTTGCTCTCTTGTGGTTTGCTACAGTTATCTTTGTTTGCCGGTACAAAGTTTCTGTTTAACTTTGTTGAATTGACAGATTTAATAGGTCTCGTAATTTAGAACCTTGATCAGGTGACGAGACCCTCACCTGTCAGACAACGGGGTTGACCTTTTCAACTTTTTTTGAGGAAGGAAAGCTCGGGTCCCTGAACCACCTATGTTGCTTGGACATATCAGACACTTCTCTGCACTCTCACATTAAAATAAGCCTTCCATTAATTAATTCAGTTTTTGTGCAAGAAATTTATCCTTCAGCATTAATATAATTTTTGATAGAAAGGAAAGAACAGTCTATTTCTATATGGGGGCTCAATTATGATTATGGGCCCAGTTCGGGTTTTCAGGAAAAGAAATCTATAACCGTGTCAGAAAAAACGGGTCGTCAAGTGATGCAATCGTAGGACTATAATTTACAATTAAAAAAAATTCCTGGCGGCTCGGCCTACAGGCACAGGTAGATTTTGAAGATGCAGACCATGGGACTCCGGTTTATTGGGAATTGTAGAAGAAATTACCTTTTTGCCACAATGCGGCAGGTGGGAGCGCTCACTTCGAAATCTACCTTTATTAGACAGATTTTTTGTTTTATATTTATTTCTGCTGTAAGAGTTGGTCCTATAAAAAAAAACTTGTCAGTATAAAAGTTGTAGATATTATTAAGACGATTATAATACATTTAAGCGGATTTGATATCTTTTGAATTGACGAAGTTATGAATTTTTTTCTTCTTAAACCCCTATTTTTCCACCCCTTGAGGCCATTTTTAATTATGTTAAAAATCTGTCATGCATAAATTTTCAGTCCTTTTCGTAGAAGTAATAATAACTTTAAACGGATTGGATATGTATCATAATTAAGAAGTTATGGTTTTTTTTCTGTTTTCACAAAAAGACCCCCCCTCCCCTCTGGGCCTGATTTTGCTCATTAACGTACTTGATCGAGATTTTATGCCTCTTTGTGTTATGTATCAGTTTGGAAGAGATTTGTGCAGAATTATGGAAGTTAGCGTGTCCATAATAAAAGTGATATAGATAGATAGATAGATACAGTTTTGAACTGGGGGTTGGTTTTGGGTTCTAGGAGTCATAATCGGCGTAGATCTGCAAAATGTTTTCAGAAATTCCAACGTAGGAGAGAATGTAATAGGTAGTATTTCTTATGAAACCTACCTAAAATCACACGATACCTCGGAGTTGGTGTAAAATTTTATTGGGACGCTCTGGGAGTTACGGATTACGCAACCTCGTCATGCTCCTTGAGGGCAGAAACAGCGTCGACATTTCATTAGGTAAGTTGCAGTTTCTTCACAACCTCAACTTGCCATAGATTGTGTGATTCTCACGTCATGCCTTCCAATTTAGGTTTAGAATATATTATTTTGACTAATTTTTCGAGTTAGTCGGATTATGCTATCGACCTACTATTCGAGCGAGGCGTACAATATACTTTGAATTTTTTTGTTCTTTTAATCGGGTTTGCAAGGCTGGATTTACCAACAAAATCATTCGGGTTTGCAAGGTTGGATTTACCAACAAAATCATAAGTAATTTTTGATTAAAATGCAATTTAATAAGTATACAAATATCATAAACTGAGGTTTTTTAAACAAAAATAAAGAAGTGAAAATTTTTCTGACTAAATATTTCCTTATATTAAACTACAACGAAATCAAATATTTTTCTCAAATTGTGCTTAATTTTTAAAGATCTGCCATCAGCCTCCCCTCCCAAAATATAAAGATTCAAGTATTAGTATCAGTATGTTTATGATAGTAATAGTTAAAATTACTTTTTACTAATATATAATGAATCTGGAGGCACGGTAGCGCCTCCGCCAAGTAGAGAGAGCCCAGCTGTAAGCATCCTTTTCTGGAAGCAACTGTGTTCACTTTTGATCCCGCCATATCTTTCTTTGCGCTGGAGCTTCAGAAAACCTGACACTTCGTTTATCTAGAGCACGTTGTAAAAAGGACTACATTTTCAAATTTCACGTTTCTAGTTGATAACATTTATGAAATTAAAGTTTCCATTTCTTGATACTCACACTCACCAATCACAACCGATAAGGTACATCCTGTAGCCCTAGAAACTTGAAATTTGGAATTGAGGTTGTGTTTAGGATACAAAGTAAGAGAAAATTGATAAAAGCGGAAAATTCGAAAAATAATTTTGAAAATTCAAATTCTCAAAAAATTGAAAAATTGAATTTGGTGGGAAGGCAGTGTTTAGGATTTAAAAAAAAAAGATAAAATAAAAATAAATCGGGATATTTGAAAACAAAATCGAAACAGAAAAAATTGTAAAAAATCCTGAATTGAAAATAATTCGATTTTATAGTCCTAGAAACTTGAAATTTGGCATAAGGTAAGGTTTAGGATATAAGAAAAGGAAAAAATTGGAAATAGTTTTATTTGTTGGAATTTTCCGGAATATTTAATTTTCTCTTTCTTTGTATCCTAAATAGTACGTTTATGCCATATAGCAAATATCTAGAACTGCGAGTATCAGGGCAAATATCTAGGACTACCTCAGATCGATAGTACCTTTCCTGGAAGGATTTGAGAGTATTTTTGATCCCCACCCCCATAACTTAGTGCTTGCCTAGGAACATGAAATTTATTTTTATCTAGAGGACTTTGCTAACGAAAATAAAGTTCCAAAATTTTGGTACCTTCAAATAATATTGACAGGGTGTAGGTTCCACGAAAACCAGTGGATGATGTCAAAAAAGAGCCTGAAGTCAAGGAAAGGAGGATTATTTACAAAAATAAGTTAAATCCCATCAAAAACGTCAGATGTGAAAAATATAGGCAAGTCTCGTGACTCTTTTACAGTAAAAATTTCTGAGGTCATGTAGAGCCAAGTTTAGCTATCGTATTAACTCTGAAATTTTCATTCACAAATAACTCCTAGAACCTACATCTTTAGTTAATGGTTATTTAGTGAATTGGCAATTACGCAGCACAGGGAAGTTATTACACCTTGCTATGTTATGGGATGGAATGGGATGGGATTATTTGATTAAGGATAATTATATACAGACGTCACATTATCATGCTGCATAATTGCCAAGTCACAAAATAATCATTAATTAAAGATCTAGAGAGTCGGAGTTATTTGTGAATGAATATTTCAGAGTTAATAAGATAGCTAAACGTGGCTCTATTATGATCTCAGAACTTTTTACGGTAAAAGAGTCACGAGACTTGGCTACATTTTTTACTGATAATGTTTTTGATGGGATCGAGTTTACAAGATTTGTTTTACTAACATGACCAAAAATAAATGCTATTAATAATAAATTGCAGATTAATACATAAACAAATATCATAAACTGAAGTTAAACTGAAGTAACAACAAGAGAAAGGAAGTTAATAATTATGTAACTAAATAAAATTAATATAATTATATATAATTTTTTCTCAAATTCAGCTTAATTTGTAAAGTTTTGCCATCACCTCCCATTCCAAAATAAAAGGAACTCTGTATTAATATCAATATGATTATAACAGTAACAGTTAAAATTACTTTTAAAGAGTTTTTTATTAGTTAAACAATACATAATAAATAAAATAATCAGTATTACCCGAGACTGTTTATATTGCGTTTGGCAGTTCGAATGAAAAACATATCAAAAAGCAGAAAGAGTCATTTCAAAATTCAATCATGAGAGCAGGCAAACTTCAGTGTAAAATGACATGTCACTTAATACCACGGACACAATCGTGAAATTTTTATTGGAACGCTATGGGAATGCGGATTTAGGCAAACTCATCATACTCCTTGAGAATAGGAACAGCGTTGACTTGTTATTAGATAAGTTGTAGTTTAATCGCATCCTCAACATGTCATAGAATGATTCCGTCGACATGTCTTCTGATTAAGGCGGAGAATATATGATTCCGACTTATTTTTCGAGTTAACCGGATTATGGCTCTCGACCTGCCATTCGAGCGAGGCGTACAATAAACTTTGAATTCACATTCACCTGTTAAAAATTCATCTTCAGCATTTTGCGTCAATAAGCGGAATTGTACTCGAGTATATGTGCTGTCCTGTACATGATCTATAATATTTATACACACCACGAACAATACAAAAATTTAATTACAAATTAAAAACGCAAACTAAAGTTGAAAACGCATTTCTAGCAATTATAGCTCATACCCATCACTGTAACAGGATTCTTTTGCATGTCCCTGTAAATGAACCATAAACACAATGCCCATCATGTTCTTCAGTAAGCAACTTATAGTGCACTTCAGTAATGCATATAAATTTCATTAAGTTTGAAATAGTGTAGCATCATTAAAATACACTGCAAACGATTTTTCCCGTAGACCATTATGAAAAGTAATTATTTTGTGTGATCCTCTAAATGAATAATAAATGCTTTACACCCCATATTCTAGAGAAAACATATTTTAATATACCTCATAAATGCATAACAATTTCAGTATGTTTCAAATGGTGAAACATCATTAAAATACACTTGAACCTTTTTTTCAAATTGACAGTAATGTAACGGAATACTTTTGACTGTCCCTGTAAAGGAACTTTAAATGCTACACACTTTATTTTCCGTAGGTATCGTTTTATAGTAAACGTCAATAACATTTACAAATTACAGGGCAATATTACAGCCACATAAAAATTACAGGTATATTAAAGAGAGTTAGATCACAGAAAGACGGACATTACAAACCGAAGTCATAAACACTTTACAAATACTATGTTGGAAATAGTTTCTAAAAAAGGAAGAAAGAAAAATAAATAAATTTCGTATTTCCTATAAAAAGTATACATTTATCCAAATGGCTGCTAAATTATATCTTTACCTTAACAAAACATTTTAAACATTTCTGTAATTTGAAGTGACTAAAACGAGATGTATAAAGATGTATGACGAACGGTTTAGTAATTAACTTTTGAATAATTATAAAATAGAGCACCCTGTATTAGGTACAAGTTACTCTTTATAACATCGGTATTTTTTGTACTTCAAAATACGCTTCTGAAATTTGATTTGAAGTAAAATACTTTAAAAGTTTTATCCCAAGTCTTGTAATCGTTTTGAAAATCGAAAATTTTTTTTTGACGGATTTACACGTTTCAGACACTGGAGATTCCGAAAAACATATTTTTAGAAAAAAAAATTTGCCGTCCGTCTGTGTGTCTGTGTGTGTGTCTGTGTGTGTGTCTGTGTGTCTGTAAACGCTCTATCTCCCGAAAAAATTGAGATAGAGACTTGTAATTTGGTATGTACTTAGTATGTAATAATGGGAAGAAGCCTATTTCATTTCAATAACCTCGATTAACCGGAACAATTTTTTTCGGACTCTCGAAATATTCGTTCTGATGAAAGGTATATAAAAATTTTCGAAATTGTTTATTTTAAGAAATGAACATAAAAGACAATAAAAAAACAAATTTTGCATAAAGCATGAAGTCGATCGGATAATTAGTTGCCGAGATATTTGGAATCCTATTTGCCACACTCTTCGATTTTTCATGACCCTGTATTTCATCCAAATTTCACTTCAAAGATATATTTTAATTGGAAATTTGATGCTTAATCAGATGCAATAAACCGCTGGTTAATAGGATTATTATTTTTGGAGTTATAAGGAAAAACCTCTTTCAAGCAATTCAGTAATCGAGCCTTTAAAGTTTGTGACGTCATCAAGCCACGATTTTATTTGAATTGCAATGCATTTTATAAGTAGTTTACACATTTTTATTTTAATATTTTACATTATGCATATCCATGATGGGTAAGTATTACGGTGGCCCCCAACGACTAGTTTTATTTTACTAAAATGAAAACTGGAACAACAATATCTGGAAGTAATAGAAAATGAAATTCTTGAACACTACGAAAATGTCTAGAAATGGATAAAGACATTTTCTTCGACAAGAAAGATTACTTTTCAAGTAGACTTAAAATAATGTTTTTCTCAATATTAAGTTTGTATTTTGTTGTTGTTGTTTCTGCTTCAGCTTTTGAATTTTTAAAGTTGTCTCTTGTATATAAACTTATTCTATTCTTGCCAAATTTCAGATATTAAAGGGATATCTTTGGAGATATTTTGGTATCTATTTGAGATGTACACTGCAAAAAAAAGTGTTGATTTTACAGTGAGTATAATACTGGGCATCCCAGCTTCCAGTATTATACCGTAAAATTAACAGTAATAAACAGTAAAATAAGCAGTAATACGCATGCGCGGCACCGTATTACTGCTTATTTTACTGTTTATTACTGTTAATTTTACGGTATAATACTGGAAGCTGAGATGCCAGTATTATACTGTAAAATCAACACTTTTTTTGCAGTGCACGTGGAAAGATCTGTAATTTTTCGATCTAAACTACTTTTTAAAAGGACAGAAAGATATTGAGACTGTTTCAACATAGTTTCGTAGTACTTCGACACGCTTTTTTACGTCGTTTAATCAATTTTTCCATATCAATGATAAGTAATCGGAACATTTGTTAGAAAAATATTTTATAACTATTCTCTTCATCTTCCTTTTTAACACTTTCCAACATAGTTGAAACGTGTTTATGAATTCGGTTTGTCTCTCTGTCTGCCGCCTGTCTGTCCGTACTCAAACTCTTGTAAATATACTCTGATTGCCATGAAATTTTTATATATTATTGATGTTTACTATAGAATGTTCGGTATTTAAAATGAAATGTGTAGCATTTACAGCTAGCTCGTTTACAGGAGCACACAAAAGAATTCCGTTACATTATGGCCTATGGGAAAAAATCGCTTCCTATGCATTTTACTAATGTCACAATACTTCGCAGATAATGAAATTGATATGCATCAGTGAGTGTGATATCCATCAACTGTGACATGTCTTCTGATTCGTGAAACATGGTTTCTCAGGCGTATGGAATAAGTACCATTTATAGTTCATTTACAGGGACGTACAAAATAATTCCATTACATTATGACTTATAGGTAAAAATCGTAAGCGATGCATTTTAATGATATTATGATACTTTACACATAATTAAAATAAAAAGGATCACTGAGGTGCACTACAACAAGTTTTCTATAGATTAATGAGTGCGTAGCATTTATCTTCATTTACAAAGACGCATAAAAGAATTCGGTTACCGAATGGACTACGATCAATTTCATTGTATGAAAATATCAATTTTGTTGATAACATTCTGTTAGTGTTGGAAAGTGTTTCTTCAGTAATCTATACCTGATGCACGATTTTTCGTTCTTTTTATTATTAAACAAATTTTTATTAAAGTCTGACTTGAATTTCTTAAATATATAATCATATATTCTAATACGAGCAAATCTTGTGTGTGTGTGTGGTTATATATACAGTGGTGGCCAAAAGTTTCGGACATTTTTTGAAAGTTTCATGTTTTTCAACTTCGTGTGCTTGTAGACTATATTAATTTTCACTTAAATACAAACGTTTATGAATCAAATTGAAGGTAATTTAATGTAGAATTTAATAATAAAAACAGTATTACAATATCTGTAATACGAAAAAAGTTACGCAACTAATAGTAAGATCTATCTTAGATTTGCATTTTTTTAAAGTGATACTTACACAATCAATACTTAGTAGGATAACCCTTATTTTTCAAGACAGCTTCACAGCGTCATTTCATCGAGTGAACGAGTTGTTTGGAGTTCATCTTTCGTAATCACATGGTGCCAAGAATCAATTATAGCTTCAATAAGTTGTCTTTTATTGGATGGACGTTTTTTTCGTACAAGAATTTTCAAACGTCGCCACAAAGTTTCAATTGGATTGGGATCAGGGCTGTTTCCTGGCTATGGTAATATATCTATGCTTTTATTTTAAAACCATGCTTTGCATACTTTTGCTGTGTGGCATGGAGCTGAATCCTGCTGAAAAATAAATGGTGCGTTGTTGGGGAAGAGATCCCTGATGGAAGGTATCAATTTTGGTTCCAGGACAGTTTCGATGTATTTTTTGGCATTCAGGATGCCATCAATCACTTGAATTCGGTCCACACCATCTGCAGACATACATGCCCAAATCATGACATTTGTTGGGTTTTTTGTATTTGTTTCAATGCAATCAGGATGAAGTGATTCTCCTACTCTACGTCTCACGTATTTTCTACCATCACTACCAAAGAGCAATATTTTACTCTCATCGCTCCAGATTACTTGCTTCCATTTTTTCTGACCATTTAATGTGTTCTTTTGCCCACTTAACTCGTTTTTCGCGTTGCTTTTTATTTAAATATGGTTGTTTCCTTGGAAATTTAGCTTGTAGTCCAAATCCTGATTACCTTCTTCTTATTGTTCTTGAACTTACTGCAATACCCGCTGCATTCATTTCACATCTAATGGCATCTGATGAAATTTTTCTATCTTGAAGTCATAGCCGTTTAATTTTTCTATCGGTAGTAGCACTTATGCATTTTTTTCGGCCTGATTTGGCCTTATTTTCCACTGATTTCGTTTTTTCATAACGTAAACAGAACTTTCGTACACCAGAACAAGTCCCTGAACCACCAACTTGTCTTGCAATTTCAGCATAAGAGAGGCCATTTTCTCTCAATATGGCAATTCGGCTTCTTTTTGTAGATGTCCAATTAGTTCTTCTTGTTGATGACATTGTTTAAAATTAGTTTAATTAAAAAAAGGACTTTAAATATTCAAAAACAGCAATACTCTATTTAATTGTACTAGTATGCATCATTCCGCAAAATATTTCCACAACAATAACTCTTTTACCATCCAAATAACCTAAACTATAGTTACAGACATTTGATTTGTCCTCAGAACACTGTTTGTGATTGGCTAGTACACTTTTATTACAAAACACGTCCTTATTCGAAACGATTTGTGTTTGTTTGTTCTACTAAAATGAGCATAACGTTTTTTGTAATACAGATATTATAATACTGTTTTTATTATTAAACTAGCAAGCTACTCCCGCTGCGCTGGTCGGTTTCTACAAATGAACCTTGAATCAAACGAAATATTGTTCTATTTGACCTTGTATTTGAAAGCAATCTGTATATTTACCTGGAATATCTTTCCACATTACTGAAAAATTACGTCATTGCGCTGTTATATTTTTTAATGTGCAGTCAAAATTTTAGCTGTTAAGGACCAACTCTTTTATTTGGTCATTTACAGTTAGGGTTTGCTAAAGAATGATAAAACTACATGCAATGTAATAAAACCATCACTAAAAATTATGGAACTAACAATGCAAAAAATTAACTAAACAAAGTCCATTCAGTAGAAGCTTCTAAAAAGACTAATCTTTGCTAATCGGGTTCATCTGATTATAGAACTTTTGCACATAATTCTAAAACTAACAGAACAATATGAAATATACTAAAACCATCCTTAAAAATTATCTACTTAACAATGCAAGTCGCAAAAAATACGCCCAGTAAAAACTTTCAAAAAGGATAATCTTTCGGAATCGGGTTCACCTGACTATACAACCTTCACGCATAACTGTTTGACTAAGCAACGTAGAACAATATGTACTACATTAAAACCATTCCTGAAATAGCATCTAACTAACAATACAATTCTCATCAAAATCCGTCCAGTAGAACTTTTTCAGAAGGCTAATCTTTCATAATAGGAATCAAATATTGAAAAGGCTAATATTTGGTTAAAAAAATGGTCACCCGATTTTCGAATTTCCCCCTGTAATTCTAGAATGAAGCAACGTAGAATGATATAATAAAACTTTCCCTAGAAAATTATCTAACAGTGTAGGTTCCATCGAAATCCATTCGGCAAAATCTTTTAAAAAGGCTAATCTTTCATAATCGGATTGATCTGAATATAGAACTTCCCAGAATAATTCTATAACTAAAAGCTACGTAAAACGATATGTTATACAATAAAACCTTCCCTGAAAAATTATCTATCTAACAGTTTAAGTTCTACGAAAATCCATTCAGCAGAACTTGAGTTATAAGCAGCCGGAACGAAATTTCATGTATGTAGAAGTAAATAGAAGTATATTGCCATTAATATAGTTTGCATTTGAATAAAAAAGATACTTTTCGGTTAGCCGGGCGCCAGTGATATATGTACATATATAAATATATATGTATATACATAACATATAGATATGTATATATTCATACATATAAGTGTATATAAATGTATGTATATATATGTATTTGTGTAGATATATGTGTATATATATATATATATGTGTGTATATACATGTATAAATCTATCACTGGCGCCCGGCTAACCGAAAAGTACCAAAAACAACTGCAAAAATGCTGTCGTACATTTGAAAAAACACCTTTTCGCTTAAAATAAAATTAGTAACAGTTTTTTCTTTTATTTTTCCAGTTGTATAGCCATTTCAATTATTGCTGCAAAAAAAAAAAAAAAACACCTTTTGGCTTAAAATCAAATTGTTTAGGGTCAAAAGTAAAATCAAAATCGCCAAAAACAAAAGATAAATCGCCAAATATTGTGTTTCAACAGCAATTTCGCCCCTTAAATAATTTTTTAAGCATTACGAATATTCCCAATCATGTTTAAATTAAATATTTTCGTTTTATAATATTATATCTCATTAAAACTCTTTTTTCTTTTTCTTTTTTTATCTTTTCTTTCTCTTTCTTTTTTCTTTCTTTTTTTTTTAAGTAAAATTAGAAACAGTTTTTCTTTTATTTTTCGAGATGTACAGCCTTTTCATTTCTTTCTGCAACAATAATGGTTGCCAAAAAATTAGCAATGGTAACCTTTTCGGCCAAAATAACAGGACTTTTTATCATAATTCTATAACTAATGTACGTAGAACGTTGTGTTATATACTAAAACCTTCCCTGACAAATTATCTATCGAACAGTGCAAGTTCCATTCAGCGGAACTCGAGTTATAAAGGAACGCAACGAAATTTCCGTTTGTGTTTTATATATATAGTAGATTCTACATTAAATTACCTTCAATTTGATATATAAACGTTTGTATTTAAGTGAAAATTAATATATTCTAAAAGCACACAAAGTTGAAAAACATGAAACTTTTAAAAAATGTCCAAACTTTTGGCCACCACTGTATATATATATATATATATATATATATGCAAATTTTATCTTAAAAACGGCTTAAATGATTTCGACTAAATTTTATATCCTATGGGTTTCGGGCACGAGAAGACAATTGGGCTTGGCCACATGTTCGAGAAAATTTGATTAGTAGGTCATTTTGGTCATGGGTCATGATATTTGAACTCAAAGCTAATTTTGACCTAGCATAGCTCGGTCTCCTCTGCTCGTAGTCAATAGAAACTCGATCCGGAATATTGGAGGGTCTGACGGAGTTCCTAAAACTGCAATTTCTTTACTAGTTTTTGTGGCAACGACGCTTCTTGCATTTGAATCCCTGGCATAGAAGTCTCACAAAGATCTTGTTCATCTATAGAATGTATAAAATATGTGATGCTATCCCTCAAGTTTTAATCTTCTGTCACTCAATATGTCTTGCTGGGAGCTATGTATTTGTTATACGTCAAGCAATCTAAGATAAAACTACCTTCGTCGGATTCTTATTACATGCTAAATTTCTTATTCTTACATTATAGAATATAAAAGTGAGGAATCGCTGTAAATGTCATCCATTTTTTTTTATCTTATATTTTTTAATTAAAGTGTTCTGGCATACAAAATGTCATTTTTTTATTTATAAATATTTCTACCCGTTTTCCCTTGAAATATACAGACGTTACTGGTTCAATACGAGTACAGTTAAAACGAGCAATTTGCACGCTAATAATGGTTCATCATCTTAACTGTATTAATATTTCCGCGCTTTTTATGAGCTACAAAAGCAGGACCGCCGCTAATACGATGTGGTATCAGAAAGTTTCCGGACATGATGGAAAAACAAGTTTCGTTTGAACTTACCTAACTTTGGCTGCCATCTCCTTCAAAATAGTCACCTGGATTCAAAATAGTCCAAAGCATCCCTGCAATCATTCTATCGAAAGCTGTCAAGGACCGACTGAGATTCTCGTTGAATGTCGGACACAGTTGCAAAACGTCGTCCTTTCAGTTTCATTTTCAATTGTGGAATAAGGCAAAATCACAGGGATCCGGTGAATAGGATGGGTGGAGAACAACAATCATGTTGTTATGAATTAAAAACTGTGTTGTCTTTAGGGAGGTGTGAGTTGATACATTGTAGGGATGAAGAAGCCAGTCTCCATCACGCCAAACTTCAAGTGTTTTCGTCGGTTTCCGGTTTTAACTTTGTCTCCAAGCTCTTGGATAGTTAGGCAACGATCTTCTCATATGAGTTTTCCAATTTGTTCCACATTTTCATCTGTTTTGCTGTTGCTTGGTTGCCCTGAACGCTTGTCATCTTCAAATGAATGACGACCCGCCTTCACGCGAGTGCCATTCATAACCTCGTACAAACAAAACGTCTGTTCATTTCAATGTGATTTTCGGAGAAAAGCAGGGTAAAATTAGGAAAGAAATCTGTCTTATCGTACACTGCTCTTTCTCTCAACGATAATATTTCTACATTACAATTGTCTGTTGAAATGTAATAATGTATCAGTTTAACCACACATGATTTTAACCTTCGAGGATACCCTCCTTCTCCAAGAAAATACAAAGAAATGTTCCGAGGTCTTGAAAGAATGAAAGAAAGCAAATAGGGATAAGGACGTTTTAAATTCAGCACCTTTGTAAGATTTACAACTGAGCCTCGGAAAGAAAGGGGGCAAAGAAAAATAACTTTAGTTGTTTCCTTTCGTAAAATCCAGATTCTGGGTCATATTAACAAGCCTTTTCATGTCTCTTACTACACTGTTAAAAGTAAAAGGATACGTGAAATCAATAACTCAAAAAATGCTTTGACTATTACAATATGTTAGCACAGGTTTCCCGAGAAAAAGGAGTTACATTACTGCACGTCGTTCATGTCCTTTAGAATTACTAGCCCTGGAGATATGCAAAACCTTAGAACAGTTTTTTTAAACCAAAAAAGAGAAAAAATGAGAAAAAGAAAAAACGGAGCTGTGCCGCCAGGCACGTCAACCGCCATACCCAAGTCCTGGGGGAGTTTTAACGCGCACGACCAGGAGGGTCCTCCTGTATGCGCTACGACCGTGGGAGCGCCGAAACCTGCTGACCACTCCCATTCTCCCAAATGAATTGACGACAAAGGTCGCTACGATATGCGGTGGAGCCCACACTTAGAGGACACCACCACAGAACTCTTGGGGAGAAGCTGGAGACAGCTTCGGAGCGGAAGCCCAAAAGAGGGAACCAGGCCCTAGGCCGTATGCCGGGTTTCCCCAACGACTCTTGCTATGCCGCAGTTTCCGATCATCGAGTCCTATGGAGGGAGGAAACGACTGGCCTCATCGGCTGCGGGAAGGAGAAGAAGACTCTCGCCAGCCCGGGACATCGAGGAAAGTTGTCCCTGAACGCATAGACACGTCCGGGCTTAGGATATCTCCGCTAGACCCCCTAAAGCTTTCCCTCCGGCGAACTCCTACGGCAGAACGCAGACGTGGCCGGTCGACTCAATAAGAGGTCATTGGGAAACATGACATGTAAAACAAACACCCCAAAACAAAAACACAAAACAAAAACACAAAACAAAACACAACAAATGTTAGACAACAACGGAAATTAAAGTTAGGCAGTACTATCGGACTCTGAAGGGTATGGAAAACACCTTCAAAAGCGCCAAAGAGGCGGTCCCGATTCAGTTTAGTAGCTTGAAAGTTAACTCTAAGACTCCTGCTGATCCAACCGGGCGCAGAAAGCTCCGATTACGCAAAGACACGCTGGATTCGTTTTCGATCCGGGGTTCGAATTTGGCTTGATCGCCGTTGCATTAGTCGGCGAGCCACCGGTCCGGCTCCTCGTAATCGAACAGTCCAGGGAAAGAGCCTACACCCTCCCAAGGACGTGATACGGCCCACGGTGACCTGAGTGGCCCCGAGGACACTTATCACACTTTGTACAAACGGGCAATCCCTTTTCTGCCCGTACATTGAGGTCGACACACAACTACTCCAGCTGCAGAGAGTGAAGTGGTAGATGCGGACCATGCGACCTGCCCAAAAGGCCTCATGCTGGTATCTGTGTTCTGCCACCTGACAGTACCGAGGGATGCTTCACGCCACCTCGCGCACTAACTAGGCGTCATTAGAGAGTCACCACACACCATGCTCTTCAGAGTCCGATCTCTCCTCCGTCATCGCCCCGGATAAATTGTGGAAACGGCCCTACCGCCGTTAGCTAGTCTGTTGCTCAGCGTCACCAACTCGATCCGGAGGAGGATCCCTGTCGAGCAACTGAGATTAGCCTGTGGGGCATTTTTCCACCACCTAGGGAGGAGGCTCCCAACGTTGGTCGAGTCCTCACGCCGCAGAAAACATGCGCAGTCGGAATCACCCAGCGGATAATATCTCGCAATGCCGGGCTCCTGGTCATCTTCCCCACTGAATGGGGTCGAGTCAGGACCACCCGATGTGCGCGCCAGAGAGAAAAAGGTAAAGGTAAAGAAAAATCTTGCGTCAATCATATATTAGGAAGCACACTCCAACACATGCAGAATACAGGAACAAAACTTCACCGTTTAACAAAGTGATAAGTGATATCTAAATAAACAATTTGGAAGGAGCATAATACATTCGAAAGTTCAATTTCAGAAATTACCATCTACAGTCGAAAATAGTATCCTAATTCTTTTGTGCAATCCTGTAAATGATCTATAGATTTATATATATATATATATATATATAACATATGGGAATACGTTTTCTCTGCCTGTAAGCAAGCAAGAAAGCTCAACCAATCAGATGTCATCGAACGGAGCATCCTGATTTACGTCACAAAACTGTCAAGTGTGAAGCATACATGATCCAGACGACGTTGCTTGCGCTAAGTCAGATAACTGTATTTTTAGCAGAGAATGAGATATGCGCGGGAGTCTAACAAGTATGTTAAGTGGAAGGCGGCCTACGAAACAAGACGGCTTTATGATGGTGCTGTTCGAACATGGTGAAATTCTGTGAACCCGAGGTTACGGATGTATTAATCCAATGTGATGTTTCTTTAAAAAGTTGATAACTTCAATATTGTACTAACTCTTTCTGTATATAGCTGTAATGTAGTTATTAGTTGGAGTGATTGAATGACGAAATATCCAGGAACGTATTTAATTAGCAAAGAAAAACTCCAGTATACCTTCAGAATTTTATTTTGAAGACATATGATGTTCCAAGGCAGAAGAGGGTAAACAAGAAAGGCCGCTCTTAAACAGTCATTATTATGCGGAGACAGAAAGGGAAGTGAGTTGTTTCCACAACACAAGTTGGAATTGCACTGACAAGAATCTCGCCAAAATAGGGTTGCTACAGAGTGTCTAGGCGAACGGACTTTCAGATGAAGCTGCCGCATAACTAATGGTATTTAGCGAGCCGGGTTGCTAGATTATTGGCGACAGGACGAATTTTGATTCAAAAATTAATATCACCACGGCGACTAAACCGACAAATATCTTTCTCATGAGAACGGATTTTCGACAGACAAAACAGTATGTGCTTTTAACAATGAGAATATATTTTTAGACCTGGGTGTGAGTGATTGAGTTATTACCACTACCATATAAGGACATGTATCTGAGCAGTATGGAAAGATAGACGTAATTTTTAACTGATACAGCTGCCACAGAAATGCCTTATGCACATATTGTGTTATAAGCTTGGTTTCGGAAAGTGAAATTACGAAAAGGCATCTGTGCTGATTTAATTCTTTTCTTTTTTATTTTAATCGAAAAGCCGTGAGATATTAGTGATCGAGCACAAGTGAAAAATGAAAAGGGAAAGGGTATAAATTACAGCGGGATTATTGATTGAAGTTGTAGATAACTCAATTAAATTTTGAAAAGTCAGGGGAAAATATAAATTAAATAAAGAATAGGGTTTGTTAAAACTTAATATATGATTCTCATATCATATATTTCCCCCGTTTGCTCAGATAAAATAATAATTTGATAGGGTTTAAATTGCAGGCATGCTCCGTCTGAAAGTTTACATATAATCAATGCACAATATAAGATAAAAAAATATATATATATAAACACATATAAATATCAAAAATGAGAATGAAAATAGAAATGAAAATGGTATACCAAAATTTTTCGACTGGTCATCAACGTGTACACAATAGTTTATTCCTTGAGTCCATGGTTTCATAAGAGTTTTTTTTTTTTTTTTATAGATGTAGATGTTGTTATTTGCTGTTCCGGAACATATAGCATTTGAACTACTCTACATATATATTGATGACCAAAATATGACCAGAAATGTTGCATTATCATCAACTAATATTTATTTTCCTGACAACTGGTCGTAAGCATGCTAAATGAATTTAAAATGTTCATATTTCTGAACAGATAAACTTTGATAAGTTGCAACTACAATATAATAAATTCTCTTTGTTCGAACAGAATATAAGATAGTAATATATATAATATTACATAAAATAAACATCAAGTATATAAATGCAAATACAAAATATAAAAATAAGATACAGTTACAATTACAGTTACACATGTGTAAAAAAAAAATATATGAAAAGTGATGAAGATGAAAAAAAAAGGATGAAATTTATGTTTAAAAATGGTAAAAAAATTTGTGCCTTCGCACAGGACAGGATAGGGAAAGTGACGCACGATCCAAAAAAAAATTCCTGCCCTAAATCTTGTCTAAGGACAAGTGTAATGGCGCCAGTTTAGGACTATTGCCTTATTTGTGGAGGGAATATTTAGGGCGAGGTCCACATTGTTGACACAACATAGACCCCGTTGCTCCCGCAGCAGTAATGCAACAAACTGAGGAGCAGTCTCGTATACTCATTTCGACAGGGGATTTAAGGTGAATTGGAATACCAATTCGAATGTGTCTCTCATTACAATGGGGTGGAAGATCCTTAGGGCAATAATTTTGAACAGATCACCACTCCGAAAGGGAATAATTAGAAAAAAAATATATATATATACAACTAGTGTATGTCAAATAAAAGTCAATCCTATAGTAATGAGAGAGAGTTTTGTCAAGTTCGGTAAAAATGTTAAGTCATGAGGTAACATATTTACTTAATTAGCATTATTAAAATTTTTTTTTAAAAACTGACCTTAAGAGGCAAAATTATTTTGGTGCAATTAATGTTATTACTATTATGTTTATAACTATTTATGAGATTTAAAAAAAATATGACATGACAAAAAGTTGAGACGGAGAAATTTTTTTTTTTTTTTTTAAGTGTATATGTGCAAACACCCCATAAACATAAAAGATAATGTTCACAACAAGATTGCCATATCTGCCATTCCCTTGATGAAACAAACTTGGACCAGCCGAGAACTTTCACAAGGAAACGTCAGATATAACATCAGTACATTGTGCGCAGCAATATACACAAGTGCGAACAAAACCAAAAATTTGCACAAAATACAACAATTATAAAATTATAAGCTATTTTCTAGGTCTTAATTTATAACGTGTTGAATAAGTTGGAAAGTTAATATTATTGTAACCATCATGACTTGTAAGTAAGTGATCGCTTCTTGGTGGAGCGATGATTAACCTATCAATGTGTACTCTAAAAGCAGAGTCATCAGGTGCATGTAAGCGTTTGATTGAAACAGAGACAGGTGAATATTTGTGTATAACAATGTAAGGTCCAGAATATTTTGGTTTGAACTTATCTACAGATTTAAAATACACAATATCTTTATTCATAATTTTTCTTAGTTTAGCACGTTTTTGAAAATGATCATTTCTTTTGTTTTGAGAGTCTTTGATGTTATTATATGCTTTCCTGTAAATAGAATTTAAATCTTGTAACAATTTGTAAGCTTCAAAATCTTTGTCAAGAACCTGATTGACATTATGGTCATAAGTATCAAATATTAAGGATAGTTCTCTTCCAAAGTGAAGCAAGTTGGGAGAATATTTTGTGGAGGAATGTAGAGATCCATTATAAAGAGATTTATGAATTGATAAAGCATTTTCAAAAGTATGACCTTCTTGAAGTAAAGTAGAAACTGAGTACTTAATTGATTTATTAACTCGCTCTGACACGGCATTGCTTTGTGGCCTCGCTACACTGGAATGACGCACCTTTATGCCTAATGTGTCGTTAAATTTGTCGTATATGTGTGAAGTGAATTGTTTTCCCAAATCTGACAAAATTACGGAAGGTCTTCCAAAGATAGTTATGTAACTGAATAAACATTTAATTATCTTTTCAGAAGTGATGGTACGCAAAGGGAAGAGTTCTAGGTGTCAAGAAAAATGGTCAATTACTGTCAATACCGACTGTCCATTACTAAAGGGACCGACCAAATCAACACTGACTGTGTCTCCTGGATGCGTAGGTGTGTATGTAGGTTGTAGTGGAGCAAGTGGAGTTTTGTGATGTTTTGCCTGTAAACATTTTGTGCAAGACGCTACAAAATTTAAAGTGTCAGCATACATTCCTTTCCAAAAATATTTTTTTGTGACAAATGCATAGGTTTTTGTTAATCCAAAATGCGAAAAATGACATATTGTTAGAACTTTTGCTTTTAATGAATTTGGGACAATAATGTGGTAAGAAAAGGTGTCATTACAAATATTTTCTTTTTTTAACATTAAAACCTTTGAATCGGGATGAATGAAGTACATAGGGAATTGCTTCGATGAGCCATTTTGCATAATTTCGTTGTAAATTTCGGATAATTTTGTGTCTTTCTTTTGTTCGTTTACAAATGTTTCATTTGAAATTTCCAATAAAGGGTCTTTTTGATCCTTGTTACCAATAACTAAGTAATATAGAGAATGTGTACTGTATGATAAATGATCATTTTTAGTGTCTGGAAGATCATTATCTACAATTGGCAATGCATATGGTTCGTTGATAAGCTCAGGGTTGGAATTTAAATCAACTGTGTTTTTCTCGAAAGAACATCTGGACAAATAATCTGCAAGTACATTTGAAGAACCGGGAATGTGATCAAAAGTGTATGTATATTCTGATAATTCTGTTAACCATCTAGTTGTTATATCAGCGGGATTAGTTGTTTTCTTGTATTTTTTTAAAGGAGCACTATCGGATAAAATTACAAACTTTCGGTTATATAGATAGTATTTAAAAGCGATTACTGATTTGTAAATGGCCATTAATTCAAGTTTTAGTGCTCGATAACGTTTTTCAGACTGTTTAAGAGATTTTGAAAAAAATGCAATGGGAAGTAATTGTCCTTCATGTTCCTGTAACAGAGCACCTCCTATGGCTATAATTGACGCATCTGTGTTTACGTAAAAAGTTTTAGACCAATTAGGTAAACGAACCATGGGAGAATTAAAGAACATCTGTTGCATTTGATCAAATAATTTTTGATGTTTTTGAGTCCATTTAAATGTAGTTTTTGGTGTAGTGAGATCGATAAGTGGTTGGATGAGTTTTGAAAATGAAGGAACTAGAGATTTATAAAATGTGACAAGACCAATAAACCTTTTTAATTGTCTTTTTGTTGTCGGTGTTGGAAAAGAATTTATTTTGACAATATTTGATTGGACGGGAGAAATGGAATGATTTTCAATGTGGAAACCTAAGTAGTCAACAGCGGTTTTGTGAAATGAACATTTATTGGGCGAGAGCATTAAATTATATTTCGATAAAATTTCAAGTACTTTCTGTAATTTTGCACATGTTTCCTCAAAAGAATTTGAACCAAAGATTAAATCGTCTTGGTAAGCAAAAATACCTTCCATTTCTAATTCATCAATAATAGTGTCCATTAAATTTTGAAAGAAACTACTGCTATTCTTTAAACCGAAAACCAACCTTTTAAAACGAAAAGTACCGTATATGCATGTGAATGTAACTGGATCCTGATATTTTTCAGGTAAATTAATCTGATGATAGGCCTGTTGAAAATCTAACGAAGTGAAATATTTATATGCAGATAAATTTGAAATAATGGTCTGTATTTTGGGAAGTGGATATGAAGATCCCTGTAAGACGGAATTTAGCATTCTTAAATCAAGAGCTAGTCTGTATTTTTGTTTTGCAGACCCATCAGACTTCTTTCTAACCAGCAAAATAGGACATGCCCATTCTGAACAGTTACGTTCAATAATATTTGCTTCAAGAAGTTGATTTATTTGCTCTTTCATTTCTTGGTATAATGATTGTGGTACCGGAAAAGGTAATGTTTTGATTGGGTAGTCATTAATGAATTTGAGATTTGGAACAACCTTGTCTGTGTGACCTAATGTTTTCATTGATTTAGAAAAAGAACTATAGTATTTTAACAGTAATGAGCCTAAGGTTTTTGCTTGTTGAGTGTCTAGATGTTCCAATTTGAAGTCTTGTATTGTTAAATCTTCCTTTCTTTTTTTTAAGACCTCATCTGAAGCTTGAATATAATTGCAAATAAACTGTTGTAAATTATCATGAGGTTGAATATTGAAGCTGTTGATGTTGTCGCATGACTTCATGGTCTGTGAAAAATTGTCGTTTTTACATGGTTCCATAATTTCCGAAACTTCATATAAAATTCCTATTCGTGCATTTTTGTTTATGTGTACAGGTTTGTTAGAAGAATTTTGTAAGAATATGTATACATGTGATTTTTGTAGGTGTTTGGTATGATTTTCCTGATCGACCGATTCAACATCATTATTGTTACCTAGCAGACTGTCATAACAAATAATTTGTTTATTAGAAATAGTACTTTCAAAACAGTACTGCATTGAAGGGTTTAAAGAATCAGTGTCGATGGAAATCCATGTTTTCTCATGTGGTTCTAGTTTTAATTTATGTGCAAGGCGAATCGTTTTGACTGAATTTGACGGAGAGTTTACATGTTCACTTAGAAGATTTATGTCTTTGCCATCAGCTGACGCGCTAAGTAATGGCACGTGAAATTCATTTATTGACATTCTACTTTTGTGAATATCAATTATGATCCTGTGTTTATGAATAAAATCAAATCCTAATATTCCTAGAAAACTAGAGGTATCGGGAATGTCAACAATATAAAAGTTGTGGCTAAAAGATTTGTGGTGAATTCTGATTGATGCTTTTATACATGCGGTGAAATCAACATCGGAATTTACTGTTTTAAGGGTAACTGTTGTGCCTAACCTTTTATATTTAAGTTTGTGCTTAATAGAATCGAAAAGCGACTGTGATAAAAGGGAAATTGCCGACCCTGTGTCTAAAAGTAAAATTGTGTCTGTTCTTGCTATAGAGGCCTTTATAAGGGGGAGTGTTGGGGAACTATTATTCACATTTGAAATAACCTCAACTTTCTTTTCGTCACTTGGCGATACAGTTTGCGATGAACTTTCAGTTGATCTGTGCACTGTTTGTGACGACCCATTCCTGGTCATTTTTATGTTTGATGTGGTCTGTGAAGCGACCGAATTGACTAGCCTTTCCTTAGAAATTTTTGGAAGAGTTTCATCACACGACCATGGGAATGTAGGGCAAGTTGCTGATGTTAAAATGTTTTATTATATATATGATTATATATTATGATTATATTCTAGCTAATTATGTTTTTTAAAGATTTTATATTGCAATGTTAAAATATTACCTAGTTGATATTAGCTAATGTCAAAAGATTGGCGAACCACAGAGTTCAGAGAACAGACTATGTCTCGCAAATGTGGGAGTTGCCGACTTTATGACGTCATAAGCTGAAGTAAAAGTTTAATTGAAAACTACAGCTAATTAATTAAATTTTCGAACAAACGAATGCACGATAACAAATCTGTGTCCAAATATCTTTCATTTAAAAAAAAGAATGGCGTAATTTGATGCAGTAGTTTGTTCTCACGGATTGTCGAAAGAAATCGCTTAGCGTTTTAAATATATAGATGGTTCAATTTTATTTGAATTAAGAAAATTATTTTTGTTACATAGATATATGCTATGTGTTATTTTAACAATCTATTTTCTTTTTTCAACAAAATATATTTTGTTTGTTTAAATAATAAAATATGCTATATTACTAACTTGTTTTGTTTATACTACAAAACCTCTTGTTAAATGAACCAATCTAAATATGCAATTTTAACTATTTTTTAATTCACTTTCAGCAGTGAACTACGCCTATAAACCTGGAATAGTAACAAGTGAATTTTTACCCTGCTTTTTTCAAGCGAAAACCGAGAGAGCGAAAATTGCCCAAGCCGGGAGTCGATCCCGGGTCCTCGGAACAGCGCTCTGAGGCTCTACCACTGAGCTACAAGGAACGACAGCTGAGCTTGGCATTTCTCACTCCTATATATATCGGAACGGCTGAAACCGCAGCACAACATGGAAATGTCATCAGGGGCACGCAGATTTCTGCGGAAAACATGAGATGACAATACAAAACCCAGCATACGGCAATACATAGTTAATTTTTAATTCATTTTCAGCAGTAAATTACGCCTGCAAAAAGCAGGATAAAAATTCACTGTTATATTTTACCAGTGTACTTTCTTCCAATACCAGAGTACTTATGTACCAGAGTACTTTCTTCTTGTAAAGATAGAAGAAAGTAATAAATGGGATAGGGGGATTTTTAAAACTACCTTGGTCCGTCCCAATGAAAAAAAGTTTCAATTATTCAAAAATTTTGTTAATCCTATAATTATATAGGTATATAAGTCAAATAAATCGAGTTACGTTCAAATATTACAGGCGTAATTCACTGCTGAAAATGAGATAGAGCTATTGCAGAAATCGCGAAAAATGCAACATAGCAGCGCCACCTGTTGCGCGATTTACACCAAAAACTAATCAGCAACAATTTATATCAGGAAGTAACTGAATATAAAGTTTTATTAAATTCCGTGCATTAGTTCTTGAGATAGAGCGCCCACAAAATTTTTGTCACATACAGACAGACAGAGTCATTGACAGTCATTTTCTAAAAACAGTCAAATCGTGTTCAGGACCTTCTAAAATCCGTCGGAAACCGGAAGTCGAAAATTTTCATGATTCCAATACTTTCTTCTTGTAAAGATAGAAGAAAGTAATAAATGGGACAGGGGGATTTTTAAAACTACCTTGGTCCGTCCCAAGGAAAAAAAGTTTTAATTATCCAAAAATTATGTTAATCCTTTAATTATATAGCTATATAAGTCAAATAAATCGAGTTACGGGAGAGAGTTATGGCTACTACACAACAATTTAAATATTACAAAAACAACAAAATTTTGCTGAAATTACAAAATTATTGTAAAATTAAAAAAACAGATTTTGTTAATTCAAGTAAAATTGATGAAATTTTGTTAAAATTTTGTAAGAGTGTTAACAATATTTTTTTGTTCAAGTAACAAAACCAATTTTTTTACTTCAACTAAAAATTTTGCTAAAACAACCAAAATGTAATCAACAAAACATGTTTTGCTGTTTTAATCAATTCCTTTTTCTGGGTGTAGCTGTATAATAATATAAATTTATTGAGAAATATTTGATTTAATTTAGAGATTGGAAAGTTTAAATATTTCAATATATATAATAACAATAATAATAATAAAATGCATTAAATTTAAAAAATCAATCTTTATTGGCTTTTTTGTATATTTATGGTGTTTTTTAAACGGAAATATCATATGCTATAACTCGATTGTGAAGGAGACACAGTTTCAAATAGAAAGATTTTTATAAGCGTTTCCATGTCTTTAAAAAAAAAAATTATCTTTTTATAAAATGTTCATTTTGCTAAGGAGACTAAAGCAAGAAAAAACTATTTGCAAATAATGGAAATTTCAAGATTACGGAAAAATCCAATGTTTAAGTAAAAAGGAAAAATAAAATCTCTTCAACACGAAGGATTATTTTCTTTTGAGATCCGTATATTTCTTTTTATCATTTATCAGCATTACAACTGTCATTTCTATTTTTGCATTGAAATACCGATATTTTTAAAACATAGACTTACGCAGTTAACTTATGCAGTTGAATTTTGTTTAAAAAGATTTAATATTTTTTAAAGATATTTTCATTTCTCTCTGAAATGAATTCTTCTTTATATTAATACACTGAAATCTCGATAAAACGACACTTGGATTTCTTTTGAAATGCATTCTTAAGCGGATGTCGAATTAGCAAGGTTCTAAATAATTTGATGCTTAAAATTGTATTTAAAGATTTCTTGTACAATGGTTTTAAAATAACAAAAAATATATACGAGGGAAAGTCATTAAGTAAGTGACAAAAGATAATTAAATAATAACTTACAATGATATTCACTTCAAAACTATTTTTATTTCTCAACATATTCTCCACAAATATTTATGCACTTATATCACCGTTTTATCAGTGCCCCAACACCAGCTGCATAACATTCTTTGGATTGATGTCTCAGCCACATTAGGACTTCAAGTTGAGCCCTTTCCTCATCTGTAAACATCATCTTGCAACTTCTTCAACATCCACCATACAGCTTCGACTTAGCTCCAAGCGATTTTCATCTGTTTAGTGCACTAAAAAACCATCTTGGAAGCAAGTTGATGTTCACAGACGCTGAAAAGGTTCAACTTGAAGTGCTTGAAAATGCCTTACGTATTATTAAAAAGGTGAATGACTGCATTGAATATACCGATTTTAATTTGTTTATCAAGGAGTTATAATAATTGAGATAGAATAAGCTGAGAATTTTTTTTTCTGATTATTGAACAAGTGATTTTCAGTTAAATGAGAAATTCAGTTGAATTATAGAAAAATATAATGAGTTTTACTTAGAAAGCAATGATCAATTAAGAATATATTTTAAACATTAGTTGAGATGTTGCGATATAATAGTTCAAACTGTAGTCGACATAAAGCAAGCGTTAAGCAAGTTTCTGCTGAAATGTGTCGAGCTAAAGAGTTTCTTCTACATTGAAGTTAATATTTCACCAACCATGTAAAAAATAATAAATTCGAGTTATCGTTGTAGTCGAGTTATCGTGGTTCCACGGAACTGAGATATTTTTTAGAATGAAAAAATTCTTTATTTTAAAACAACATTTTTAATAAGTATCTATTATTAAAACTTTCAAAAAATTGCCGTTTGAATTTATTTGAATGCATCTTATTACATCATAAAGAAATGCATATTTTAAAGATACCATCTAATGAATAGGAAAACATACGTAATACATCTATATATATATTTGTCTTACGTGGCGCGGAAATAGGGCTGAATTTCTACCTTATCGTTGGAAACAACCGTAGTTTCCAGAGCTCAGACCAATGAACAGACAAGATTGTGTTAGCTCCGCCTCCAATATGGCGGTCAGTGTCAGAGCAGCTATTATTAACTAGCAATTATTAAAAATAAAATAATATGAACGTAATCCAAAGCGTCTGAGATGATTCCTCATATTAATTATGAGTAATATTGTTAATTTCAAATTAATTCTCAACTCTTATTTAGAATTTATTTACGAATTTCACTCGCACAAAAAATCGGAGATAATAAAATATAAACTTTCTAGAATGCCCTGCTGCCATCTGCTGCTGTTTTATTGAAGTTAAAATAATTTATTTTTCCGAAATCTATAATCAATTAGAATAATAAAATGTCGAACGAAATTTAAACAATCATTGATGATAAACTATCTTCCTACCACGTAGTGTTTTTTTAATGAGTTTAAGCCGTGCTGTACAATATTATAGGTGCAATAAGTTTTAAACTAATTAATTCCAAGATCCCTTTTTCATAGTATTTAAATGATTTATATGCCTTTTAGTAGCATCAACTAAATGCATTTTTAGTTGTGCTTTCAACGGAGTTTTCAATTACTTTTTTACATTAAAAAAATTGTCAATTTCTTATGTTCAAATGATTTATTGTAGTACTTATTCCGGCTAACGAGCGAAGCGAGCTGGAATCGCGTAGCGGTCTCAATGCGAATTGCTTTGCAATTCACGGGGGGTTGCCGAGCGTTAGTGAGTAGGGGGCTGAGCCCCCTAGTAGTATTATAAATATGTCTGAGTTAAAATTGTACAACGTCATTAAAATTAACTTCAAACAATTATCATCTATACATATACACAATAACACATCTATATTATAAAGAACAAAAAGGTCCGTGTGTAACGCTGACGTCATTTTGATGTTGGCAACTCCAGATGATTAAAATTCGCTTTTACTGCAATTTTAAGGTGCGTTCGTAATTATTGTAAATACGTAGCATCTATAGTCGTCATCTAGTCTGTCCGTCCGTCCGCATATAACAGCGAAAAAACTACCCAGCTGAATGGTGTTCCGTCGCGGAAGTATGGTTTTGATTCCATCTAGTGAGCGTTGATATTGCAGCTGCACCTAGGGGCTAATCACCCTGAGGGGCTAATCACACTAATCACCCTGAGTTATTACAAGACACCGCTATTTCAGAATACGCATTTGAAGATCACTCGCAGCAAATTTCTGTAAAAGCATTAGGAATGTTATGGAAGCCCCAAACGGATCATTTATCCTTTAAAATTACTATTATCCCTAAGGATAATTACTCCAAGAGAGAAGTATTAGCCGAAATCGCCAAAATATATGATCCGCTAGGCCTAATTGGCCCGATTGTCACCAAAGCAAAGATTTTTATGCAACAGCTATGGGAAGAAATGCTTGATTGGAATCAACATCTGCCTCCCAACTCTCTTCGAGAATGAAACTATGTTTTGATTAAATTACAAGACATAAATAATCTTGTCATTTCTCGATATGTTCTGTCGGACAATATCGCAACATTAGAACTTCATGGTTTCTGTGACGCAGCAAGGAAAGCCTATGGAGCTGCTGTTTATTTGCGATGCATCTCCACGACTGGACAATTCAATTCGAATCTTCTATGCAACAAGTCTCGGGTGGCTCCCCTAAAGCCAATGACCATCTCAAGATTAGAGCTCTCAGCAGCTCTACTATTGACAAAACTAGTTAAAAAATTAGTTCCTACTTTACAGTTCTGCTTTGAAAAGGTGTGGCTGTGGACTGATTTTTCCATTGTACTTTTTTGGCTCAATACTCCACCGCATAAATTAGAAACTTTCGTCTCCAACAGAGTAACTATGATTCAGACTCTTTCTGAAAATTATCTGTGGAATCACGTATCCTCCGAGTCTAATCCGGCTGACGTCATATCCAGAGATGCATATGCCAAGGATCTAATAAATAATGACTTATGGTGGTTTGGTCCAGAATTTCTTGAAAGAGAAATAACAGTCCCTAGCCAGTGTCCCAATCCCACAGACATTGACTGTGTAAAAGAACTGAAACCCGATGTCAGTTTAATCACAATTTCTAATGAAAATGACACTTTTTGTGATCGTCTGTATAAATGTTCTCATAACTTTCTAAAACTAATTAGAATATGTAGTTTCATTTTCAGGTTTCTTGCTAATGCTCGTAAAATAGAAAAGACTCGCAATCACCTGACGGCGAACGAGCTACAACGAAGTACTCAGTTTTTTGTGAAAAAGGCCCAGGAGGGTAAGTTCGCAGCGGAAATAGCTGCGTTGAGGAAAGGACACACTATTCCTTGGTCCAGTAGCTTAAAATCATTAAATCCATTTTTGACGAAAGTGGCTTACTTCGTGTAGGTGGCAGATTAATCAACTCCAATTTGCCTTTTGAAGCCAAACATCAATTGATTTTACCAAATGATCATGTACTCACTAAATTAATTTTTGAATTCTTCCACAGAAAGTACTTGCATATAGGTGCACAGGGATTAGTCCATCAAGTACGCATGCAATATTGGCTCATAAAGGCTAAAAGCATAGCAAGAAAAATTTTGCATTCCTGTGTCACATGCTTCAAGCACAATCCCAAGACACTAGATCAATTAATGGGAAACCTCCCACAACAACGCGTAACACCAACTTCAAGCTTTTTAAGTTCAGGCGTCGATTTTTGTGGCCCATTCCACATTAAATATAAGAATCAAGGAAAAGGAGTTTATTCAAAAATTTATGTGGCCATATTTATATGCATGTCTACTAAGGCAATACACTTAGAAATAGTAAGCGATTTATCCGCTGCTGCATTTATCGCGGCGCTTAAAAGATTCTGCGCTAGGAGAGGCAAGATAAGTACACTAACCTCAGATAATGCCACTAACTTTAAAGGTGCGTCAACAGAATTAGATAAGTTTAAGAAATCGCTGAAAACTCCCAGCGAGGAATTATCGAATTTTTTAGCCCAGGAATTCATAATATGGAAATTTATTCTCCCGCGTTCCCCTAACTTTGGCGGACTCTGGGAAGCAGGCGTTAAGTGCTTCAAACATCACTTACTTAGGGCCGTAGGTAATAAAAAAAATTACTCTTGAGGACTTCGAAACGCTTATCATACAAATCGAAGGCATTTTTAAATTCCCGGCCTTTATTTCCACTTTCAGATGACATAAATAAGTTTGAAGTGCTTACCCCAGGCCATTTTTTAATTGGCCGACCCATCACCAGTATTCCCGAGCCTACTGTTATGAATATCTCCGATAATAGATTAAATCATTGGCAACGCATTACTAAATATGTTCAATGCATTTGGAAACGTTGGTCTATTGATTACCTAAATCAGTGCTTCCCAAACTTTTGGGCTCGCGGAGCCCTTTTTGGGAAAAATTTCTAAGGCGGAGCCCCTTAACCCCACGGTACTCTATGGTTTACAAATTAAAGTTTTTTATGATTATGAAGCAGGGAAAGATCTGGATAAGACTCTGAATCAATAGCTTCCAACATGGGGCCAAGGTTCTCAGTTAGGCCCTTTTCTTGATACAGAAATTCTGAATTGATACTAGAAATTTTGAAAATCAAATTTTCTATTATTTAACACCGTAACAGTTTTATTTAATATTACTATTAATGGACACAATAAATTAAAAATAAGGACTAAAAGCCACTTCTTTTGTATTAAAATATCTGCTTTGTATAATCGAGATATATCCGCCAAATACAGCAAAAATTATAGTTAAAAATTTGTGGTTTCTGAAAGCTTTTAGTAGCGAAGAAAGCAAACTCTTCTTACCCGAGCGACGTTCGAGCAATAATGTTAAGGGGTTACTATCATCCATTTTTAAAATAAAAATATTCATTCGGGATTTCCAGTATGAACTCGGAATTAAAGATCAAAATGGTCACCCGTCACCCTGTCTGGGTCATGCATTTCATTGGGGCTTACGTGAAACTATTATTATTTATGGCGAAAACCACACATACACAGAAAAAAAGGTAAGTTGTACAGTTTTCGTTTGCAAAGAGAGACTTCTGTATAATACCAATAGACTATTCGCGAAATGAAAGAAAATGCTTAGGCGCAGTCGCCCATGAGTAATTATATGCCACGTTTTCGCTAGTCCCGCCCACCCGTAATAGAATCATGCGATTGCGGATTCTTTTTTCGTTCTTCATTACGTTTCTAGTACTTCTAAACATGCAACGAAAACGAATTGCCTGTGAGCTTTTCTTTGGAACCATTTTTTAAAAATACTTTTAGAAGCAGATCATCATTTTAGTGGGCGGGCAAAATTTATAACCAGTATTGTTAGGTGCAGTATCCTTCACTCTTTTTGGATGTTTTATTTGAAGTATTTAGCTATTAATTATAGTTTTGAAAGAAACTTTCTTTCACCATTGTTTTTGCCTCAAAATAGATATACGGTTAAAAACTATACATGTTAAAAAATTGCAGCTAGTAGAGAAAACTTTACTAACAAAACGCGACAGATGGGTGGCTTTAAATTTATATCAGGGCGGGTGCTCATTGACGAAAAGTCTAAGCAAGGGGTGGAGCTGAGCAAAAGTTTAGATTGTTAGAGTGTTGACAAATGTAAAGAGCCAATATATATTTTTAATTGCAACAGCTTTATTTTTTATAGGAAAATGTGGCATCATAACATAAGATTGTTAGCCAATGCCGAGATCAATTAAAACAAAATTTTAAGGAGGGTATAAAGAGGGTTTAAAGAGGGTTAAGTGATATATATAAATTGGCGGAGCTCCAAAGAACAAAACTGTTCTCAGTTTTGTTCTGCAAGCAGAGATAACAGCACTGGCGCACCTTTGCTCTTTCGATACACGTTGTGCATTCGATTCAGATTACTATTTCTTGTAGCTTATTTTGAATCGAATTTTTAAAACACATTAAATGCTGAAACATAAAATAAAGTAATTCAAACCAAAAATATTATATAGAAAATAGATACATGAATAATGCAAATTTTTATATGATTTAAAAATATATATTATAGTATTTTTCAACCCAGCGATAGATGTACTTATTTTTGACCCACACCCGTACAAAAATTCCTACGTACTTTCGAAAAAATTTTCCCTTGCAATATGCTAATTTCTTTCATCTTTTGTTTACTTTCCTGGAACACCGCGCAGCCCCTGAAAAGTATAGGCGGAGCCCCAAGAGCTCCGCGGAGCACTTTGAGAATCTCTGACTTAAATCATTTGCAGCAGCGCGGTAAATGACAGTTCACAAAAAATAACGTTAAAGTAGGAAAAAGTGTTATTAAAGGAAGAAAATCTGCCACCATGCAAATGGGCAGTTGCCCGGATTGTAGAAATAGTCCTCGGCAAAGACAATAAGGTGCGTGCAGTTAAAGTGAAAACTGCCACGAGTGAATTTTTACGGGGCATTTCAAAAATTTGTCGATTGCCAATTGGCGAAAGTTAATGTAAATAGCATTTATGCAGTATTGTATTTGAATATTATTCTTAATTAATTATTTAACCAATTTACTGTATATTGTTCATTTTGTATTGTAATATTATCTGTAATATATATTAATTATATTCTAAGTTTAAATTAATTGCTGAAATATGTCATATTTCATCCCCAGGCGGCATGTTCCGTCGCGGAAGTATGGTTTTGGCTCCATCTAGTGAGCGTTGATATTGCAGCTCTACCTAGGGGCATTTTGTAAAAACAGCTCATTAAGCTGTGGGTCGATGAAGCATTCATACGTTTTGTAAACACCGCCCAGTTCATGCGGCGGATATTCATTATAGAAAATGCAGTTAAACTTAATAATTTTTGTTTGTGAATGTCAACTGTCATGTAAGTGTTAATAAAATCGTTAAAAAGGATTATCAACTCTACAGTCCATTTTATATCGACCAAATAGTTTGAAATTTAATATAGATAATCGCTGCAGACTTTTGTCGAGTCATTTCAAATTTTATGAAAATCGAATCAAAACTTAACCCTCTCACTGACACACCCGTGTTAATACGTTCACTAAGCTCCAGGTTTCACTGCAATATAAGCACTATTTAAGTTAATAAAATTCTACTGATATAATGCAATTTTATTACATTGAGATATGATTTATACTCTCAAGGTTTACATTCATATACTACGTATTTAGGTTTTTACATTATGTCGGAAGAATCATCTTTTTTTTAGCATTTGAAATAAAATACAGAGAAAAAAACTTTACAATTTTGCCGTTTTGTTGGACAGTCAGACGGTTTTAAAAATATATTAATAAAAGTTTTCTTTATTCTATTAAATCCTATCATACGTAATCTATATAGTAAAAGCGCAAGTCATGTGACTGAGGAAAACAAATACGGGCTAACCACATCTTTTTCCATATGCCAAGCGGCCATTTTTATTAAAAATTATTTTTTCGAATAAAATTGCATAAATGCTACATTTTTACAAAAGGTCGTTCAAAAAAGAACTGTTTGCTTGAGAGATAAGTTACATTAAAAAAAGTATACATTCTGAGACACACTTCAGTGAAAATTAGGTTAACAGCCGAATATCTCAATGAATTAAAGTAAATAAACAAAAGATTCATTCATCATGAGTCATAGAAATATTAAATCATGGAGGTAATCATTCGCAAAGCAAGAACTCAATGGTGAATTTTACAACGCTGTCTGGTGTCGAAAAAAAATTCGTATCCGTAAACGTGGCATACGTAATAAGAAAAAAAAAAAGGCATCATCATTTTGCTCATAGAAGATGATATAATTTATTTCACTCAAATAATAACGATGCTTTTTTTTACATTGTAAAACTAGTTATAGCACGAAGCGAACGCACCTCATTTGTCACGTACAATTTCCAACTTGTTTAAACTTCTAAACATCGCACATTTTCAATTTTTACACCGTCGAATAGGGAAAAAATGTACTTTCAAATGCAATTTGTTTGAAATCTATATCGCAATTTGTTTGAACACTATATCGCAATTTACTCTTTCCAACCTAGTTGAAAAGTGCTTATGACTTCGGTTTGTCTGGCCGTATGGCCGTCTGCCGTCTGCCGTCTGGCCGTCTGTCCGTGCTCTAACTCCCGTAAATATGCTCGGATTGCTCTGCAATTTTTATATGTTATTGTCGTTATCTATAGCATGTTCCCTATTTCAACGGAAGTGTGTAGCACTTATAGTTTTATTACAGGAACACTCAAAAGAATTCCGTTACATTGCGGTCTATGGGGAAAAATCATTTGCGGTTTATTTAAATAATGTTTCACTATTTTAAACGCATTGAAATTTATATATATCACTAAGGTGCATTAGAAGAAGCTTAATATGGAATAGGGTGTGCATAGCACTTATAGTTACTTTACAGGGACAGTCAAAAGAATTCCGTTACATGGCGTCTATGGAGAAAAATCGTCTGCGGTTTATTTAAATAATGTTTCACTATTTTAAACGCATTGAAATTTATATATATATATATAAGGTGCATTACAAGAGGCTTACTACAGAATAGTGTGTGTATAGCAGTCATCGTTCATTTACAGGGACACACAAAAGAATTATCTACTGTCTGATAACACTAATTCCTGGAAGTGCGTTTTAAGTTACTAAACGCGATTTTAAATTTAACTCGCTTTTTGTCTATTATGTGGTGTGTATAAATTCTGTAGATCCTATACAGGGCAGCACAAAAGTTCGCGAACACATTTCCGTTTATTGACAGAAACTCCAGAAAGATAATTTTAAACTGTGCTACGCGTTTCCTAACTAAACTAAAATTTAGCATCCTAGCATATACAAATCTATAGATCCTATACAGGGCTGAATAAAAGTATCAGGATATTTTTCCGAATATTGTATCTGTTGGAAATTCCTGAAATTATGTTTTTAAATATGTTATGCGTTTTCCAAATTGTTTACTTAGATGCTATCTTTTAGCTTATTAAACGGTATGTTTTGTAAAATTATTTTGGAAGCGTTGGAAAGTGCTACATAATCTATGCTTGACGCATGATTTTTCGATCTTGTTTAAATTTTTAAAATAAATTTCAAGCATGATTTTTTTAAAATATATTTTTATCGCATTCAGACGATTACGAAAGATGAATCCGTTTGTACTTAAAATAATATAAATTGTTCAGCATTTGTTTCCGTTCTATTTATCACGAAAAAAAAGCTTTTAATAAATTTCAAAACTTTATTTGAATACATAATCGCTATTTTTCATGTAAAAAGGATTTTTGATGGTGTGAGTGGGCAATCTAAAAAAAATATATTAAATGTAAAAAATCTATAAGAGTTTTCAATAATAATAATAATAATAATAATAATAATAATAATAATAATAAAAGGTTTTCACCTATATTCTGTAACACGGGAAGCCCAAGGTTGGATCCATTAGTTCATATAATGCCATTTTTTGTGTATGTTTGACCGTGTAACGCAAAATTTTTCATAGAGAACATGCTGCCCTGCATGTTAATAACATAGATTAGTTTCGTTCTGTTTGAAATAGTTTAACATAGTTAAAACGCACGTCAAAGATGCGTCCATAGCAGTAGTCGTAGTGTATTCCATTTCTATCATTTCTGTCTTTAAAAAGTGTGGAATGACTCCACTCTATTTTCCGAGCACTTTACAGAATATAACTATATAACAATAATAATATAACAATAAATAAAAACTTAGATCCTAATTTTACATAGATGAAATATTTCCACTGGTGAAAATGACTTCATGTTGTGCAGAAAATGTGCTCTTTCATTCATAAAACTTAAACATCACTCACACATAAACATGTCAACATCATTGAAAAACCACCAAAAACGAGCTCTGGGGACCCGAAAACAGTAGAAAATTCTAATATGTATGCGCATACAACCGCACATACACATGGAATCATTGTAAAAATAGTAAAAACGAATTCAGGAAACCTCAAAATGTAAAAAATACCATTATTTCCATAATCGTTTTTTTTTTTTTTTTTCATGATTGCAATACCTTCCTTATAAAGCATGTGTCCATAAAGATAGAAAACAAAAACTCTTACGCATAGCAATTTCTAATAGAGAACATATTGTATTAAACCATTAAAACATCAAACTTGATCTGTTTGAAATAAACTAACATCATTTAAACACACACTAATAAAAGAATTAGAAATGCTGTGCATACCCGTTTCAATAGAAAACCTGTTATAATCTATTGAAACATCCTGAAATTATCCTGAATAACATAAAATGCACATCAATAAAATAATTATAAATGCTGTGCTTAATCATTTTCAATAGGAAACTTGTAACAGTGACACTTAATAGCATAAAACACAGCACACCAATAAAATAATTATTGTAAATGCTGTGAGTACCATTTTCAATAGAAAACATTAGATCTAATGGATATTTAAATTTAAATCTTAATTTTTAAATTTTAAACTTTTCTTCATTTACTATATTAGACATTTATTTGTTCAATACTTTAATAGCTTTTTTTTTTTTTTTTTTTTTTTTTTTTTTTTTTTTTAAGTAATTATATGTATAAAATTTATATCTTAATTTTTAAATTTTAAACTTTTCTTCATTTACTATATTAGACATTTATTTGTTCAATACTTTAATAGCTTTTTTTTTTCTTTTTTTTTTTTTTTAAGTAATTATATGTATACTAACTACAGTTACACTATTTGTTCATGGTTCCGTATAGTAGTAGCAAGACAATTAGATTTCTCTTGGGAGGAAAATTGCATTACAAATAGGCCCATATGCAGCCTACAATTGTTAGAACATTTATGCCGGTTAGAACCAACTTGTGGTTCTGCCTAAGATGGTGACATCGTTCCAATATTTGTAGCTATTGTTTAATAGGATTACAAAATATTGGAAAGAGATTTCACCACCAGGCAGCTACGGAAGAAACCAAAAACTAGTTCAACCAGCACAAAATATTTAACCCATTTATGCCTGTCGTCCCAATTTTGGGACGTTTTAGTAAAATGGGAAAAAGTGTATTTCACACCACTTTTTTTTAAATAGAAATTTGATGTCTTTTTTTAATCGTGGAGTTCTCGATAAAATAAGACACCAAATTTCTATTAAAAAGAAAGTGGTGTCAAATGCACTTTTTCCCATTTTACTAAAGTATCGACGCTAGGCATAAATGAGTTAACATTATACATAGTTCCAAATTATTGTGGCTCTTAAGAAAATATTTTCCTTTCAGGGCAATCCAAGCGTATTTACGAAAGTTAGGATATATACATGGAGAGGGTGATTAAAAAAAGGACATGACAATAAGTGGTACGACATGCTATAAGAAACAATTTTTGAACAAGGAACCAGGCTCGTAATTCATTTATTGGATGAAAAATGCAGAGTCGAAAATGGATTTTTGTTCATAACTTTAACGATAATAAAGGTATTTTATTGAATTTTTAAAACACTCACATTGTTTTGTGGAAAATGGGACAACACCCTGTAGTACGAGATCCGGTATAAGAAATATATACCCTCATTTGTTATTTAATGATAATAAAGAATAAATGCTAGATAATGTATACACTGATACATCGCAAATAGGTTACCTAGCTAAATCACGTGCCGATAATGTTAAAGAATAAAATGTTTAATTAAATTTTTTTGATCAACTTCTTCGATTAGTTATTTATGAAAGTCGAGAATATACCCCAAGGAAGTGAAAAACTAAAGGTTGCCTACTCTCCCCCCTTGCCAACTATGGAGTTGCCAGGTATAAACAGGCAAGTAAGCGTTATTAATATACCCTCGTAAGTTATTTAATCGAATTACACATAACACATCAAATGAAAGCTTATTTTATTCCCAATCCAACCGTATTAGGTTGCCTTGTCAAAAAATTTGTTGAATCCATGGTGGCCTAGATTTAAGATATTCAATTTTCTGCGCGAGCGTTGAGAGTGACAGAGAAGCGTTGCGCTCGCAATTCCATTTGACAGACAAAGATGCAGCGAGGCAGGTGTGCGCCCGCCAGCTGCTTAGTAAAAGAGATTGGGAAACGCTCGTATCTCCTTATTCTGTTTAATAGACAAGGATGATTTGACCGGCCGAAAAGTGTTTGGAACGCTGCGCTGGTTTGGAGTAAATTTCGAATTCCGTTGTAAATAAACGTGCTGTTGAGTATTCTGTATTAAAAAATATCGGTATTGATTAAAAATATCGTGTGCTCGAAAATGAAAAAGTGTTTTTTGTGTGGTTTGGAGGATTCTACTATTGATTTTAATAATGATTCTTTTAAAAATTGTTTTTTAAAGTTATTATTTCTGCGGGGGAAAAATGTGCTTAGTGAAGTTAGGTTAAGCTTGGATTATATGAATAATGTTAGTTATCACTCTACTTTCTATAAAAAAGTAACCGTTCAACGAGGTGCATTCAAGTTTTAAGGCCTCCGATTTTTTTCTAACTACTCACCCGAAAACTATGAAACTGGTGTTACTTCTCGACGTAATCTCCCTGCAGACGTACACATTTTTCACAACGTCGACGCCATGATTCCATGGCCGCGGCGAAGGCCTTTTTAGAGTCTGTTTTGACCACTGGAAAATCGCTGAAGCAATAGCAGCACGGCTGGTGAATGTGCGGCCACGGAGAGTGTCTTTCAGTGTTGGAAACAGCCAAAAGTCACTAGGAGCCAGGTCAGGTGAGCAGAGAGCATGAGAAATCACTTCAAAGTTGTTTTCACGAAGAAACTGTTGCTTAGCGTTAGCCCGATGTGCGGGTGTGTTGTCTTGGTGAAACAGCACACGCGCAGCCTTTCGTGGACGTTTTTGTTGCAGTGCAGGAAGGAACTTGTTCTTCAAAACATTTTCGTAGGATGAACCTGTCACCGTAGTGCCCTTTGGAACGCAATGGGTAAGGATTACGCCCTCGCTGTCCCAGAACATGGCCACCATCCTTTTTTTCAGCACTGGCGTTTACCTGAAATTTTTTTGGTGACGGTGAATCCGTGTGCTTCCATTGAGCTGACTAGCGCTTTGTTTCTGGATTGAAAAATTGCATCCACGTCTCATCCATTGTCACAATTGACGAAAAGAAAGTCCCATTCATGCCTTCGTTGAGCGTCAACATTGTTTCGCAACATGCCACACGAGCAGCCTTGTGGTCGTCCGTCAGCATTCGTGGCACACACCTGGAGAACACTTTTCGCATTTTCAGGTCGTCATGCAGGATTTTGTGCACAGAACCCACGGAGATGCTAACACTGGAGGCGATCTGTTCAACAGTCATTCGGCGATCCCCCAAAACAAGTCTCTCCACTTGCTCGATCATGTCGTCAGACCGGCTTTTGCGAGGCCGAGGTTGTTTTGGTTTGTTGTCACACGATGTTCTGCCTTCATTAAACTGTCGCACCCACGAACGCACTTTCGACACATCCATAACTCCTTCACCACATGTCTTCTTCAACTGTCGATGAATTTCAATTGGTGTCACACCACGCAAATTCAGAAAATGAATGATTGCACGCTGTTCAAGTAAGGAAAACGTAGCCATTTTAAGTATCTAAAACAGTTCTCATTCTCGACGCTGCCTCTAGAGCTCCATCTGACGCACAGTGCTGCCATCTCTGTGACGTATTGAAAACTAGCGCACACTCATTTTAAAACAATGCACATGTTTCTATTTTTTTCCAGTCTGGAGAAAAAAAAAATCGGAGGCCTTAGAACTTGAATGCACCTCGTAAGCAAGAAATATAATGATGAATACACACAATTTTGTAAGAATCATGATGTAAGTATAAAATATTTAGTTTCCTATTGAAATAAGCATATTGTTCATACTCCAACCCACCACATACGAAACTGCTTGTCTAATATTCGTGACTTACTGTGATGTAATGTTTTCAGGTACCGACACTCTCAATCAATCCGAAGCAACAAATGTCGCCTAGCTCGTAGCTTGTCCCAAAACTCTGTACGTCTTGTGGAATGCTAATTGCTAAATATACTCCGTATGTTGTGTTATTTTTTTCTTTTAATCAAATGTATCTTTTTTGAAGGGGGAGGCAAGCATGTGTACAATTGACGCTTATCTCGCCGGAATGAACATACCTGATTGAACTGTTAACTTATCCAAGGTATTAAAACCATTATAATTAAATGTTATCTGTTTTTTGGGTTCCGTAATCATATTTGCAACAATGTAAACTTTTACAAATTTGTCATGTCCGTCTATCCGTATATCACAGGCTAAATAATAATAATTGGAGCTGGCTGTATCTATATTTAACCGACTTCAAGAAAAAGGAGCGTTATCAATTCAATACGTATGTATGTTACATTATTGAAACATTACATTATTACATTATTGATTTGCTCAAACCAGCAAAGATAAAACTCAAAAGGCCGTTCTTAAAATGGAACGAGACATCTTTGGCCGATTACTTACAATTAGTATTGAGAAAGACATCAACATAGAGTACTGCTTAACGTTTCTATTAGCGCCTGTGCCGCCTGCTCTTTTCTCGTGTACTGGTGACTTACTAAAAACTGACAAATCCAAACTAGCCCAAATATTAAAGTCTAACGTCGAAACAGTTGAGCCTACTGGTATCGATATTGAAATAATAGACGGTTTTTATTACCTGTATATTATCGGATCATCTATGCCGCAGACATTTGACAAGGTTGCTGAATCGATGTTAATAAAATTGTGCTCAAGTAACGCCTCTGAAATACACATAATTTTTGATAGACACATTAAACCCTCTATCAAAGACTGTGAACGTCAAACTTGGTAAGTTCGATAGACAGTATGTCATCCAAGGACCTCTTCAACCAAGACCTAGCGATTTTCTCGAAAATCTCCAAAATTACCGTTTCAAAGAAGCCCTGGTACAATTCTTGGCTAATTACTGGGAAAATGATAATCTAGTTTCAATAATTCAAAACAAAGAAAAAAGTTATAACAGTTGGAGAACACTGTTTTTCTTACCATACTGTCAGAAATCACGTCGTGAAACGTGAAGAAGATTATTTATGTCAACATGAAGAGGCAGATATGCGGATAATGTTTCATATATCAAAAGCGCCACCTAATTCGAAAATATTGGTCAAATCAAATGATACCAATGTCTTGGTAATTTTACTGGCCACTATCCACACAAAATTCCGCATACTCAAATTTGGTTGGCGGGTTCATCATCAAAGAAAAGCAATAAGAAAGATCTTGATTGCATTAACTGTATTGAGCTTCCAATGAAATGGGGTCCTACTTTATGCCTGGGTCTGCCAGCTTTCCCCGCATTTACGGGCTGTGATTACACAGCGGATTTTTATAATAAAGGGAAAGTCAAGCCTTTTAAAATATTTTCAAGACGAACGGATTTCTAGGAAATATTCGCATTATTGACGGATCCAGTAGATGTACTCCTAGAAAATAAAATTCAACCTGTTCAGGAGTTTACTGCCCTTCTTTATGGGATCAAGCAATGTTATAATATCAATGACGCTAGATTTTAGCTGTTCCAAAAAACATATTCAATGAATAAAGACAAAGAGCATTTCATGAAGAAGATTAAAGGCATCGACTCCAATATGATTCCACCGTGCTGGATCTCACTGAAACAGAAAATTTTGCGCACAATATATGTTAATTGTATGTGGTTTCATGCAACAGATGCATGCTGCGTTAAAGTCAATCCTGAAGGTTGTGGTTGGTTTTTGGATGGCTATTTGAAGCCTACGTGGTTTAAAGGGGACCCAACACCCTTAGAAGTTAACGACGTATTAAGAGAATCGAGAAACAGAGAAAACGATGAAAAATTAGAATTAGATTTGGTTGGCGGGTTCATCATCAATGAAAAGCAATAAGAAAGATCTTGATTGCATTAACTGTATTGAGCTTCCAATGAAATGGGGTCCTACTTTATGCCTGGATCTGCCAGCTTTCCCCGCATTTACGCGCTGTGATTACACAGCGTCTTTTTATAATAAAGGGAAAGTCAAGCCTTTTAAAATATTTTCAAGACGAACGGATTTCTAGGAAATATTCGCATCATTGACGGATCCAGTAGATGTACTCCTAGAAAATAAAATTCAACCTGTTCAGGAGTTTACTGCCCTTCTTTATGGGATCAAGCAATGTTATAATATCAATGACGCTAGATTTTAGCTGTTCCAAAAAACATATTCAATGAATAAAGACAAAGAGCATTTCATGAAGAAGATTAAAGGCATCGACTCCAATATGATTCCACCGTGCTGGATCTCACTGAAACAGAAAATTTTGCGCACAATATATGTTAACTGTATGTGGTTTCATGCAACAGATGCATGCTGCGTTAAAGTCAATCCTGAAGGTTGTGGTTGGTTTTTGGATGGCTATTTGAAGCCTACGTGGTTTAAAGGGGACCCAACACCCTTAGAAGTTAACGACGTATTAAGAGAATCGATAAACAGAGAAAACGATGAAAAATTAGAATTAGATTTGGTTGGCGGGTTCATCATCAATGAAAAGCAATAAGAAAGATCTTGATTGCATTAACTGTATTGAGCTTCCAATGAAATGGGGTCCTACTTTATGCCTGGATCTGCCAGCTTTCCCCGCATTTACGCGCTGTGATTACACAGCGTCTTTTTATAATAAAGGGAAAGTCAAGCCTTTTAAAATATTTTCAAGACGAACGGATTTCTAGGAAATATTCGCATCATTGACGGATCCAGTAGATGTACTCCTAGAAAATAAAATTCAACCTGTTCAGGAGTTTACTGCCCTTCTTTATGGGATCAAGCAATGTTATAATATCAATGACGCTAGATTTTAGCTGTTCCAAAAAACATATTCAATGAATAAAGACAAAGAGCATTTCATGAAGAAGATTAAAGGCATCGACTCCAATATGATTCCACCGTGCTGGATCTCACTGAAACAGAAAATTTTGCGCACAATATATGTTAATTGTATGTGGTTTCATGCAACAGATGCATGCTGCGTTAAAGTCAATCCTGAAGGTTGTGGTTGGTTTTTGGATGGCTATTTGAAGCCTACGTGGTTTAAAGGGGACCCAACACCCTTAGAAGTTAACGACGTATTAAGAGAATCGAGAAACAGAGAAAACGATGAAAAATTAGAATTAGATTTGGTTGGCGGGTTCATCATCAATGAAAAGCAATAAGAAAGATCTTGATTGCATTAACTGTATTGAGCTTCCAATGAAATGGGGTCCTACTTTATGCCTGGATCTGCCAGCTTTCCCCGCATTCACGCGCTGTGATTACACAGCGTCTTTTTATAATAAAGGGAAAGTCAAGCCTTTTAAAATATTTTCAAGACGAACGGATTTCTAGGAAATATTCGCATCATTGACGGATCCAGTAGATGTACTCCTAGAAAATAAAATTCAACCTGTTCAGGAGTTTACTGCCCTTCTTTATGGGATCAAGCAATGTTATAATATCAATGACGCTAGATTTTAGCTGTTCCAAAAAACATATTCAATGAATAAAGACAAAGAGCATTTCATGAAGAAGATTAAAGGCATCGACTCCAATATGATTCCACCGTGCTGGATCTCACTGAAACAGAAAATTTTGCGCACAATATATGTTAACTGTATGTGGTTTCATGCAACAGATGCATGCTGCGTTAAAGTCAATCCTGAAGGTTGTGGTTGGTTTTTGGATGGCTATTTGAAGCCTACGTGGTTTAAAGGGGACCCAACACCCTTAGAAGTTAACGACGTATTAAGAGAATCGATAAACAGAGAAAACGATGAAAAATTAGAATTAGATTTGGTTGGCGGGTTCATCATCAATGAAAAGCAATAAGAAAGATCTTGATTGCATTAACTGTATTGAGCTTCCAATGAAATGGGGTCCTACTTTATGCCTGGATCTGCCAGCTTTCCCCGCATTTACGCGCTGTGATTACACAGCGTCTTTTTATAATAAAGGGAAAGTCAAGCATTTTAAAATATTTTCAAGACGAACGGATTTCTAGGAAATATTCGCATCATTGACGGATCCAGTAGATGTACTCCTAGAAAATAAAATTCAACCTGTTCAGGAGTTTACTGCCCTTCTTTATGGGATCAAGCAATGTTATAATATCAATGACGCTAGATTTTAGCTGTTCCAAAAAACATATTCAATGAATAAAGACAAAGAGCATTTCATGAAGAAGATTAAAGGCATCGACTCCAATATGATTCCACCGTGCTGGATCTCACTGAAACAGAAAATTTTGCGCACAATATATGTTAATTGTATGTGGTTTCATGCAACAGATGCATGCTGCGTTAAAGTCAATCCTGAAGGTTGTGGTTGGTTTTTGGATGGCTATTTGAAGCCTACGTGGTTTAAAGGGGACCCAACACCCTTAGAAGTTAACGACGTATTAAGAGAATCGAGAAACAGAGAAAACGATGAAAAATTAGAATTAGATTTGGTTGGCGGGTTCATCATCAATGAAAAGCAATAAGAAAGATCTTGATTGCATTAACTGTATTGAGCTTCCAATGAAATGGGGTCCTACTTTATGCCTGGATCTGCCAGCTTTCCCCGCATTCACGCGCTGTGATTACACAGCGTCTTTTTATAATAAAGGGAAAGTCAAGCCTTTTAAAATATTTTCAAGACGAACGAATTTCTAGGAAATATTCGCATCATTGACGGATCCAGTAGATGTACTCCTAGAAAATAAAATTCAACCTGTTCAGGAGTTTACTGCCCTTCTTTATGGGATCAAGCAATGTTATAATATCAATGACGCTAGATTTTAGCTGTTCCAAAAAACATATTCAATGAATAAAGACAAAGAGCATTTCATGAAGAAGATTAAAGGCATCGACTCCAATATGATTCCACCGTGCTGGATCTCACTGAAACAGAAAATTTTGCGCACAATATATGTTAATTGTATGTGGTTTCATGCAACAGATGCATGCTGCGTTAAAGTCAATCCTGAAGGTTGTGGTTGGTTTTTGGATGGCTATTTGAAGCCTACGTGGTTTAAAGGGGACCCAACACCCTTAGAAGTTAACGACGTATTAAGAGAATCGAGAAACAGAGAAAACGATGAAAAATTAGAATTAGATTTGGTTGGCGGGTTCATCATCAATGAAAAGCAATAAGAAAGATCTTGATTGCATTAACTGTATTGAGCTTCCAATGAAATGGGGTCCTACTTTATGCCTGGGTCTGCCAGCTTTCCCCGCATTTACGGGCTGTGATTACACAGCGGATTTTTATAATAAAGGGAAAGTCAAGCCTTTTAAAATATTTTCAAGACGAACGGATTTCTAGGAAATATTCGCATCATTGACGGATCCAGTAGATGTACTCCTAGAAAATAAAATTCAACCTGTTCAGGAGTTTACTGCCCTTCTTTATGGGATCAAGCAATGTTATAATATCAATGACGCTAGATTTTAGCTGTTCCAAAAAACATATTCAATGAATAAAGACAAAGAGCATTTCATGAAGAAGATTAAAGGCATCGACTCCAATATGATTCCACCGTGCTGGATCTCACTGAAACAGAAAATTTTGCGCACAATATATGTTAATTGTATGTGGTTTCATGCAACAGATGCATGCTGCGTTAAAGTCAATCCTGAAGGTTGTGGTTGGTTTTTGGATGGCTATTTGAAGCCTACGTGGTTTAAAGGGGACCCAACACCCTTAGAAGTTAACGACGTATTAAGAGAATCGAGAAACAGAGAAAACGATGAAAAATTAGAATTAGATTTGGTTGGCGGGTTCATCATCAATGAAAAGCAATAAGAAAGATCTTGATTGCATTAACTGTATTGAGCTTCCAATGAAATGGGGTCCTACTTTATGCCTGGATCTGCCAGCTTTCCCCGCATTTACGCGCTGTGATTACACAGCGTCTTTTTATAATAAAGGGAAAGTCAAGCCTTTTAAAATATTTTCAAGACGAACGGATTTCTAGGAAATATTCGCATCATTGACGGATCCAGTAGATGTACTCCTAGAAAATAAAATTCAACCTGTTCAGGAGTTTACTGCCCTTCTTTATGGGATCAAGCAATGTTATAATATCAATGACGCTAGATTTTAGCTGTTCCAAAAAACATATTCAATGAATAAAGACAAAGAGCATTTCATGAAGAAGATTAAAGGCATCGACTCCAATATGATTCCACCGTGCTGGATCTCACTGAAACAGAAAATTTTGCGCACAATATATGTTAACTGTATGTGGTTTCATGCAACAGATGCATGCTGCGTTAAAGTCAATCCTGAAGGTTGTGGTTGGTTTTTGGATGGCTATTTGAAGCCTACGTGGTTTAAAGGGGACCCAACACCCTTAGAAGTTAACGACGTATTAAGAGAATCGATAAACAGAGAAAACGATGAAAAATTAGAATTAGATTTGGTTGGCGGGTTCATCATCAATGAAAAGCAATAAGAAAGATCTTGATTGCATTAACTGTATTGAGCTTCCAATGAAATGGGGTCCTACTTTATGCCTGGATCTGCCAGCTTTCCCCGCATTTACGCGCTGTGATTACACAGCGTCTTTTTATAATAAAGGGAAAGTCAAGCCTTTTAAAATATTTTCAAGACGAACGGATTTCTAGGAAATATTCGCATCATTGACGGATCCAGTAGATGTACTCCTAGAAAATAAAATTCAACCTGTTCAGGAGTTTACTGCCCTTCTTTATGGGATCAAGCAATGTTATAATATCAATGACGCTAGATTTTAGCTGTTCCAAAAAACATATTCAATGAATAAAGACAAAGAGCATTTCATGAAGAAGATTAAAGGCATCGACTCCAATATGATTCCACCGTGCTGGATCTCACTGAAACAGAAAATTTTGCGCACAATATATGTTAATTGTATGTGGTTTCATGCAACAAATGCATGCTGCGTTAAAGTCAATCCTGAAGTTGTGGTTGGTTTTTGGATGGCTATTTGAAGCCTACGTGGTTTAAAGGGGACCCAACACCCTTAGAAGTTAACGACGTATTAAGAGAATCGAGAAACAGAGAAAACGATGAAAAATTAGAATTAGATTTGGTTGGCGGGTTCATCATCAATGAAAAGCAATAAGAAAGATCTTGATTGCATTAACTGTATTGAGCTTCCAATGAAATGGGGTCCTACTTTATGCCTGGATCTGCCAGCTTTCCCCGCATTTACGCGCTGTGATTACACAGCGTCTTTTTATAATAAAGGGAAAGTCAAGCCTTTTAAAATATTTTCAAGACGAACGGATTTCTAGGAAATATTCGCATCATTGACGGATCCAGTAGATGTACTCCTAGAAAATAAAATTCAACCTGTTCAGGAGTTTACTGCCCTTCTTTATGGGATCAAGCAATGTTATAATATCAATGACGCTAGATTTTAGCTGTTCCAAAAAACATATTCAATGAATAAAGACAAAGAGCATTTCATGAAGAAGATTAAAGGCATCGACTCCAATATGATTCCACCGTGCTGGATCTCACTGAAACAGAAAATTTTGCGCACAATATATGTTAACTGTATGTGGTTTCATGCAACAGATGCATGCTGCGTTAAAGTCAATCCTGAAGGTTGTGGTTGGTTTTTGGATGGCTATTTGAAGCCTACGTGGTTTAAAGGGGACCCAACACCCTTAGAAGTTAACGACGTATTAAGAGAATCGATAAACAGAGAAAACGATGAAAAATTAGAATTAGATTTGGTTGGCGGGTTCATCATCAATGAAAAGCAATAAGAAAGATCTTGATTGCATTAACTGTATTGAGCTTCCAATGAAATGGGGTCCTACTTTATGCCTGGATCTGCCAGCTTTCCCCGCATTTACGCGCTGTGATTACACAGCGTCTTTTTATAATAAAGGGAAAGTCAAGCCTTTTAAAATATTTTCAAGACGAACGGATTTCTAGGAAATATTCGCATCATTGACGGATCCAGTAGATGTACTCCTAGAAAATAAAATTCAACCTGTTCAGGAGTTTACTGCCCTTCTTTATGGGATCAAGCAATGTTATAATATCAATGACGCTAGATTTTAGCTGTTCCAAAAAACATATTCAATGAATAAAGACAAAGAGCATTTCATGAAGAAGATTAAAGGCATCGACTCCAATATGATTCCACCGTGCTGGATCTCACTGAAACAGAAAATTTTGCGCACAATATATGTTAATTGTATGTGGTTTCATGCAACAGATGCATGCTGCGTTAAAGTCAATCCTGAAGGTTGTGGTTGGTTTTTGGATGGCTATTTGAAGCCTACGTGGTTTAAAGGGGACCCAACACCCTTAGAAGTTAACGACGTATTAAGAGAATCGAGAAACAGAGAAAACGATGAAAAATTAGAATTAGATTTGGTTGGCGGGTTCATCATCAATGAAAAGCAATAAGAAAGATCTTGATTGCATTAACTGTATTGAGCTTCCAATGAAATGGGGTCCTACTTTATGCCTGGGTCTGCCAGCTTTCCCCGCATTTACGGGCTGTGATTACACAGCGGATTTTTATAATAAAGGGAAAGTCAAGCCTTTTAAAATATTTTCAAGACGAACGGATTTCTAGGAAATATTCGCATCATTGACGGATCCAGTAGATGTACTCCTAGAAAATAAAATTCAACCTGTTCAGGAGTTTACTGCCCTTCTTTATGGGATCAAGCAATGTTATAATATCAATGACGCTAGATTTTAGCTGTTCCAAAAAACATATTCAATGAATAAAGACAAAGAGCATTTCATGAAGAAGATTAAAGGCATCGACTCCAATATGATTCCACCGTGCTGGATCTCACTGAAACAGAAAATTTTGCGCACAATATATGTTAATTGTATGTGGTTTCATGCAACAGATGCATGCTGCGTTAAAGTCAATCCTGAAGGTTGTGGTTGGTTTTTGGATGGCTATTTGAAGCCTACGTGGTTTAAAGGGGACCCAACACCCTTAGAAGTTAACGACGTATTAAGAGAATCGAGAAACAGAGAAAACGATGAAAAATTAGAATTAGATTTGGTTGGCGGGTTCATCATCAATGAAAAGCAATAAGAAAGATCTTGATTGCATTAACTGTATTGAGCTTCCAATGAAATGGGGTCCTACTTTATGCCTGGATCTGCCAGCTTTCCCCGCATTTACGCGCTGTGATTACACAGCGTCTTTTTATAATAAAGGGAAAGTCAAGCCTTTTAAAATATTTTCAAGACGAACGGATTTCTAGGAAATATTCGCATCATTGACGGATCCAGTAGATGTACTCCTAGAAAATAAAATTCAACCTGTTCAGGAGTTTACTGCCCTTCTTTATGGGATCAAGCAATGTTATAATATCAATGACGCTAGATTTTAGCTGTTCCAAAAAACATATTCAATGAATAAAGACAAAGAGCATTTCATGAAGAAGATTAAAGGCATCGACTCCAATATGATTCCACCGTGCTGGATCTCACTGAAACAGAAAATTTTGCGCACAATATATGTTAATTGTATGTGGTTTCATGCAACAGATGCATGCTGCGTTAAAGTCAATCCTGAAGGTTGTGGTTGGTTTTTGGATGGCTATTTGAAGCCTACGTGGTTTAGAGGGGACCCAACACCCTTAGAAGTTAACGACGTATTAAGAGAATCGAGAAACAGAGAAAACGATGAAAAATTAGAATTAGATTTGGTTGGCGGGTTCATCATCAATGAAAAGCAATAAGAAAGATCTTGATTGCATTAACTGTATTGAGCTTCCAATGAAATGGGGTCCTACTTTATGCCTGGATCTGCCAGCTTTCCCCGCATTCACGCGCTGTGATTACACAGCGTCTTTTTATAATAAAGGGAAAGTCAAGCCTTTTAAAATATTTTCAAGACGAACGAATTTCTAGGAAATATTCGCATCATTGACGGATCCAGTAGATGTACTCCTAGAAAATAAAATTCAACCTGTTCAGGAGTTTACTGCCCTTCTTTATGGGATCAAGCAATGTTATAATATCAATGACGCTAGATTTTAGCTGTTCCAAAAAACATATTCAATGAATAAAGACAAAGAGCATTTCATGAAGAAGATTAAAGGCATCGACTCCAATATGATTCCACCGTGCTGGATCTCACTGAAACAGAAAATTTTGCGCACAATATATGTTAATTGTATGTGGTTTCATGCAACAGATGCATGCTGCGTTAAAGTCAATCCTGAAGGTTGTGGTTGGTTTTTGGATGGCTATTTGAAGCCTACGTGGTTTAAAGGGGACCCAACACCCTTAGAAGTTAACGACGTATTAAGAGAATCGAGAAACAGAGAAAACGATGAAAAATTAGAATTAGATTTGGTTGGCGGGTTCATCATCAATGAAAAGCAATAAGAAAGATCTTGATTGCATTAACTGTATTGAGCTTCCAATGAAATGGGGTCCTACTTTATGCCTGGGTCTGCCAGCTTTCCCCGCATTTACGGGCTGTGATTACACAGCGGATTTTTATAATAAAGGGAAAGTCAAGCCTTTTAAAATATTTTCAAGACGAACGGATTTCTAGGAAATATTCGCATCATTGACGGATCCAGTAGATGTACTCCTAGAAAATAAAGTTCAACCTGTTCAGGAGTTTACTGCCCTTCTTTATGGGATCAAGCAATGTTATAATATCAATGACGCTAGATTTTAGCTGTTCCAAAAAACATATTCAATGAATAAAGACAAAGAGCATTTCATGAAGAAGATTAAAGGCATCGACTCCAATATGATTCCACCGTGCTGGATCTCACTGAAACAGAAAATTTTGCGCACAATATATGTTAATTGTATGTGGTTTCATGCAACAGATGCATGCTGCGTTAAAGTCAATCCTGAAGGTTGTGGTTGGTTTTTGGATGGCTATTTGAAGCCTACGTGGTTTAAAGGGGACCCAACACCCTTAGAAGTTAACGACGTATTAAGAGAATCGAGAAACAGAGAAAACGATGAAAAATTAGAATTAGATTTGGTTGGCGGGTTCATCATCAATGAAAAGCAATAAGAAAGATCTTGATTGCATTAACTGTATTGAGCTTCCAATGAAATGGGGTCCTACTTTATGCCTGGATCTGCCAGCTTTCCCCGCATTTACGCGCTGTGATTACACAGCGTCTTTTTATAATAAAGGGAAAGTCAAGCCTTTTAAAATATTTTCAAGACGAACGGATTTCTAGGAAATATTCGCATCATTGACGGATCCAGTAGATGTACTCCTAGAAAATAAAATTCAACCTGTTCAGGAGTTTACTGCCCTTCTTTATGGGATCAAGCAATGTTATAATATCAATGACGCTAGATTTTAGCTGTTCCAAAAAACATATTCAATGAATAAAGACAAAGAGCATTTCATGAAGAAGATTAAAGGCATCGACTCCAATATGATTCCACCGTGCTGGATCTCACTGAAACAGAAAATTTTGCGCACAATATATGTTAACTGTATGTGGTTTCATGCAACAGATGCATGCTGCGTTAAAGTCAATCCTGAAGGTTGTGGTTGGTTTTTGGATGGCTATTTGAAGCCTACGTGGTTTAAAGGGGACCCAACACCCTTAGAAGTTAACGACGTATTAAGAGAATCGAGAAACAGAGAAAACGATGAAAAATTAGAATTAGATTTGGTTGGCGGGTTCATCATCAATGAAAAGCAATAAGAAAGATCTTGATTGCATTAACTGTATTGAGCTTCCAATGAAATGGGGTCCTACTTTATGCCTGGATCTGCCAGCTTTCCCCGCATTTACGCGCTGTGATTACACAGCGTCTTTTTATAATAAAGGGAAAGTCAAGCCTTTTAAAATATTTTCAAGACGAACGGATTTCTAGGAAATATTCGCATCATTGACGGATCCAGTAGATGTACTCCTAGAAAATAAAATTCAACCTGTTCAGGAGTTTACTGCCCTTCTTTATGGGATCAAGCAATGTTATAATATCAATGACGCTAGATTTTAGCTATTCCAAAAAACATATTCAATGAATAAAGACAAAGAGCATTTCATGAAGAAGATTAAAGGCATCGACTCCAATATGATTCCACCGTGCTGGATCTCACTGAAACAGAAAATTTTGCGCACAATATATGTTAATTGTATGTGGTTTCATGCAACAGATGCATGCTGCGTTAAAGTCAATCCTGAAGGTTGTGGTTGGTTTTTGGATGGCTATTTGAAGCCTACGTGGTTTAAAGGGGACCCAACACCCTTAGAAGTTAACGACGTATTAAGAGAATCGAGAAACAGAGAAAACGATGAAAAATTAGAATTAGATTTGGTTGGCGGGTTCATCATCAATGAAAAGCAATAAGAAAGATCTTGATTGCATTAACTGTATTGAGCTTCCAATGAAATGGGGTCCTACTTTATGCCTGGGTCTGCCAGCTTTCCCCGCATTTACGGGCTGTGATTACACAGCGGATTTTTATAATAAAGGGAAAGTCAAGCCTTTTAAAATATTTTCAAGACGAACGGATTTCTAGGAAATATTCGCATTATTGACGGATCCAGTAGATGTACTCCTAGAAAATAAAATTCAACCTGTTCAGGAGTTTACTGCCCTTCTTTATGGGATCAAGCAATGTTATAATATCAATGACGCTAGATTTTAGCTGTTCCAAAAAACATATTCAATGAATAAAGACAAAGAGCATTTCATGAAGAAGATTAAAGGCATCGACTCCAATATGATTCCACCGTGCTGGATCTCACTGAAACAGAAAATTTTGCGCACAATATATGTTAATTGTATGTGGTTTCATGCAACAGATGCATGCTGCGTTAAAGTCAATCCTGAAGGTTGTGGTTGGTTTTTGGATGGCTATTTGAAGCCTACGTGGTTTAAAGGGGACCCAACACCCTTAGAAGTTAACGACGTATTAAGAGAATCGAGAAACAGAGAAAACGATGAAAAATTAGAATTAGATTTGGTTGGCGGGTTCATCATCAATGAAAAGCAATAAGAAAGATCTTGATTGCATTAACTGTATTGAGCTTCCAATGAAATGGGGTCCTACTTTATGCCTGGATCTGCCAGCTTTCCCCGCATTTACGCGCTGTGATTACACAGCGTCTTTTTATAATAAAGGGAAAGTCAAGCCTTTTAAAATATTTTCAAGACGAACGGATTTCTAGGAAATATTCGCATCATTGACGGATCCAGTAGATGTACTCCTAGAAAATAAAATTCAACCTGTTCAGGAGTTTACTGCCCTTCTTTATGGGATCAAGCAATGTTATAATATCAATGACGCTAGATTTTAGCTGTTCCAAAAAACATATTCAATGAATAAAGACAAAGAGCATTTCATGAAGAAGATTAAAGGCATCGACTCCAATATGATTCCACCGTGCTGGATCTCACTGAAACAGAAAATTTTGCGCACAATATATGTTAACTGTATGTGGTTTCATGCAACAGATGCATGCTGCGTTAAAGTCAATCCTGAAGGTTGTGGTTGGTTTTTGGATGGCTATTTGAAGCCTACGTGGTTTAAAGGGGACCCAACACCCTTAGAAGTTAACGACGTATTAAGAGAATCGATAAACAGAGAAAACGATGAAAAATTAGAATTAGATTTGGTTGGCGGGTTCATCATCAATGAAAAGCAATAAGAAAGATCTTGATTGCATTAACTGTATTGAGCTTCCAATGAAATGGGGTCCTACTTTATGCCTGGATCTGCCAGCTTTCCCCGCATTTACGCGCTGTGATTACACAGCGTCTTTTTATAATAAAGGGAAAGTCAAGCCTTTTAAAATATTTTCAAGACGAACGGATTTCTAGGAAATATTCGCATCATTGACGGATCCAGTAGATGTACTCCTAGAAAATAAAATTCAACCTGTTCAGGAGTTTACTGCCCTTCTTTATGGGATCAAGCAATGTTATAATATCAATGACGCTAGATTTTAGCTGTTCCAAAAAACATATTCAATGAATAAAGACAAAGAGCATTTCATGAAGAAGATTAAAGGCATCGACTCCAATATGATTCCACCGTGCTGGATCTCACTGAAACAGAAAATTTTGCGCACAATATATGTTAATTGTATGTGGTTTCATGCAACAGATGCATGCTGCGTTAAAGTCAATCCTGAAGGTTGTGGTTGGTTTTTGGATGGCTATTTGAAGCCTACGTGGTTTAAAGGGGACCCAACACCCTTAGAAGTTAACGACGTATTAAGAGAATCGAGAAACAGAGAAAACGATGAAAAATTAGAATTAGATTTGGTTGGCGGGTTCATCATCAATGAAAAGCAATAAGAAAGATCTTGATTGCATTAACTGTATTGAGCTTCCAATGAAATGGGGTCCTACTTTATGCCTGGATCTGCCAGCTTTCCCCGCATTCACGCGCTGTGATTACACAGCGTCTTTTTATAATAAAGGGAAAGTCAAGCCTTTTAAAATATTTTCAAGACGAACGGATTTCTAGGAAATATTCGCATCATTGACGGATCCAGTAGATGTACTCCTAGAAAATAAAATTCAACCTGTTCAGGAGTTTACTGCCCTTCTTTATGGGATCAAGCAATGTTATAATATCAATGACGCTAGATTTTAGCTGTTCCAAAAAACATATTCAATGAATAAAGACAAAGAGCATTTCATGAAGAAGATTAAAGGCATCGACTCCAATATGATTCCACCGTGCTGGATCTCACTGAAACAGAAAATTTTGCGCACAATATATGTTAACTGTATGTGGTTTCATGCAACAGATGCATGCTGCGTTAAAGTCAATCCTGAAGGTTGTGGTTGGTTTTTGGATGGCTATTTGAAGCCTACGTGGTTTAAAGGGGACCCAACACCCTTAGAAGTTAACGACGTATTAAGAGAATCGATAAACAGAGAAAACGATGAAAAATTAGAATTAGATTTGGTTGGCGGGTTCATCATCAATGAAAAGCAATAAGAAAGATCTTGATTGCATTAACTGTATTGAGCTTCCAATGAAATGGGGTCCTACTTTATGCCTGGATCTGCCAGCTTTCCCCGCATTTACGCGCTGTGATTACACAGCGTCTTTTTATAATAAAGGGAAAGTCAAGCATTTTAAAATATTTTCAAGACGAACGGATTTCTAGGAAATATTCGCATCATTGACGGATCCAGTAGATGTACTCCTAGAAAATAAAATTCAACCTGTTCAGGAGTTTACTGCCCTTCTTTATGGGATCAAGCAATGTTATAATATCAATGACGCTAGATTTTAGCTGTTCCAAAAAACATATTCAATGAATAAAGACAAAGAGCATTTCATGAAGAAGATTAAAGGCATCGACTCCAATATGATTCCACCGTGCTGGATCTCACTGAAACAGAAAATTTTGCGCACAATATATGTTAATTGTATGTGGTTTCATGCAACAGATGCATGCTGCGTTAAAGTCAATCCTGAAGGTTGTGGTTGGTTTTTGGATGGCTATTTGAAGCCTACGTGGTTTAAAGGGGACCCAACACCCTTAGAAGTTAACGACGTATTAAGAGAATCGAGAAACAGAGAAAACGATGAAAAATTAGAATTAGATTTGGTTGGCGGGTTCATCATCAATGAAAAGCAATAAGAAAGATCTTGATTGCATTAACTGTATTGAGCTTCCAATGAAATGGGGTCCTACTTTATGCCTGGATCTGCCAGCTTTCCCCGCATTCACGCGCTGTGATTACACAGCGTCTTTTTATAATAAAGGGAAAGTCAAGCCTTTTAAAATATTTTCAAGACGAACGAATTTCTAGGAAATATTCGCATCATTGACGGATCCAGTAGATGTACTCCTAGAAAATAAAATTCAACCTGTTCAGGAGTTTACTGCCCTTCTTTATGGGATCAAGCAATGTTATAATATCAATGACGCTAGATTTTAGCTGTTCCAAAAAACATATTCAATGAATAAAGACAAAGAGCATTTCATGAAGAAGATTAAAGGCATCGACTCCAATATGATTCCACCGTGCTGGATCTCACTGAAACAGAAAATTTTGCGCACAATATATGTTAATTGTATGTGGTTTCATGCAACAGATGCATGCTGCGTTAAAGTCAATCCTGAAGGTTGTGGTTGGTTTTTGGATGGCTATTTGAAGCCTACGTGGTTTAAAGGGGACCCAACACCCTTAGAAGTTAACGACGTATTAAGAGAATCGAGAAACAGAGAAAACGATGAAAAATTAGAATTAGATTTGGTTGGCGGGTTCATCATCAATGAAAAGCAATAAGAAAGATCTTGATTGCATTAACTGTATTGAGCTTCCAATGAAATGGGGTCCTACTTTATGCCTGGGTCTGCCAGCTTTCCCCGCATTTACGGGCTGTGATTACACAGCGGATTTTTATAATAAAGGGAAAGTCAAGCCTTTTAAAATATTTTCAAGACGAACGGATTTCTAGGAAATATTCGCATCATTGACGGATCCAGTAGATGTACTCCTAGAAAATAAAATTCAACCTGTTCAGGAGTTTACTGCCCTTCTTTATGGGATCAAGCAATGTTATAATATCAATGACGCTAGATTTTAGCTGTTCCAAAAAACATATTCAATGAATAAAGACAAAGAGCATTTCATGAAGAAGATTAAAGGCATCGACTCCAATATGATTCCACCGTGCTGGATCTCACTGAAACAGAAAATTTTGCGCACAATATATGTTAATTGTATGTGGTTTCATGCAACAGATGCATGCTGCGTTAAAGTCAATCCTGAAGGTTGTGGTTGGTTTTTGGATGGCTATTTGAAGCCTACGTGGTTTAAAGGGGACCCAACACCCTTAGAAGTTAACGACGTATTAAGAGAATCGAGAAACAGAGAAAACGATGAAAAATTAGAATTAGATTTGGTTGGCGGGTTCATCATCAATGAAAAGCAATAAGAAAGATCTTGATTGCATTAACTGTATTGAGCTTCCAATGAAATGGGGTCCTACTTTATGCCTGGATCTGCCAGCTTTCCCCGCATTTACGCGCTGTGATTACACAGCGTCTTTTTATAATAAAGGGAAAGTCAAGCCTTTTAAAATATTTTCAAGACGAACGGATTTCTAGGAAATATTCGCATCATTGACGGATCCAGTAGATGTACTCCTAGAAAATAAAATTCAACCTGTTCAGGAGTTTACTGCCCTTCTTTATGGGATCAAGCAATGTTATAATATCAATGACGCTAGATTTTAGCTGTTCCAAAAAACATATTCAATGAATAAAGACAAAGAGCATTTCATGAAGAAGATTAAAGGCATCGACTCCAATATGATTCCACCGTGCTGGATCTCACTGAAACAGAAAATTTTGCGCACAATATATGTTAACTGTATGTGGTTTCATGCAACAGATGCATGCTGCGTTAAAGTCAATCCTGAAGGTTGTGGTTGGTTTTTGGATGGCTATTTGAAGCCTACGTGGTTTAAAGGGGACCCAACACCCTTAGAAGTTAACGACGTATTAAGAGAATCGATAAACAGAGAAAACGATGAAAAATTAGAATTAGATTTGGTTGGCGGGTTCATCATCAATGAAAAGCAATAAGAAAGATCTTGATTGCATTAACTGTATTGAGCTTCCAATGAAATGGGGTCCTACTTTATGCCTGGATCTGCCAGCTTTCCCCGCATTTACGCGCTGTGATTACACAGCGTCTTTTTATAATAAAGGGAAAGTCAAGCCTTTTAAAATATTTTCAAGACGAACGGATTTCTAGGAAATATTCGCATCATTGACGGATCCAGTAGATGTACTCCTAGAAAATAAAATTCAACCTGTTCAGGAGTTTACTGCCCTTCTTTATGGGATCAAGCAATGTTATAATATCAATGACGCTAGATTTTAGCTGTTCCAAAAAACATATTCAATGAATAAAGACAAAGAGCATTTCATGAAGAAGATTAAAGGCATCGACTCCAATATGATTCCACCGTGCTGGATCTCACTGAAACAGAAAATTTTGCGCACAATATATGTTAATTGTATGTGGTTTCATGCAACAGATGCATGCTGCGTTAAAGTCAATCCTGAAGTTGTGGTTGGTTTTTGGATGGCTATTTGAAGCCTACGTGGTTTAAAGGGGACCCAACACCCTTAGAAGTTAACGACGTATTAAGAGAATCGAGAAACAGAGAAAACGATGAAAAATTAGAATTAGATTTGGTTGGCGGGTTCATCATCAATGAAAAGCAATAAGAAAGATCTTGATTGCATTAACTGTATTGAGCTTCCAATGAAATGGGGTCCTACTTTATGCCTGGATCTGCCAGCTTTCCCCGCATTTACGCGCTGTGATTACACAGCGTCTTTTTATAATAAAGGGAAAGTCAAGCCTTTTAAAATATTTTCAAGACGAACGGATTTCTAGGAAATATTCGCATCATTGACGGATCCAGTAGATGTACTCCTAGAAAATAAAATTCAACCTGTTCAGGAGTTTACTGCCCTTCTTTATGGGATCAAGCAATGTTATAATATCAATGACGCTAGATTTTAGCTGTTCCAAAAAACATATTCAATGAATAAAGACAAAGAGCATTTCATGAAGAAGATTAAAGGCATCGACTCCAATATGATTCCACCGTGCTGGATCTCACTGAAACAGAAAATTTTGCGCACAATATATGTTAACTGTATGTGGTTTCATGCAACAGATGCATGCTGCGTTAAAGTCAATCCTGAAGGTTGTGGTTGGTTTTTGGATGGCTATTTGAAGCCTACGTGGTTTAAAGGGGACCCAACACCCTTAGAAGTTAACGACGTATTAAGAGAATCGATAAACAGAGAAAACGATGAAAAATTAGAATTAGATTTGGTTGGCGGGTTCATCATCAATGAAAAGCAATAAGAAAGATCTTGATTGCATTAACTGTATTGAGCTTCCAATGAAATGGGGTCCTACTTTATGCCTGGATCTGCCAGCTTTCCCCGCATTTACGCGCTGTGATTACACAGCGTCTTTTTATAATAAAGGGAAAGTCAAGCCTTTTAAAATATTTTCAAGACGAACGGATTTCTAGGAAATATTCGCATCATTGACGGATCCAGTAGATGTACTCCTAGAAAATAAAATTCAACCTGTTCAGGAGTTTACTGCCCTTCTTTATGGGATCAAGCAATGTTATAATATCAATGACGCTAGATTTTAGCTGTTCCAAAAAACATATTCAATGAATAAAGACAAAGAGCATTTCATGAAGAAGATTAAAGGCATCGACTCCAATATGATTCCACCGTGCTGGATCTCACTGAAACAGAAAATTTTGCGCACAATATATGTTAATTGTATGTGGTTTCATGCAACAGATGCATGCTGCGTTAAAGTCAATCCTGAAGGTTGTGGTTGGTTTTTGGATGGCTATTTGAAGCCTACGTGGTTTAAAGGGGACCCAACACCCTTAGAAGTTAACGACGTATTAAGAGAATCGAGAAACAGAGAAAACGATGAAAAATTAGAATTAGATTTGGTTGGCGGGTTCATCATCAATGAAAAGCAATAAGAAAGATCTTGATTGCATTAACTGTATTGAGCTTCCAATGAAATGGGGTCCTACTTTATGCCTGGGTCTGCCAGCTTTCCCCGCATTTACGGGCTGTGATTACACAGCGGATTTTTATAATAAAGGGAAAGTCAAGCCTTTTAAAATATTTTCAAGACGAACGGATTTCTAGGAAATATTCGCATCATTGACGGATCCAGTAGATGTACTCCTAGAAAATAAAATTCAACCTGTTCAGGAGTTTACTGCCCTTCTTTATGGGATCAAGCAATGTTATAATATCAATGACGCTAGATTTTAGCTGTTCCAAAAAACATATTCAATGAATAAAGACAAAGAGCATTTCATGAAGAAGATTAAAGGCATCGACTCCAATATGATTCCACCGTGCTGGATCTCACTGAAACAGAAAATTTTGCGCACAATATATGTTAATTGTATGTGGTTTCATGCAACAGATGCATGCTGCGTTAAAGTCAATCCTGAAGGTTGTGGTTGGTTTTTGGATGGCTATTTGAAGCCTACGTGGTTTAAAGGGGACCCAACACCCTTAGAAGTTAACGACGTATTAAGAGAATCGAGAAACAGAGAAAACGATGAAAAATTAGAATTAGATTTGGTTGGCGGGTTCATCATCAATGAAAAGCAATAAGAAAGATCTTGATTGCATTAACTGTATTGAGCTTCCAATGAAATGGGGTCCTACTTTATGCCTGGATCTGCCAGCTTTCCCCGCATTTACGCGCTGTGATTACACAGCGTCTTTTTATAATAAAGGGAAAGTCAAGCCTTTTAAAATATTTTCAAGACGAACGGATTTCTAGGAAATATTCGCATCATTGACGGATCCAGTAGATGTACTCCTAGAAAATAAAATTCAACCTGTTCAGGAGTTTACTGCCCTTCTTTATGGGATCAAGCAATGTTATAATATCAATGACGCTAGATTTTAGCTGTTCCAAAAAACATATTCAATGAATAAAGACAAAGAGCATTTCATGAAGAAGATTAAAGGCATCGACTCCAATATGATTCCACCGTGCTGGATCTCACTGAAACAGAAAATTTTGCGCACAATATATGTTAATTGTATGTGGTTTCATGCAACAGATGCATGCTGCGTTAAAGTCAATCCTGAAGGTTGTGGTTGGTTTTTGGATGGCTATTTGAAGCCTACGTGGTTTAGAGGGGACCCAACACCCTTAGAAGTTAACGACGTATTAAGAGAATCGAGAAACAGAGAAAACGATGAAAAATTAGAATTAGATTTGGTTGGCGGGTTCATCATCAATGAAAAGCAATAAGAAAGATCTTGATTGCATTAACTGTATTGAGCTTCCAATGAAATGGGGTCCTACTTTATGCCTGGATCTGCCAGCTTTCCCCGCATTCACGCGCTGTGATTACACAGCGTCTTTTTATAATAAAGGGAAAGTCAAGCCTTTTAAAATATTTTCAAGACGAACGAATTTCTAGGAAATATTCGCATCATTGACGGATCCAGTAGATGTACTCCTAGAAAATAAAATTCAACCTGTTCAGGAGTTTACTGCCCTTCTTTATGGGATCAAGCAATGTTATAATATCAATGACGCTAGATTTTAGCTGTTCCAAAAAACATATTCAATGAATAAAGACAAAGAGCATTTCATGAAGAAGATTAAAGGCATCGACTCCAATATGATTCCACCGTGCTGGATCTCACTGAAACAGAAAATTTTGCGCACAATATATGTTAATTGTATGTGGTTTCATGCAACAGATGCATGCTGCGTTAAAGTCAATCCTGAAGGTTGTGGTTGGTTTTTGGATGGCTATTTGAAGCCTACGTGGTTTAAAGGGGACCCAACACCCTTAGAAGTTAACGACGTATTAAGAGAATCGAGAAACAGAGAAAACGATGAAAAATTAGAATTAGATTTGGTTGGCGGGTTCATCATCAATGAAAAGCAATAAGAAAGATCTTGATTGCATTAACTGTATTGAGCTTCCAATGAAATGGGGTCCTACTTTATGCCTGGGTCTGCCAGCTTTCCCCGCATTTACGGGCTGTGATTACACAGCGGATTTTTATAATAAAGGGAAAGTCAAGCCTTTTAAAATATTTTCAAGACGAACGGATTTCTAGGAAATATTCGCATCATTGACGGATCCAGTAGATGTACTCCTAGAAAATAAAGTTCAACCTGTTCAGGAGTTTACTGCCCTTCTTTATGGGATCAAGCAATGTTATAATATCAATGACGCTAGATTTTAGCTGTTCCAAAAAACATATTCAATGAATAAAGACAAAGAGCATTTCATGAAGAAGATTAAAGGCATCGACTCCAATATGATTCCACCGTGCTGGATCTCACTGAAACAGAAAATTTTGCGCACAATATATGTTAATTGTATGTGGTTTCATGCAACAGATGCATGCTGCGTTAAAGTCAATCCTGAAGGTTGTGGTTGGTTTTTGGATGGCTATTTGAAGCCTACGTGGTTTAAAGGGGACCCAACACCCTTAGAAGTTAACGACGTATTAAGAGAATCGAGAAACAGAGAAAACGATGAAAAATTAGAATTAGATTTGGTTGGCGGGTTCATCATCAATGAAAAGCAATAAGAAAGATCTTGATTGCATTAACTGTATTGAGCTTCCAATGAAATGGGGTCCTACTTTATGCCTGGATCTGCCAGCTTTCCCCGCATTTACGCGCTGTGATTACACAGCGTCTTTTTATAATAAAGGGAAAGTCAAGCCTTTTAAAATATTTTCAAGACGAACGGATTTCTAGGAAATATTCGCATCATTGACGGATCCAGTAGATGTACTCCTAGAAAATAAAATTCAACCTGTTCAGGAGTTTACTGCCCTTCTTTATGGGATCAAGCAATGTTATAATATCAATGACGCTAGATTTTAGCTGTTCCAAAAAACATATTCAATGAATAAAGACAAAGAGCATTTCATGAAGAAGATTAAAGGCATCGACTCCAATATGATTCCACCGTGCTGGATCTCACTGAAACAGAAAATTTTGCGCACAATATATGTTAACTGTATGTGGTTTCATGCAACAGATGCATGCTGCGTTAAAGTCAATCCTGAAGGTTGTGGTTGGTTTTTGGATGGCTATTTGAAGCCTACGTGGTTTAAAGGGGACCCAACACCCTTAGAAGTTAACGACGTATTAAGAGAATCGAGAAACAGAGAAAACGATGAAAAATTAGAATTAGATTTGGTTGGCGGGTTCATCATCAATGAAAAGCAATAAGAAAGATCTTGATTGCATTAACTGTATTGAGCTTCCAATGAAATGGGGTCCTACTTTATGCCTGGATCTGCCAGCTTTCCCCGCATTTACGCGCTGTGATTACACAGCGTCTTTTTATAATAAAGGGAAAGTCAAGCCTTTTAAAATATTTTCAAGACGAACGGATTTCTAGGAAATATTCGCATCATTGACGGATCCAGTAGATGTACTCCTAGAAAATAAAATTCAACCTGTTCAGGAGTTTACTGCCCTTCTTTATGGGATCAAGCAATGTTATAATATCAATGACGCTAGATTTTAGCTATTCCAAAAAACATATTCAATGAATAAAGACAAAGAGCATTTCATGAAGAAGATTAAAGGCATCGACTCCAATATGATTCCACCGTGCTGGATCTCACTGAAACAGAAAATTTTGCGCACAATATATGTTAATTGTATGTGGTTTCATGCAACAGATGCATGCTGCGTTAAAGTCAATCCTGAAGGTTGTGGTTGGTTTTTGGATGGCTATTTGAAGCCTACGTGGTTTGAAGGGGACCCAACACCCTTAGAAGTTAACGACGTATTAAGAGAATCGAGAAACAGAGAAAACGATGAAAAATTAGAATTAGATTTGGTTGGCGGGTTCATCATCAATGAAAAGCAATAAGAAAGATCTTGATTGCATTAACTGTATTGAGCTTCCAATGAAATGGGGTCCTACTTTATGCCTGGATCTGCCAGCTTTCCCCGCATTCACGCGCTGTGATTACACAGCGTCTTTTTATAATAAAGGGAAAGTCAAGCCTTTTAAAATATTTTCAAGACGAACGAATTTCTAGGAAATATTCGCATCATTGACGGATCCAGTAGATGTACTCCTAGAAAATAAAATTCAACCTGTTCAGGAGTTTACTGCCCTTCTTTATGGGATCAAGCAATGTTATAATATCAATGACGCTAGATTTTAGCTGCTCCAAAAAACATATTCAATGAATAAAGACAAAGAGCATTTCATGAAGAAGATTAAAGGCATCGACTCCAATATGATTCCACCGTGCTGGATCTCACTGAAACAGAAAATTTTGCGCACAATATATGTTAATTGTATGTGGTTTCATGCAACAGATGCATGCTGCGTTAAAGTCAATAATGAAGGTTGTGGTTGGTTTTTGGATGGCTATTTGAATCCTACGTGGTTTAAAGGGGACCCAACACCCTTAGAAGTTAACGACGTATTAAGAGAATCGAGAAACAGAGAAAACGATGAAAAATTAGAATTAGATTTGGTTGGCGGGTTCATCATCAATGAAAAGCAATAAGAAAGATCTTGATTGCATTAACTGTATTGAGCTTCCAATGAAATGGGGTCCTACTTTATGCCTGGGTCGGCCAGCTTTCCCCGCATTTACGGGCTGTGATTACACAGCGGCTTTTTATAATAAAGGGAAAGTCAAGCCTTTTAAAATATTTTCAGGACGAACGGATTTCAAGGAAATATTCGCATCATTGACGGATCCAGTAGATGTACTCCTACAAAATAAAATTCAACCTGTTCAGGAGTTTACTGCCCTTCTTTATAGGATCAAGCAATGTTATAATATCAATGACGCTAGATTTTAGCTGTTCCAAAAAACATATTCAATGAATAAAGACAAAGAGCATTTCATGAAGAAGATTAAAGGCATCGACTCCAATATGATTCCACCGTGCTGGATCTCAATGAAACAGAAAATTTTGCGCACAATATATGTTAATTGTATGTGGTTTCATGCAACAGATGCATGCTGCGTTAAAGTCAATCCTGAAGGTTGTGGTTGGTTTTTGGATGGCTATTTGAATCCTACGTGGTTTAAAGGGGACCCAACACCCTTAGAAGTTAACGACGTATTAAGAGAATCGAGAAACAGAGAAAACGATGAAAAATTAGAATTAGATTTGGTTGGCGGGTTCATCATCAATGAAAAGCAATAAGAAAGATCTTGATTGCATTAACTGTATTGAGCTTCCAATGAAATGGGGTCCTACTTTATGCCTGGGTCTGCCAGCTTTCCCCGCATTTACGGGCTGTGATTACACAGCGGCTTTTTATAATAAAGGGAAAGTCAAGCCTTTTAAAATATTTTCAAGACGAACGGATTTCTAGGAAATATTCGCATCATTGACGGATCCAGTAGATGTACTCCTAGAAAATAAAATTCAACCTGTTCAGGAGTTTACTGCCCTTCTTTATGGGATCAAGCAATGTTATAATATCAATGACGCTAGATTTTAGCTGCTCCAAAAAACATATTCAATGAATAAAGACAAAGAGCATTTCATGAAGAAGATTAAAGGCATCGACTCCAATATGATTCCACCGTGCTGGATCTCACTGAAACAGAAAATTTTGCGCACAATATATGTTAATTGTATGTGGTTTCATGCAACAGATGCATGCTGCGTTAAAGTCAATAATGAAGGTTGTGGTTGGTTTTTGGATGGCTATTTGAATCCTACGTGGTTTAAAGGGGACCCAACACCCTTAGAAGTTAACGACGTATTAAGAGAATCGAGAAACAGAGAAAACGATGAAAAATTAGAATTAGATTTGGTTGGCGGGTTCATCATCAATGAAAAGCAATAAGAAAGATCTTGATTGCATTAACTGTATTGAGCTTCCAATGAAATGGGGTCCTACTTTATGCCTGGGTCGGCCAGCTTTCCCCGCATTTACGGGCTGTGATTACACAGCGGCTTTTTATAATAAAGGGAAAGTCAAGCCTTTTAAAATATTTTCAGGACGAACGGATTTCAAGGAAATATTCGCATCATTGACGGATCCAGTAGATGTACTCCTACAAAATAAAATTCAACCTGTTCAGGAGTTTACTGCCCTTCTTTATAGGATCAAGCAATGTTATAATATCAATGACGCTAGATTTTAGCTGTTCCAAAAAACATATTCAATGAATAAAGACAAAGAGCATTTCATGAAGAAGATTAAAGGCATCGACTCCAATATGATTCCACCGTGCTGGATCTCAATGAAACAGAAAATTTTGCGCACAATATATGTTAATTGTATGTGGTTTCATGCAACAGATGCATGCTGCGTTAAAGTCAATCCTGAAGGTTGTGGTTGGTTTTTGGATGGCTATTTGAATCCTACGTGGTTTAAAGGGGACCCAACACCCTTAGAAGTTAACGACGTATTAAGAGAATCGAGAAACAGAGAAAACGATGAAAAATTAGAATTAGATTTGGTTGGCGGGTTCATCATCAATGAAAAGCAATAAGAAAGATCTTGATTGCATTAACTGTATTGAGCTTCCAATGAAATGGGGTCCTACTTTATGCCTGGATCTGCCAGCTTTCCCCGCATTCACGCGCTGTGATTACACAGCGTCTTTTTATAATAAAGGGAAAGTCAAGCCTTTTAAAATATTTTCAAGACGAACGAATTTCTAGGAAATATTCGCATCATTGACGGATCCAGTAGATGTACTCCTAGAAAATAAAATTCAACCTGTTCAGGAGTTTACTGCCCTTCTTTATGGGATCAAGCAATGTTATAATATCAATGACGCTAGATTTTAGCTGTTCCAAAAAACATATTCAATGAATAAAGACAAAGAGCATTTCATGAAGAAGATTAAAGGCATCGACTCCAATATGATTCCACCGTGCTGGATCTCACTGAAACAGAAAATTTTGCGCACAATATATGTTAATTGTATGTGGTTTCATGCAACAGATGCATGCTGCGTTAAAGTCAATCCTGAAGGTTGTGGTTGGTTTTTGGATGGCTATTTGAAGCCTACGTGGTTTAAAGGGGACCCAACACCCTTAGAAGTTAACGACGTATTAAGAGAATCGAGAAACAGAGAAAACGATGAAAAATTAGAATTAGATTTGGTTGGCGGGTTCATCATCAATGAAAAGCAATAAGAAAGATCTTGATTGCATTAACTGTATTGAGCTTCCAATGAAATGGGGTCCTACTTTATGCCTGGGTCTGCCAGCTTTCCCCGCATTTACGGGCTGTGATTACACAGCGGATTTTTATAATAAAGGGAAAGTCAAGCCTTTTAAAATATTTTCAAGACGAACGGATTTCTAGGAAATATTCGCATCATTGACGGATCCAGTAGATGTACTCCTAGAAAATAAAGTTCAACCTGTTCAGGAGTTTACTGCCCTTCTTTATGGGATCAAGCAATGTTATAATATCAATGACGCTAGATTTTAGCTGTTCCAAAAAACATATTCAATGAATAAAGACAAAGAGCATTTCATGAAGAAGATTAAAGGCATCGACTCCAATATGATTCCACCGTGCTGGATCTCACTGAAACAGAAAATTTTGCGCACAATATATGTTAATTGTATGTGGTTTCATGCAACAGATGCATGCTGCGTTAAAGTCAATCCTGAAGGTTGTGGTTGGTTTTTGGATGGCTATTTGAAGCCTACGTGGTTTAAAGGGGACCCAACACCCTTAGAAGTTAACGACGTATTAAGAGAATCGAGAAACAGAGAAAACGATGAAAAATTAGAATTAGATTTGGTTGGCGGGTTCATCATCAATGAAAAGCAATAAGAAAGATCTTGATTGCATTAACTGTATTGAGCTTCCAATGAAATGGGGTCCTACTTTATGCCTGGATCTGCCAGCTTTCCCCGCATTTACGCGCTGTGATTACACAGCGTCTTTTTATAATAAAGGGAAAGTCAAGCCTTTTAAAATATTTTCAAGACGAACGGATTTCTAGGAAATATTCGCATCATTGACGGATCCAGTAGATGTACTCCTAGAAAATAAAATTCAACCTGTTCAGGAGTTTACTGCCCTTCTTTATGGGATCAAGCAATGTTATAATATCAATGACGCTAGATTTTAGCTGTTCCAAAAAACATATTCAATGAATAAAGACAAAGAGCATTTCATGAAGAAGATTAAAGGCATCGACTCCAATATGATTCCACCGTGCTGGATCTCACTGAAACAGAAAATTTTGCGCACAATATATGTTAACTGTATGTGGTTTCATGCAACAGATGCATGCTGCGTTAAAGTCAATCCTGAAGGTTGTGGTTGGTTTTTGGATGGCTATTTGAAGCCTACGTGGTTTAAAGGGGACCCAACACCCTTAGAAGTTAACGACGTATTAAGAGAATCGAGAAACAGAGAAAACGATGAAAAATTAGAATTAGATTTGGTTGGCGGGTTCATCATCAATGAAAAGCAATAAGAAAGATCTTGATTGCATTAACTGTATTGAGCTTCCAATGAAATGGGGTCCTACTTTATGCCTGGATCTGCCAGCTTTCCCCGCATTTACGCGCTGTGATTACACAGCGTCTTTTTATAATAAAGGGAAAGTCAAGCCTTTTAAAATATTTTCAAGACGAACGGATTTCTAGGAAATATTCGCATCATTGACGGATCCAGTAGATGTACTCCTAGAAAATAAAATTCAACCTGTTCAGGAGTTTACTGCCCTTCTTTATGGGATCAAGCAATGTTATAATATCAATGACGCTAGATTTTAGCTATTCCAAAAAACATATTCAATGAATAAAGACAAAGAGCATTTCATGAAGAAGATTAAAGGCATCGACTCCAATATGATTCCACCGTGCTGGATCTCACTGAAACAGAAAATTTTGCGCACAATATATGTTAATTGTATGTGGTTTCATGCAACAGATGCATGCTGCGTTAAAGTCAATCCTGAAGGTTGTGGTTGGTTTTTGGATGGCTATTTGAAGCCTACGTGGTTTGAAGGGGACCCAACACCCTTAGAAGTTAACGACGTATTAAGAGAATCGAGAAACAGAGAAAACGATGAAAAATTAGAATTAGATTTGGTTGGCGGGTTCATCATCAATGAAAAGCAATAAGAAAGATCTTGATTGCATTAACTGTATTGAGCTTCCAATGAAATGGGGTCCTACTTTATGCCTGGATCTGCCAGCTTTCCCCGCATTCACGCGCTGTGATTACACAGCGTCTTTTTATAATAAAGGGAAAGTCAAGCCTTTTAAAATATTTTCAAGACGAACGAATTTCTAGGAAATATTCGCATCATTGACGGATCCAGTAGATGTACTCCTAGAAAATAAAATTCAACCTGTTCAGGAGTTTACTGCCCTTCTTTATGGGATCAAGCAATGTTATAATATCAATGACGCTAGATTTTAGCTGCTCCAAAAAACATATTCAATGAATAAAGACAAAGAGCATTTCATGAAGAAGATTAAAGGCATCGACTCCAATATGATTCCACCGTGCTGGATCTCACTGAAACAGAAAATTTTGCGCACAATATATGTTAATTGTATGTGGTTTCATGCAACAGATGCATGCTGCGTTAAAGTCAATAATGAAGGTTGTGGTTGGTTTTTGGATGGCTATTTGAATCCTACGTGGTTTAAAGGGGACCCAACACCCTTAGAAGTTAACGACGTATTAAGAGAATCGAGAAACAGAGAAAACGATGAAAAATTAGAATTAGATTTGGTTGGCGGGTTCATCATCAATGAAAAGCAATAAGAAAGATCTTGATTGCATTAACTGTATTGAGCTTCCAATGAAATGGGGTCCTACTTTATGCCTGGGTCGGCCAGCTTTCCCCGCATTTACGGGCTGTGATTACACAGCGGCTTTTTATAATAAAGGGAAAGTCAAGCCTTTTAAAATATTTTCAGGACGAACGGATTTCAAGGAAATATTCGCATCATTGACGGATCCAGTAGATGTACTCCTACAAAATAAAATTCAACCTGTTCAGGAGTTTACTGCCCTTCTTTATAGGATCAAGCAATGTTATAATATCAATGACGCTAGATTTTAGCTGTTCCAAAAAACATATTCAATGAATAAAGACAAAGAGCATTTCATGAAGAAGATTAAAGGCATCGACTCCAATATGATTCCACCGTGCTGGATCTCAATGAAACAGAAAATTTTGCGCACAATATATGTTAATTGTATGTGGTTTCATGCAACAGATGCATGCTGCGTTAAAGTCAATCCTGAAGGTTGTGGTTGGTTTTTGGATGGCTATTTGAATCCTACGTGGTTTAAAGGGGACCCAACACCCTTAGAAGTTAACGACGTATTAAGAGAATCGAGAAACAGAGAAAACGATGAAAAATTAGAATTAGATTTGGTTGGCGGGTTCATCATCAATGAAAAGCAATAAGAAAGATCTTGATTGCATTAACTGTATTGAGCTTCCAATGAAATGGGGTCCTACTTTATGCCTGGGTCTGCCAGCTTTCCCCGCATTTACGGGCTGTGATTACACAGCGGCTTTTTATAATAAAGGGAAAGTCAAGCCTTTTAAAATATTTTCAAGACGAACGGATTTCTAGGAAATATTCGCATCATTGACGGATCCAGTAGATGTACTCCTAGAAAATAAAATTCAACCTGTTCAGGAGTTTACTGCCCTTCTTTATGGGATCAAGCAATGTTATAATATCAATGACGCTAGATTTTAGCTGCTCCAAAAAACATATTCAATGAATAAAGACAAAGAGCATTTCATGAAGAAGATTAAAGGCATCGACTCCAATATGATTCCACCGTGCTGGATCTCACTGAAACAGAAAATTTTGCGCACAATATATGTTAATTGTATGTGGTTTCATGCAACAGATGCATGCTGCGTTAAAGTCAATAATGAAGGTTGTGGTTGGTTTTTGGATGGCTATTTGAATCCTACGTGGTTTAAAGGGGACCCAACACCCTTAGAAGTTAACGACGTATTAAGAGAATCGAGAAACAGAGAAAACGATGAAAAATTAGAATTAGATTTGGTTGGCGGGTTCATCATCAATGAAAAGCAATAAGAAAGATCTTGATTGCATTAACTGTATTGAGCTTCCAATGAAATGGGGTCCTACTTTATGCCTGGGTCGGCCAGCTTTCCCCGCATTTACGGGCTGTGATTACACAGCGGCTTTTTATAATAAAGGGAAAGTCAAGCCTTTTAAAATATTTTCAGGACGAACGGATTTCAAGGAAATATTCGCATCATTGACGGATCCAGTAGATGTACTCCTACAAAATAAAATTCAACCTGTTCAGGAGTTTACTGCCCTTCTTTATAGGATCAAGCAATGTTATAATATCAATGACGCTAGATTTTAGCTGTTCCAAAAAACATATTCAATGAATAAAGACAAAGAGCATTTCATGAAGAAGATTAAAGGCATCGACTCCAATATGATTCCACCGTGCTGGATCTCAATGAAACAGAAAATTTTGCGCACAATATATGTTAATTGTATGTGGTTTCATGCAACAGATGCATGCTGCGTTAAAGTCAATCCTGAAGGTTGTGGTTGGTTTTTGGATGGCTATTTGAATCCTACGTGGTTTAAAGGGGACCCAACACCCTTAGAAGTTAACGACGTATTAAGAGAATCGAGAAACAGAGAAAACGATGAAAAATTAGAATTAGATTTGGTTGGCGGGTTCATCATCAATGAAAAGCAATAAGAAAGATCTTGATTGCATTAACTGTATTGAGCTTCCAATGAAATGGGGTCCTACTTTATGCCTGGGTCTGCCAGCTTTCCCCGCATTTACGGGCTGTGATTACACAGCGGCTTTTTATAATAAAGGGAAAGTCAAGCCTTTTAAAATATTTTCAAGACGAACGGATTTCTAGGAAATATTCGCATCATTGACGGATCCAGTAGATGTACTCCTAGAAAATAAAATTCAACCTGTTCAGGAGTTTACTGCCCTTCTTTATGTAATCAAGCAATGTTATAATATCAATGACGCTAGATTTTAGCTGTTCCAAAAAACATATTCAATGAATAAAGACAAAGAGCATTTCATGAAGAAGATTAAAGGCATCGACTCCAATATGATTCCACCGTGCTGGATCTCACTGAAACAGAAAATTTTGCGCACAATATATGTTAATTGTATGTGGTTTCATGTTTCATGCAACAGATGCATGCTGCCTTAAAGTCAATTCTGAAGGTTGTGGTTGGTTTTTGGATGGCTATTTGAAACCTACGTGGTTTAAAGGGGACCCAACACCCTTAGAAGTTAACGACGTATTAAGAGAATCGAGAAACAGAGAAAACGATGAAAAATTAGAATTAGATTTGGTTGGCGGGTTCATCATCAATGAAAAGCAATAAGAAAGATCTTGATTGCATTAACTGTATTGAGCTTCCAATGAAATGGGGTCCTACTTTATGCCTGGATCTGCCAGCTTTCCCCGCATTCACGCGCTGTGATTACACAGCGTCTTTTTATAATAAAGGGAAAGTCAAGCCTTTTAAAATATTTTCAAGACGAACGAATTTCTAGGAAATATTCGCATCATTGACGGATCCAGTAGATGTACTCCTAGAAAATAAAATTCAACCTGTTCAGGAGTTTACTGCCCTTCTTTATGGGATCAAGCAATGTTATAATATCAATGACGCTAGATTTTAGCTGTTCCAAAAAACATATTCAATGAATAAAGACAAAGAGCATTTCATGAAGAAGATTAAAGGCATCGACTCCAATATGATTCCACCGTGCTGGATCTCACTGAAACAGAAAATTTTGCGCACAATATATGTTAATTGTATGTGGTTTCATGCAACAGATGCATTCTGCGTTAAAGTCAATCCTGAAGGTTGTGGTTGGTTTTTGGATGGCTATTTGAAGCCTACGTGGTTTAGAGGGGACCCAACACCCTTAGAAGTTAACGACGTATTAAGAGAATCGAGAAACAGAGAAAACGATGAAAAATTAGAATTAGATTTGGTTGGCGGGTTCATCATCAATGAAAAGCAATAAGAAAGATCTTGATTGCATTAACTGTATTGAGCTTCCAATGAAATGGGGTCCTACTTTATGCCTGGATCTGCCAGCTTTCCCCGCATTCACGCGCTGTGATTACACAGCGTCTTTTTATAATAAAGGGAAAATCAAGCCTTTTAAAATATTTTCAAGACGAACGAATTTCTAGGAAATATTCGCATCATTGACGGATCCAGTAGATGTACTCCTAGAAAATAAAATTCAACCTGTTCAGGAGTTTACTGCCCTTCTTTATGGGATCAAGCAATGTTATAATATCAATGACGCTAGATTTTAGCTGTTCCAAAAAACATATTCAATGAATAAAGACAAAGAGCATTTCATGAAGAAGATTAAAGGCATCGACTCCAATATGATTCCACCGTGCTGGATCTCACTGAAACAGAAAATTTTGCGCACAATATATGTTAACTGTATGTGGTTTCATGCAACAGATGCATGCTGCGTTAAAGTCAATCCTGAAGGTTGTGGTTGGTTTTTGGATGGCTATTTGAAGCCTACGTGGTTTAAAGGGGACCCAACACCCTTAGAAGTTAACGACGTATTAAGAGAATCGAGAAACAGAGAAAACGATGAAAAATTAGAATTAGATTTGGTTGGCGGGTTCATCATCAATGAAAAGCAATAAGAAAGATCTTGATTGCATTAACTGTATTGAGCTTCCAATGAAATGGGGTCCTACTTTATGCCTGGATCTGCCAGCTTTCCCCGCATTCACGCGCTGTGATTACACAGCGTCTTTTTATAATAAAGGGAAAGTCAAGCCTTTTAAAATATTTTCAAGACGAACGAATTTCTAGGAAATATTCGCATCATTGACGGATCCAGTAGATGTACTCCTAGAAAATAAAATTCAACCTGTTCAGGAGTTTACTGCCCTTCTTTATGGGATCAAGCAATGTTATAATATCAATGACGCTAGATTTTAGCTGTTCCAAAAAACATATTCAATGAATAAAGACAAAGAGCATTTCATGAAGAAGATTAAAGGCATCGACTCCAATATGATTCCACCGTGCTGGATCTCACTGAAACAGAAAATTTTGCGCACAATATATGTTAATTGTATGTGGTTTCATGCAACAGATGCATTCTGCGTTAAAGTCAATCCTGAAGGTTGTGGTTGGTTTTTGGATGGCTATTTGAAGCCTACGTGGTTTAGAGGGGACCCAACACCCTTAGAAGTTAACGACGTATTAAGAGAATCGAGAAACAGAGAAAACGATGAAAAATTAGAATTAGATTTGGTTGGCGGGTTCATCATCAATGAAAAGCAATAAGAAAGATCTTGATTGCATTAACTGTATTGAGCTTCCAATGAAATGGGGTCCTACTTTATGCCTGGATCTGCCAGCTTTCCCCGCATTCACGCGCTGTGATTACACAGCGTCTTTTTATAATAAAGGGAAAATCAAGCCTTTTAAAATATTTTCAAGACGAACGAATTTCTAGGAAATATTCGCATCATTGACGGATCCAGTAGATGTACTCCTAGAAAATAAAATTCAACCTGTTCAGGAGTTTACTGCCCTTCTTTATGGGATCAAGCAATGTTATAATATCAATGACGCTAGATTTTAGCTGTTCCAAAAAACATATTCAATGAATAAAGACAAAGAGCATTTCATGAAGAAGATTAAAGGCATCGACTCCAATATGATTCCACCGTGCTGGATCTCACTGAAACAGAAAATTTTGCGCACAATATATGTTAATTGTATGTGGTTTCATGCAACAGATGCATGCTGCGTTAAAGTCAATCCTGAAGGTTGTGGTTGGTTTTTGGATGGCTATTTGAATCCTACGTGGTTTAAAGGGGACCCAACACCCTTAGAAGTTAACGACGTATTAAGAGAATCGAGAAACAGAGAAAACGATGAAAAATTAGAATTAGATTTGGTTGGCGGGTTCATCATCAATGAAAAGCAATAAGAAAGATCTTGATTGCATTAACTGTATTGAGCTTCCAATGAAATGGGGTCCTACTTTATGCCTGGGTCGGCCAGCTTTCCCCGCATTTACGGGCTGTGATTACACAGCGGCTTTTTATAATAAAGGGAAAGTCAAGCCTTTTAAAATATTTTCAGGACGAACGGATTTCAAGGAAATATTCGCATCATTGACGGATCCAGTAGATGTACTCCTACAAAATAAAATTCAACCTGTTCAGGAGTTTACTGCCCTTCTTTATAGGATCAAGCAATGTTATAATATCAATGACGCTAGATTTTAGCTGTTCCAAAAAACATATTCAATGAATAAAGACAAAGAGCATTTCATGAAGAAGATTAAAGGCATCGACTCCAATATGATTCCACCGTGCTGGATCTCAATGAAACAGAAAATTTTGCGCACAATATATGTTAATTGTATGTGGTTTCATGCAACAGATGCATGCTGCGTTAAAGTCAATCCTGAAGGTTGTGGTTGGTTTTTGGATGGCTATTTGAATCCTACGTGGTTTAAAGGGGACCCAACACCCTTAGAAGTTAACGACGTATTAAGAGAATCGAGAAACAGAGAAAACGATGAAAAATTAGAATTAGATTTGGTTGGCGGGTTCATCATCAATGAAAAGCAATAAGAAAGATCTTGATTGCATTAACTGTATTGAGCTTCCAATGAAATGGGGTCCTACTTTATGCCTGGGTCTGCCAGCTTTCCGCGCATTTACGGGCTGTGATTACACAGCGGCTTTTTATAATAAAGGGAAAGTCAAGCCTTTTAAAATATTTTCAAGACGAACGGATTTCTAGGAAATATTCGCATCATTGACGGATCCAGTAGATGTACTCCTAGAAAATAAAATTCAACCTGTTCAGGAGTTTACTGCCCTTCTTTATGTAATCAAGCAATGTTATAATATCAATGACGCTAGATTTTAGCTGTTCCAAAAAACATATTCAATGAATAAAGACAAAGAGCATTTCATGAAGAAGATTAAAGGCATCGACTCCAATATGATTCCACCGTGCTGGATCTCACTGAAACAGAAAATTTTGCGCACAATATATGTTAATTGTATGTGGTTTCATGCAACAGATGCATGCTGCGTTAAAGTCAATCCTGAAGGTTGTGGTTGGTTTTTGGATGGCTATTTGAATCCTACGTGGTTTAAAGGGGACCCAACACCCTTAGAAGTTAACGACGTATTAAGAGAATCGAGAAACAGAGAAAACGATGAAAAATTAGAATTAGATTTGGTTGGCGGGTTCATCATCAATGAAAAGCAATAAGAAAGATCTTGATTGCATTAACTGTATTGAGCTTCCAATGAAATGGGGTCCTACTTTATGCCTGGGTCGGCCAGCTTTCCCCGCATTTACGGGCTGTGATTACACAGCGGCTTTTTATAATAAAGGGAAAGTCAAGCCTTTTAAAATATTTTCAGGACGAACGGATTTCAAGGAAATATTCGCATCATTGACGGATCCAGTAGATGTACTCCTACAAAATAAAATTCAACCTGTTCAGGAGTTTACTGCCCTTCTTTATAGGATCAAGCAATGTTATAATATCAATGACGCTAGATTTTAGCTGTTCCAAAAAACATATTCAATGAATAAAGACAAAGAGCATTTCATGAAGAAGATTAAAGGCATCGACTCCAATATGATTCCACCGTGCTGGATCTCAATGAAACAGAAAATTTTGCGCACAATATATGTTAATTGTATGTGGTTTCATGCAACAGATGCATGCTGCGTTAAAGTCAATCCTGAAGGTTGTGGTTGGTTTTTGGATGGCTATTTGAATCCTACGTGGTTTAAAGGGGACCCAACACCCTTAGAAGTTAACGACGTATTAAGAGAATCGAGAAACAGAGAAAACGATGAAAAATTAGAATTAGATTTGGTTGGCGGGTTCATCATCAATGAAAAGCAATAAGAAAGATCTTGATTGCATTAACTGTATTGAGCTTCCAATGAAATGGGGTCCTACTTTATGCCTGGGTCTGCCAGCTTTCCCCGCATTTACGGGCTGTGATTACACAGCGGCTTTTTATAATAAAGGGAAAGTCAAGCCTTTTAAAATATTTTCAAGACGAACGGATTTCTAGGAAATATTCGCATCATTGACGGATCCAGTAGATGTACTCCTAGAAAATAAAATTCAACCTGTTCAGGAGTTTACTGCCCTTCTTTATGTAATCAAGCAATGTTATAATATCAATGACGCTAGATTTTAGCTGTTCCAAAAAACATATTCAATGAATAAAGACAAAGAGCATTTCATGAAGAAGATTAAAGGCATCGACTCCAATATGATTCCACCGTGCTGGATCTCACTGAAACAGAAAATTTTGCGCACAATATATGTTAATTGTATGTGGTTTCATGTTTCATGCAACAGATGCATGCTGCCTTAAAGTCAATTCTGAAGGTTGTGGTTGGTTTTTGGATGGCTATTTGAAACCTACGTGGTTTAAAGGGGACCCAACACCCTTAGAAGTTAACGACGTATTAAGAGAATCGAGAAACAGAGAAAACGATGAAAAATTAGAATTAGATTTGGTTGGCGGGTTCATCATCAATGAAAAGCAATAAGAAAGATCTTGATTGCATTAACTGTATTGAGCTTCCAATGAAATGGGGTCCTACTTTATGCCTGGATCTGCCAGCTTTCCCCGCATTCACGCGCTGTGATTACACAGCGTCTTTTTATAATAAAGGGAAAGTCAAGCCTTTTAAAATATTTTCAAGACGAACGGATTTCTAGGAAATATTCGCATCATTGACGGATCCAGTAGATGTACTCCTAGAAAATAAAATTCAACCTGTTCAGGAGTTTACTGCCCTTCTTTATGGGATCAAGCAATGTTATAATATCAATGACGCTAGATTTTAGCTGTTCCAAAAAACATATTCAATGAATAAAGACAAAGAGCATTTCATGAAGAAGATTAAAGGCATCGACTCCAATATGATTCCACCGTGCTGGATCTCACTGAAACAGAAAATTTTGCGCACAATATATGTTAATTGTATGTGGTTTCATGCAACAGATGCATTCTGCGTTAAAGTCAATCCTGAAGGTTGTGGTTGGTTTTTGGATGGCTATTTGAAGCCTACGTGGTTTAGAGGGGACCCAACACCCTTAGAAGTTAACGACGTATTAAGAGAATCGAGAAACAGAGAAAACGATGAAAAATTAGAATTAGATTTGGTTGGCGGGTTCATCATCAATGAAAAGCAATAAGAAAGATCTTGATTGCATTAACTGTATTGAGCTTCCAATGAAATGGGGTCCTACTTTATGCCTGGATCTGCCAGCTTTCCCCGCATTCACGCGCTGTGATTACACAGCGTCTTTTTATAATAAAGGGAAAATCAAGCCTTTTAAAATATTTTCAAGACGAACGAATTTCTAGGAAATATTCGCAACATTGACGGATCCAGTAGATGTACTCCTAGAAAATAAAATTCAACCTGTTCAGGAGTTTACTGCCCTTCTTTATGGGATCAAGCAATGTTATAATATCAATGACGCTAGATTTTAGCTGTTCCAAAAAACATATTCAATGAATAAAGACAAAGAGCATTTCATGAAGAAGATTAAAGGCATCGACTCCAATATGATTCCACCGTGCTGGATCTCACTGAAACAGAAAATTTTGCGCACAATATATGTTAACTGTATGTGGTTTCATGCAACAGATGCATGCTGCGTTAAAGTCAATCCTGAAGGTTGTGGTTGGTTTTTGGATGGCTATTTGAAGCCTACGTGGTTTAAAGGGGACCCAACACCCTTAGAAGTTAACGACGTATTAAGAGAATCGAGAAACAGAGAAAACGATGAAAAATTAGAATTAGATTTGGTTGGCGGGTTCATCATCAATGAAAAGCAATAAGAAAGATCTTGATTGCATTAACTGTATTGAGCTTCCAATGAAATGGGGTCCTACTTTATGCCTGGATCTGCCAGCTTTCCCCGCATTCACGCGCTGTGATTACACAGCGTCTTTTTATAATAAAGGGAAAGTCAAGCCTTTTAAAATATTTTCAAGACGAACGAATTTCTAGGAAATATTCGCATCATTGACGGATCCAGTAGATGTACTCCTAGAAAATAAAATTCAACCTGTTCAGGAGTTTACTGCCCTTCTTTATGGGATCAAGCAATGTTATAATATCAATGACGCTAGATTTTAGCTGTTCCAAAAAACATATTCAATGAATAAAGACAAAGAGCATTTCATGAAGAAGATTAAAGGCATCGACTCCAATATGATTCCACCGTGCTGGATCTCACTGAAACAGAAAATTTTGCGCACAATATATGTTAATTGTATGTGGTTTCATGCAACAGATGCATTCTGCGTTAAAGTCAATCCTGAAGGTTGTGGTTGGTTTTTGGATGGCTATTTGAAGCCTACGTGGTTTAGAGGGGACCCAACACCCTTAGAAGTTAACGACGTATTAAGAGAATCGAGAAACAGAGAAAACGATGAAAAATTAGAATTAGATTTGGTTGGCGGGTTCATCATCAATGAAAAGCAATAAGAAAGATCTTGATTGCATTAACTGTATTGAGCTTCCAATGAAATGGGGTCCTACTTTATGCCTGGATCTGCCAGCTTTCCCCGCATTCACGCGCTGTGATTACACAGCGTCTTTTTATAATAAAGGGAAAATCAAGCCTTTTAAAATATTTTCAAGACGAACGAATTTCTAGGAAATATTCGCATCATTGACGGATCCAGTAGATGTACTCCTAGAAAATAAAATTCAACCTGTTCAGGAGTTTACTGCCCTTCTTTATGGGATCAAGCAATGTTATAATATCAATGACGCTAGATTTTAGCTGTTCCAAAAAACATATTCAATGAATAAAGACAAAGAGCATTTCATGAAGAAGATTAAAGGCATCGACTCCAATATGATTCCACCGTGCTGGATCTCACTGAAACAGAAAATTTTGCGCACAATATATGTTAATTGTATGTGGTTTCATGCAACAGATGCATGCTGCGTTAAAGTCAATCCTGAAGGTTGTGGTTGGTTTTTGGATGGCTATTTGAATCCTACGTGGTTTAAAGGGGACCCAACACCCTTAGAAGTTAACGACGTATTAAGAGAATCGAGAAACAGAGAAAACGATGAAAAATTAGAATTAGATTTGGTTGGCGGGTTCATCATCAATGAAAAGCAATAAGAAAGATCTTGATTGCATTAACTGTATTGAGCTTCCAATGAAATGGGGTCCTACTTTATGCCTGGGTCTGCCAGCTTTCCCCGCATTTACGGGCTGTGATTACACAGCGGCTTTTTATAATAAAGGGAAAGTCAAGCCTTTTAAAATATTTTCAAGACGAACGGATTTCTAGGAAATATTCGCATCATTGACGGATCCAGTAGATGTACTCCTAGAAAATAAAATTCAACCTGTTCAGGAGTTTACTGCCCTTCTTTATGTAATCAAGCAATGTTATAATATCAATGACGCTAGATTTTAGCTGTTCCAAAAAACATATTCAATGAATAAAGACAAAGAGCATTTCATGAAGAAGATTAAAGGCATCGACTCCAATATGATTCCACCGTGCTGGATCTCACTGAAACAGAAAATTTTGCGCACAATATATGTTAATTGTATGTGGTTTCATGTTTCATGCAACAGATGCATGCTGCGTTAAAGTCAATTCTGAAGGTTGTGGTTGGTTTTTGGATGGCTATTTGAAGCCTACGTGGTTTAAAGGGGACCCAACACCCTTAGAAGTTAACGACGTATTAAGAGAATCGAGAAACAGAGAAAACGATGAAAAATTAGAATTAGATTTGGTTGGCGGGTTCATCATCAATGAAAAGCAATAAGAAAGATCTTGATTGCATTAACTGTATTGAGCTTCCAATGAAATGGGGTCCTACTTTATGCCTGGGTCTGCCAGCTTTACCCGCATTTACGGGCTGTGATTACACAGCGGCTTTTTATAATAAAGGGAAAGTCAAGCCTTTTAAAATATTTTCAAGACGAACGGATTTCTAGGAAATATTCGCATCATTGACGGATCCAGTAGATGTACTCCTAGAAAATAAAATTCAACCTGTTCAGGAGTTTACTGCCCTTCTTTATGGGATCAAGCAATGTTATAATATCAATGACGCTAGATTTTAGCTGCTCCAAAAAACATATTCAATGAATAAAGACAAAGAGAATTTCATGAAGAAGATTAAAGGCATCGACTCCAATATGATTCCACCGTGCTGGATCTCACTGAAACAGAAAATTTTGCGCACAATATATGTTAATTGTATGTGGTTTCATGCAACAGATGCATGCTGCGTTAAAGTCAATCCTGAAGGTTGTGGTTGGTTTTTGGATGGCTATTTGAATCCTACGTGGTTTAAAGGGGACCCAACACCCTTAGAAGTTAACGACGTATTAAGAGAATCGAGAAACAGAGAAAACGATGAAAAATTAGAATTAGATTTGGTTGGCGGGTTCATCATCAATGAAAAGCAATAAGAAAGATCTTGATTGCATTAACTGTATTGAGCTTCCAATGAAATGGGGTCCTACTTTATGCCTGGGTCGGCCAGCTTTCCCCGCATTTACGGGCTGTGATTACACAGCGTCTTTTTTTAATAAAGGGAAAGTCAAGCCTTTTAAAATATTTTCAAGACGAACGAATTTCTAGGAAATATTCGCATCATTGACGGATCCAGTAGATGTACTCCTAGAAAATAAAATTCAACCTGTTCAGGAGTTTACTGCCCTTCTTTATGGGATCAAGCAATGTTATAATATCAATGACGCTAGATTTTAGCTGTTCCAAAAAACATATTCAATGAATAAAGACAAAGAGCATTTCATGAAGAAGATTAAAGGCATCGACTCCAATATGATTCCACCGTGCTGGATCTCACTGAAACAGAAAATTTTGCGCACAATATATGTTAATTGTATGTGGTTTCATGTTTCATGCAACAGATGCATGCTGCGTTAAAGTCAATTCTGAAGGTTGTGGTTGGTTTTTGGATGGCTATTTGAAGCCTACGTGGTTTAAAGGGGACCCAACACCCTTAGAAGTTAACGACGTATTAAGAGAATCGAGAAACAGAGAAAACGATGAAAAATTAGAATTAGATTTGGTTGGCGGGTTCATCATCAATGAAAAGCAATAAGAAAGATCTTGATTGCATTAACTGTATTGAGCTTCCAATGAAATGGGGTCCTACTTTATGCCTGGGTCTGCCAGCTTTACCCGCATTTACGGGCTGTGATTACACAGCGGCTTTTTATAATAAAGGGAAAGTCAAGCCTTTTAAAATATTTTCAAGACGAACGGATTTCTAGGAAATATTCGCATCATTGACGGATCCAGTAGATGTACTCCTAGAAAATAAAATTCAACCTGTTCAGGAGTTTACTGCCCTTCTTTATGGGATCAAGCAATGTTATAATATCAATGACGCTAGATTTTAGCTGCTCCAAAAAACATATTCAATGAATAAAGACAAAGAGAATTTCATGAAGAAGATTAAAGGCATCGACTCCAATATGATTCCACCGTGCTGGATCTCACTGAAACAGAAAATTTTGCGCACAATATATGTTAATTGTATGTGGTTTCATGCAACAGATGCATGCTGCGTTAAAGTCAATCCTGAAGGTTGTGGTTGGTTTTTGGATGGCTATTTGAATCCTACGTGGTTTAAAGGGGACCCAACACCCTTAGAAGTTAACGACGTATTAAGAGAATCGAGAAACAGAGAAAACGATGAAAAATTAGAATTAGATTTGGTTGGCGGGTTCATCATCAATGAAAAGCAATAAGAAAGATCTTGATTGCATTAACTGTATTGAGCTTCCAATGAAATGGGGTCCTACTTTATGCCTGGGTCGGCCAGCTTTCCCCGCATTTACGGGCTGTGATTACACAGCGGCTTTTTATAATAAAGGGAAAGTCAAGCCTTTTAAAATATTTTCAGGACGAACGGATTTCAAGGAAATATTCGCATCATTGACGGATCCAGTAGATGTACTCCTACAAAATAAAATTCAACCTGTTCAGGAGTTTACTGCCCTTCTTTATAGGATCAAGCAATGTTATAATATCAATGACGCTAGATTTTAGCTGTTCCAAAAAACATATTCAATGAATAAAGACAAAGAGCATTTCATGAAGAAGATTAAAGGCATCGACTCCAATATGATTCCACCGTGCTGGATCTCAATGAAACAGAAAATTTTGCGCACAATATATGTTAATTGTATGTGGTTTCATGCAACAGATGCATGCTGCGTTAAAGTCAATCCTGAAGGTTGTGGTTGGTTTTTGGATGGCTATTTGAATCCTACGTGGTTTAAAGGGGACCCAACACCCTTAGAAGTTAACGACGTATTAAGAGAATCGAGAAACAGAGAAAACGATGAAAAATTAGAATTAGATTTGGTTGGCGGGTTCATCATCAATGAAAAGCAATAAGAAAGATCTTGATTGCATTAACTGTATTGAGCTTCCAATGAAATGGGGTCCTACTTTATGCCTGGGTCTGCCAGCTTTCCCCGCATTTACGGGCTGTGATTACACAGCGGCTTTTTATAATAAAGGGAAAGTCAAGCCTTTTAAAATATTTTCAAGACGAACGGATTTCTAGGAAATATTCGCATCATTGACGGATCCAGTAGATGTACTCCTAGAAAATAAAATTCAACCTGTTCAGGAGTTTACTGCCCTTCTTTATGGGATCAAGCAATGTTATAATATCAATGACGCTAGATTTTAGCTGCTCCAAAAAACATATTCAATGAATAAAGACAAAGAGCATTTCATGAAGAAGATTAAAGGCATCGACTCCAATATGATTCCACCGTGCTGGATCTCACTGAAACAGAAAATTTTGCGCACAATATATGTTAATTGTATGTGGTTTCATGCAACAGATGCATGCTGCGTTAAAGTCAATCCTGAAGGTTGTGGTTGGTTTTTGGATGGCTATTTGAATCCTACGTGGTTTAAAGGGGACCCAACACCCTTAGAAGTTAACGACGTATTAAGAGAATCGAGAAACAGAGAAAACGATGAAAAATTAGAATTAGATTTGGTTGGCGGGTTCATCATCAATGAAAAGCAATAAGAAAGATCTTGATTGCATTAACTGTATTGAGCTTCCAATGAAATGGGGTCCTACTTTATGCCTGGGTCGGCCAGCTTTCCCCGCATTTACGGGCTGTGATTACACAGCGGCTTTTTATAATAAAGGGAAAGTCAAGCCTTTTAAAATATTTTCAGGACGAACGGATTTCAAGGAAATATTCGCATCATTGACGGATCCAGTAGATGTACTCCTACAAAATAAAATTCAACCTGTTCAGGAGTTTACTGCCCTTCTTTATAGGATCAAGCAATGTTATAATATCAATGACGCTAGATTTTAGCTGTTCCAAAAAACATATTCAATGAATAAAGACAAAGAGCATTTCATGAAGAAGATTAAAGGCATCGACTCCAATATGATTCCACCGTGCTGGATCTCAATGAAACAGAAAATTTTGCGCACAATATATGTTAATTGTATGTGGTTTCATGCAACAGATGCATGCTGCGTTAAAGTCAATCCTGAAGGTTGTGGTTGGTTTTTGGATGGCTATTTGAATCCTACGTGGTTTAAAGGGGACCCAACACCCTTAGAAGTTAACGACGTATTAAGAGAATCGAGAAACAGAGAAAACGATGAAAAATTAGAATTAGATTTGGTTGGCGGGTTCATCATCAATGAAAAGCAATAAGAAAGATCTTGATTGCATTAACTGTATTGAGCTTCCAATGAAATGGGGTCCTACTTTATGCCTGGGTCTGCCAGCTTTCCCCGCATTTACGGGCTGTGATTACACAGCGGCTTTTTATAATAAAGGGAAAGTCAAGCCTTTTAAAATATTTTCAAGACGAACGGATTTCTAGGAAATATTCGCATCATTGACGGATCCAGTAGATGTACTCCTAGAAAATAAAATTCAACCTGTTCAGGAGTTTACTGCCCTTCTTTATGGGATCAAGCAATGTTATAATATCAATGACGCTAGATTTTAGCTGCTCCAAAAAACATATTCAATGAATAAAGACAAAGAGCATTTCATGAAGAAGATTAAAGGCATCGACTCCAATATGATTCCACCGTGCTGGATCTCACTGAAACAGAAAATTTTGCGCACAATATATGTTAATTGTATGTGGTTTCATGCAACAGATGCATGCTGCGTTAAAGTCAATAATGAAGGTTGTGGTTGGTTTTTGGATGGCTATTTGAATCCTACGTGGTTTAAAGGGGACCCAACACCCTTAGAAGTTAACGACGTATTAAGAGAATCGAGAAACAGAGAAAACGATGAAAAATTAGAATTAGATTTGGTTGGCGGGTTCATCATCAATGAAAAGCAATAAGAAAGATCTTGATTGCATTAACTGTATTGAGCTTCCAATGAAATGGGGTCCTACTTTATGCCTGGGTCGGCCAGCTTTCCCCGCATTTACGGGCTGTGATTACACAGCGGCTTTTTATAATAAAGGGAAAGTCAAGCCTTTTAAAATATTTTCAGGACGAACGGATTTCAAGGAAATATTCGCATCATTGACGGATCCAGTAGATGTACTCCTACAAAATAAAATTCAACCTGTTCAGGAGTTTACTGCCCTTCTTTATAGGATCAAGCAATGTTATAATATCAATGACGCTAGATTTTAGCTGTTCCAAAAAACATATTCAATGAATAAAGACAAAGAGCATTTCATGAAGAAGATTAAAGGCATCGACTCCAATATGATTCCACCGTGCTGGATCTCAATGAAACAGAAAATTTTGCGCACAATATATGTTAATTGTATGTGGTTTCATGCAACAGATGCATGCTGCGTTAAAGTCAATCCTGAAGGTTGTGGTTGGTTTTTGGATGGCTATTTGAATCCTACGTGGTTTAAAGGGGACCCAACACCCTTAGAAGTTAACGACGTATTAAGAGAATCGAGAAACAGAGAAAACGATGAAAAATTAGAATTAGATTTGGTTGGCGGGTTCATCATCAATGAAAAGCAATAAGAAAGATCTTGATTGCATTAACTGTATTGAGCTTCCAATGAAATGGGGTCCTACTTTATGCCTGGGTCTGCCAGCTTTCCCCGCATTTACGGGCTGTGATTACACAGCGGCTTTTTATAATAAAGGGAAAGTCAAGCCTTTTAAAATATTTTCAAGACGAACGGATTTCTAGGAAATATTCGCATCATTGACGGATCCAGTAGATGTACTCCTAGAAAATAAAATTCAACCTGTTCAGGAGTTTACTGCCCTTCTTTATGTAATCAAGCAATGTTATAATATCAATGACGCTAGATTTTAGCTGTTCCAAAAAACATATTCAATGAATAAAGACAAAGAGCATTTCATGAAGAAGATTAAAGGCATCGACTCCAATATGATTCCACCGTGCTGGATCTCACTGAAACAGAAAATTTTGCGCACAATATATGTTAATTGTATGTGGTTTCATGTTTCATGCAACAGATGCATGCTGCCTTAAAGTCAATTCTGAAGGTTGTGGTTGGTTTTTGGATGGCTATTTGAAACCTACGTGGTTTAAAGGGGACCCAACACCCTTAGAAGTTAACGACGTATTAAGAGAATCGAGAAACAGAGAAAACGATGAAAAATTAGAATTAGATTTGGTTGGCGGGTTCATCATCAATGAAAAGCAATAAGAAAGATCTTGATTGCATTAACTGTATTGAGCTTCCAATGAAATGGGGTCCTACTTTATGCCTGGATCTGCCAGCTTTCCCCGCATTTACGCGCTGTGATTACACAGCGTCTTTTTATAATAAAGGGAAAGTCAAGCCTTTTAAAATATTTTCAAGACGAACGGATTTCTAGGAAATATTCGCATCATTGACGGATCCAGTAGATGTACTCCTAGAAAATAAAATTCAACCTGTTCAGGAGTTTACTGCCCTTCTTTATGGGATCAAGCAATGTTATAATATCAATGACGCTAGATTTTAGCTGTTCCAAAAAACATATTCAATGAATAAAGACAAAGAGCATTTCATGAAGAAGATTAAAGGCATCGACTCCAATATGATTCCACCGTGCTGGATCTCACTGAAACAGAAAATTTTGCGCACAATATATGTTAACTGTATGTGGTTTCATGCAACAGATGCATGCTGCGTTAAAGTCAATCCTGAAGGTTGTGGTTGGTTTTTGGATGGCTATTTGAAGCCTACGTGGTTTAAAGGGGACCCAACACCCTTAGAAGTTAACGACGTATTAAGAGAATCGAGAAACAGAGAAAACGATGAAAAATTAGAATTAGATTTGGTTGGCGGGTTCATCATCAATGAAAAGCAATAAGAAAGATCTTGATTGCATTAACTGTATTGAGCTTCCAATGAAATGGGGTCCTACTTTATGCCTGGATCTGCCAGCTTTCCCCGCATTCACGCGCTGTGATTACACAGCGTCTTTTTATAATAAAGGGAAAGTCAAGCCTTTTAAAATATTTTCAAGACGAACGAATTTCTAGGAAATATTCGCATCATTGACGGATCCAGTAGATGTACTCCTAGAAAATAAAATTCAACCTGTTCAGGAGTTTACTGCCCTTCTTTATGGGATCAAGCAATGTTATAATATCAATGACGCTAGATTTTAGCTGTTCCAAAAAACATATTCAATGAATAAAGACAAAGAGCATTTCATGAAGAAGATTAAAGGCATCGACTCCAATATGATTCCACCGTGCTGGATCTCACTGAAACAGAAAATTTTGCGCACAATATATGTTAATTGTATGTGGTTTCATGCAACAGATGCATTCTGCGTTAAAGTCAATCCTGAAGGTTGTGGTTGGTTTTTGGATGGCTATTTGAAGCCTACGTGGTTTAGAGGGGACCCAACACCCTTAGAAGTTAACGACGTATTAAGAGAATCGAGAAACAGAGAAAACGATGAAAAATTAGAATTAGATTTGGTTGGCGGGTTCATCATCAATGAAAAGCAATAAGAAAGATCTTGATTGCATTAACTGTATTGAGCTTCCAATGAAATGGGGTCCTACTTTATGCCTGGATCTGCCAGCTTTCCCCGCATTCACGCGCTGTGATTACACAGCGTCTTTTTATAATAAAGGGAAAATCAAGCCTTTTAAAATATTTTCAAGACGAACGAATTTCTAGGAAATATTCGCATCATTGACGGATCCAGTAGATGTACTCCTAGAAAATAAAATTCAACCTGTTCAGGAGTTTACTGCCCTTCTTTATGGGATCAAGCAATGTTATAATATCAATGACGCTAGATTTTAGCTGTTCCAAAAAACATATTCAATGAATAAAGACAAAGAGCATTTCATGAAGAAGATTAAAGGCATCGACTCCAATATGATTCCACCGTGCTGGATCTCACTGAAACAGAAAATTTTGCGCACAATATATGTTAATTGTATGTGGTTTCATGCAACAGATGCATGCTGCGTTAAAGTCAATCCTGAAGGTTGTGGTTGGTTTTTGGATGGCTATTTGAATCCTACGTGGTTTAAAGGGGACCCAACACCCTTAGAAGTTAACGACGTATTAAGAGAATCGAGAAACAGAGAAAACGATGAAAAATTAGAATTAGATTTGGTTGGCGGGTTCATCATCAATGAAAAGCAATAAGAAAGATCTTGATTGCATTAACTGTATTGAGCTTCCAATGAAATGGGGTCCTACTTTATGCCTGGGTCTGCCAGCTTTCCCCGCATTTACGGGCTGTGATTACACAGCGGCTTTTTATAATAAAGGGAAAGTCAAGCCTTTTAAAATATTTTCAAGACGAACGGATTTCTAGGAAATATTCGCATCATTGACGGATCCAGTAGATGTACTCCTAGAAAATAAAATTCAACCAGTTCAGGAGTTTACTGCCCTTCTTTATGTAATCAAGCAATGTTATAATATCAATGACGCTAGATTTTAGCTGTTCCAAAAAACATATTCAATGAATAAAGACAAAGAGCATTTCATGAAGAAGATTAAAGGCATCGACTCCAATATGATTCCACCGTGCTGGATTTCACTGAAACAGAAAATTTTGCGCACAATATATGTTAATTGTATGTGGTTTCATGTTTCATGCAACAGATGCATGCTGCGTTAAAGTCAATTCTGAAGGTTGTGGTTGGTTTTTGGATGGCTATTTGAAGCCTACGTGGTTTAAAGGGGACCCAACACCCTTAGAAGTTAACGACGTATTAAGAGAATCGAGAAACAGAGAAAACGATGAAAAATTAGAATTAGATTTGGTTGGCGGGTTCATCATCAATGAAAAGCAATAAGAAAGATCTTGATTGCATTAACTGTATTGAGCTTCCAATGAAATGGGGTCCTACTTTATGCCTGGGTCTGCCAGCTTTACCCGCATTTACGGGCTGTGATTACACAGCGGCTTTTTATAATAAAGGGAAAGTCAAGCCTTTTAAAATATTTTCAAGACGAACGGATTTCTAGGAAATATTCGCATCATTGACGGATCCAGTAGATGTACTCCTAGAAAATAAAATTCAACCTGTTCAGGAGTTTACTGCCCTTCTTTATGGGATCAAGCAATGTTATAATATCAATGACGCTAGATTTTAGCTGCTCCAAAAAACATATTCAATGAATAAAGACAAAGAGAATTTCATGAAGAAGATTAAAGGCATCGACTCCAATATGATTCCACCGTGCTGGATCTCACTGAAACAGAAAATTTTGCGCACAATATATGTTAATTGTATGTGGTTTCATGCAACAGATGCATGCTGCGTTAAAGTCAATCCTGAAGGTTGTGGTTGGTTTTTGGATGGCTATTTGAATCCTACGTGGTTTAAAGGGGACCCAACACCCTTAGAAGTTAACGACGTATTAAGAGAATCGAGAAACAGAGAAAACGATGAAAAATTAGAATTAGATTTGGTTGGCGGGTTCATCATCAATGAAAAGCAATAAGAAAGATCTTGATTGCATTAACTGTATTGAGCTTCCAATGAAATGGGGTCCTACTTTATGCCTGGGTCGGCCAGCTTTCCCCGCATTTACGGGCTGTGATTACACAGCGGCTTTTTATAATAAAGGGAAAGTCAAGCCTTTTAAAATATTTTCAGGACGAACGGATTTCAAGGAAATATTCGCATCATTGACGGATCCAGTAGATGTACTCCTAGAAAATAAAATTCAACCTGTTCAGGAGTTTACTGCCCTTCTTTATAGGATCAAGCAATGTTATAATATCAATGACGCTAGATTTTAGCTGTTCCAAAAAACATATTCAATGAATAAAGACAAAGAGCATTTCATGAAGAAGATTAAAGGCATCGACTCCAATATGATTCCACCGTGCTGGATCTCAATGAAACAGAAAATTTTGCGCACAATATATGTTAATTGTATGTGGTTTCATGCAACAGATGCATGCTGCGTTAAAGTCAATCCTGAAGGTTGTGGTTGGTTTTTGGATGGCTATTTGAATCCTACGTGGTTTAAAGGGGACCCAACACCCTTAGAAGTTAACGACGTATTAAGAGAATCGAGAAACAGAGAAAACGATGAAAAATTAGAATTAGATTTGGTTGGCGGGTTCATCATCAATGAAAAGCAATAAGAAAGATCTTGATTGCATTAACTGTATTGAGCTTCCAATGAAATGGGGTCCTACTTTATGCCTGGGTCTGCCAGCTTTCCCCGCATTTACGGGCTGTGATTACACAGCGGCTTTTTATAATAAAGGGAAAGTCAAGCCTTTTAAAATATTTTCAAGACGAACGGATTTCTAGGAAATATTCGCATCATTGACGGATCCAGTAGATGTACTCCTAGAAAATAAAATTCAACCTGTTCAGGAGTTTACTGCCCTTCTTTATGTAATCAAGCAATGTTATAATATCAATGACGCTAGATTTTAGCTGTTCCAAAAAACATATTCAATGAATAAAGACAAAGAGCATTTCATGAAGAAGATTAAAGGCATCGACTCCAATATGATTCCACCGTGCTGGATCTCACTGAAACAGAAAATTTTGCGCACAATATATGTTAATTGTATGTGGTTTCATGTTTCATGCAACAGATGCATGCTGCCTTAAAGTCAATTCTGAAGGTTGTGGTTGGTTTTTGGATGGCTATTTGAAACCTACGTGGTTTAAAGGGGACCCAACACCCTTAGAAGTTAACGACGTATTAAGAGAATCGAGAAACAGAGAAAACGATGAAAACTTAGAATTAGATTTGGTTGGCGGGTTCATCATCAATGAAAAGCAATAAGAAAGATCTTGATTGCATTAACTGTATTGAGCTTCCAATGAAATGGGGTCCTACTTTATGCCTGGGTCTGCCAGCTTTCCCCGCATTTACGGGCTGTGATTACACAGCGGCTTTTTATAATAAAGGGAAAGTCAAGCCTTTTAAAATATTTTCAAGACGAACGGATTTCTAGGAAATATTCGCATCATTGACGGATCCAGTAGATGTACTCCTAGAAAATAAAATTCAACCTGTTCAGGAGTTTACTGCCCTTCTTTATGGGATCAAGCAATGTTATAATATCAATGACGCTAGATTTTAGCTGCTCCAAAAAACATATTCAATGAATAAAGACAAAGAGCATTTCATGAAGAAGATTAAAGGCATCGACTCCAATATGATTCCACCTTGCTGGATCTCACTGAAACAGAAAATTTTGCGCACAATATATGTTAATTGTATGTGGTTTCATGCAACAGATGCATGCTGCGTTAAAGTCAATCCTGAAGGTTGTGGTTGGTTTTTGGATGGCTATTTGAAGCCTACGTGGTTTAAAGGGGACCCAACACCCTTAGAAGTTAACGACGTATTAAGAGAATCGAGAAACAGAGAAAACGATGAAAAATTAGAATTAGATTTGGTTGGCGGGTTCATCATCAATGAAAAGCAATAAGAAAGATCTTGATTGCATTAACTGTATTGAGCTTCCAATGAAATGGGGTCCTACTTTATGCCTGGATCTGCCAGCTTTCCCCGCATTCACGCGCTGTGATTACACAGCGTCTTTTTATAATAAAGGGAAAGTCAAGCCTTTTAAAATATTTTCAAGACGAACGAATTTCTAGGAAATATTCGCATCATTGACGGATCCAGTAGATGTACTCCTAGAAAATAAAATTCAACCTGTTCAGGAGTTTACTGCCCTTCTTTATGGGATCAAGCAATGTTATAATATCAATGACGCTAGATTTTAGCTGTTCCAAAAAACATATTCAATGAATAAAGACAAAGAGCATTTCATGAAGAAGATTAAAGGCATCGACTCCAATATGATTCCACCGTGCTGGATCTCACTGAAACAGAAAATTTTGCGCACAATATATGTTAACTGTATGTGGTTTCATGCAACAGATGCATGCTGCGTTAAAGTCAATCCTGAAGGTTGTGGTTGGTTTTTGGATGGCTATTTGAAGCCTACGTGGTTTAAAGGGGACCCAACACCCTTAGAAGTTAACGACGTATTAAGAGAATCGAGAAACAGAGAAAACGATGAAAAATTAGAATTAGATTTGGTTGGCGGGTTCATCATCAATGAAAAGCAATAAGAAAGATCTTGATTGCATTAACTGTATTGAGCTTCCAATGAAATGGGGTCCTACTTTATGCCTGGATCTGCCAGCTTTCCCCGCATTTACGCGCTGTGATTACACAGCGTCTTTTTATAATAAAGGGAAAGTCAAGCCTTTTAAAATATTTTCAAGACGAACGGATTTCTAGGAAATATTCGCATCATTGACGGATCCAGTAGATGTACTCCTAGAAAATAAAATTCAACCTGTTCAGGAGTTTACTGCCCTTCTTTATGGGATCAAGCAATGTTATAATATCAATGACGCTAGATTTTAGCTGTTCCAAAAAACATATTCAATGAATAAAGACAAAGAGCATTTCATGAAGAAGATTAAAGGCATCGACTCCAATATGATTCCACCGTGCTGGATCTCACTGAAACAGAAAATTTTGCGCACAATATATGTTAATTGTATGTGGTTTCATGCAACAGATGCATGCTGCGTTAAAGTCAATCCTGAAGGTTGTGGTTGGTTTTTGGATGGCTATTTGAAGCCTACGTGGTTTAAAGGGGACCCAACACCCTTAGAAGTTAACGACGTATTAAGAGAATCGAGAAACAGAGAAAACGATGAAAAATTAGAATTAGATTTGGTTGGCGGGTTCATCATCAATGAAAAGCAATAAGAAAGATCTTGATTGCATTAACTGTATTGAGCTTCCAATGAAATGGGGTCCTACTTTATGCCTGGATCTGCCAGCTTTCCCCGCATTCACGCGCTGTGATTACACAGCGTCTTTTTATAATAAAGGGAAAGTCAAGCCTTTTAAAATATTTTCAAGACGAACGAATTTCTAGGAAATATTCGCATCATTGACGGATCCAGTAGATGTACTCCTAGAAAATAAAATTCAACCTGTTCAGGAGTTTACTGCCCTTCTTTATGGGATCAAGCAATGTTATAATATCAATGACGCTAGATTTTAGCTGTTCCAAAAAACATATTCAATGAATAAAGACAAAGAGCATTTCATGAAGAAGATTAAAGGCATCGACTCCAATATGATTCCACCGTGCTGGATCTCACTGAAACAGAAAATTTTGCGCACAATATATGTTAATTGTATGTGGTTTCATGCAACAGATGCATGCTGCGTTAAAGTCAATCCTGAAGGTTGTGGTTGGTTTTTGGATGGCTATTTGAAGCCTACGTGGTTTAGAGGGGACCCAACACCCTTAGAAGTTAACGACGTATTAAGAGAATCGAGAAACAGAGAAAACGATGAAAAATTAGAATTAGATTTGGTTGGCGGGTTCATCATCAATGAAAAGCAATAAGAAAGATCTTGATTGCATTAACTGTATTGAGCTTCCAATGAAATGGGGTCCTACTTTATGCCTGGGTCTGCCAGCTTTCCCCGCATTTACGGGCTGTGATTACACAGCGGCTTTTTATAATAAAGGGAAAGTCAAGCCTTTTAAAATATTTTCAAGACGAACGGATTTCTAGGAAGTATTCGCATCATTGACGGATCCAGTAGATGTACTCCTAGAAAATAAAATTCAACCTGTTCAGGAGTTTACTGCCCTTCTTTATGGGATCAAGCAATGTTATAATATCAATGACGCTAGATTTTAGCTGCTCCAAAAAACATATTCAATGAATAAAGACAAAGAGCATTTCATGAAGAAGATTAAAGGCATCGACTCCAATATGATTCCACCGTGCTGGATCTCACTGAAACAGAAAATTTTGCGCACAATATATGTTAATTGTATGTGGTTTCATGCAACAGATGCATGCTGCGTTAAAGTCAATCCTGAAGGTTGTGGTTGGTTTTTGGATGGCTATTTGAATCCTACGTGGTTTAAAGGGGACCCAACACCCTTAGAAGTTAACGACGTATTAAGAGAATCGAGAAACAGAGAAAACGATGAAAAATTAGAATTAGATTTGGTTGGCGGGTTCATCATCAATGAAAAGCAATAAGAAAGATCTTGATTGCATTAACTGTATTGAGCTTCCAATGAAATGGGGTCCTACTTTATGCCTGGGTCTGCCAGCTTTCCCCGCATTTACGGGCTGTGATTACACAGCGGCTTTTTATAATAAAGGGAAAGTCAAGCCTTTTAAAATATTTTCAAGACGAACGGATTTCTAGGAAATATTCGCATCATTGACGGATCCAGTAGATGTACTCCTAGAAAATAAAATTCAACCTGTTCAGGAGTTTACTGCCCTTCTTTATGTAATCAAGCAATGTTATAATATCAATGACGCTAGATTTTAGCTGTTCCAAAAAACATATTCAATGAATAAAGACAAAGAGCATTTCATGAAGAAGATTAAAGGCATCGACTCCAATATGATTCCACCGTGCTGGATCTCACTGAAACAGAAAATTTTGCGCACAATATATGTTAATTGTATGTGGTTTCATGTTTCATGCAACAGATGCATGCTGCCTTAAAGTCAATTCTGAAGGTTGTGGTTGGTTTTTGGATGGCTATTTGAAACCTACGTGGTTTAAAGGGGACCCAACACCCTTAGAAGTTAACGACGTATTAAGAGAATCGAGAAACAGAGAAAACGATGAAAACTTAGAATTAGATTTGGTTGGCGGGTTCATCATCAATGAAAAGCAATAAGAAAGATCTTGATTGCATTAACTGTATTGAGCTTCCAATGAAATGGGGTCCTACTTTATGCCTGGGTCTGCCAGCTTTCCTCGCATTTACGGGCTGTGATTACACAGCGGCTTTTTATAATAAAGGGAAAGTCAAGCCTTTTAAAATATTTTCAAGACGAACGGATTTCTAGGAAATATTCGCATCATTGACGGATCCAGTAGATGTACTCCTAGAAAATAAAATTCAACCTGTTCAGGAGTTTACTGCCCTTCTTTATGGGATCAAGCAATGTTATAATATCAATGACGCTAGATTTTAGCTGCTCCAAAAAACATATTCAATGAATAAAGACAAAGAGCATTTCATGAAGAAGATTAAAGGCATCGACTCCAATATGATTCCACCTTGCTGGATCTCACTGAAACAGAAAATTTTGCGCACAATATATGTTAATTGTATGTGGTTTCATGCAACAGATGCATGCTGCGTTAAAGTCAATCCTGAAGGTTGTGGTTGGTTTTTGGATGGCTATTTGAAGCCTACGTGGTTTAAAGGGGACCCAACACCCTTAGAAGTTAACGACGTATTAAGAGAATCGAGAAACAGAGAAAACGATGAAAAATTAGAATTAGATTTGGTTGGCGGGTTCATCATCAATGAAAAGCAATAAGAAAGATCTTGATTGCATTAACTGTATTGAGCTTCCAATGAAATGGGGTCCTACTTTATGCCTGGATCTGCCAGCTTTCCCCGCATTTACGCGCTGTGATTACACAGCGTCTTTTTATAATAAAGGGAAAGTCAAGCCTTTTAAAATATTTTCAAGACGAACGGATTTCTAGGAAATATTCGCATCATTGACGGATCCAGTAGATGTACTCCTAGAAAATAAAATTCAACCTGTTCAGGAGTTTACTGCCCTTCTTTATGGGATCAAGCAATGTTATAATATCAATGACGCTAGATTTTAGCTGTTCCAAAAAACATATTCAATGAATAAAGACAAAGAGCATTTCATGAAGAAGATTAAAGGCATCGACTCCAATATGATTCCACCGTGCTGGATCTCACTGAAACAGAAAATTTTGCGCACAATATATGTTAACTGTATGTGGTTTCATGCAACAGATGCATGCTGCGTTAAAGTCAATCCTGAAGGTTGTGGTTGGTTTTTGGATGGCTATTTGAAGCCTACGTGGTTTAAAGGGGACCCAACACCCTTAGAAGTTAACGACGTATTAAGAGAATCGAGAAACAGAGAAAACGATGAAAAATTAGAATTAGATTTGGTTGGCGGGTTCATCATCAATGAAAAGCAATAAGAAAGATCTTGATTGCATTAACTGTATTGAGCTTCCAATGAAATGGGGTCCTACTTTATGCCTGGATCTGCCAGCTTTCCCCGCATTTACGCGCTGTGATTACACAGCGTCTTTTTATAATAAAGGGAAAGTCAAGCCTTTTAAAATATTTTCAAGACGAACGGATTTCTAGGAAATATTCGCATCATTGACGGATCCAGTAGATGTACTCCTAGAAAATAAAATTCAACCTGTTCAGGAGTTTACTGCCCTTCTTTATGGGATCAAGCAATGTTATAATATCAATGACGCTAGATTTTAGCTGTTCCAAAAAACATATTCAATGAATAAAGACAAAGAGCATTTCATGAAGAAGATTAAAGGCATCGACTCCAATATGATTCCACCGTGCTGGATCTCACTGAAACAGAAAATTTTGCGCACAATATATGTTAATTGTATGTGGTTTCATGCAACAGATGCATGCTGCGTTAAAGTCAATCCTGAAGGTTGTGGTTGGTTTTTGGATGGCTATTTGAAGCCTACGTGGTTTAAAGGGGACCCAACACCCTTAGAAGTTAACGACGTATTAAGAGAATCGAGAAACAGAGAAAACGATGAAAAATTAGAATTAGATTTGGTTGGCGGGTTCATCATCAATGAAAAGCAATAAGAAAGATCTTGATTGCATTAACTGTATTGAGCTTCCAATGAAATGGGGTCCTACTTTATGCCTGGATCTGCCAGCTTTCCCCGCATTCACGCGCTGTGATTACACAGCGTCTTTTTATAATAAAGGGAAAGTCAAGCCTTTTAAAATATTTTCAAGACGAACGAATTTCTAGGAAATATTCGCATCATTGACGGATCCAGTAGATGTACTCCTAGAAAATAAAATTCAACCTGTTCAGGAGTTTACTGCCCTTCTTTATGGGATCAAGCAATGTTATAATATCAATGACGCTAGATTTTAGCTGTTCCAAAAAACATATTCAATGAATAAAGACAAAGAGCATTTCATGAAGAAGATTAAAGGCATCGACTCCAATATGATTCCACCGTGCTGGATCTCACTGAAACAGAAAATTTTGCGCACAATATATGTTAATTGTATGTGGTTTCATGCAACAGATGCATGCTGCGTTAAAGTCAATCCTGAAGGTTGTGGTTGGTTTTTGGATGGCTATTTGAAGCCTACGTGGTTTAGAGGGGACCCAACACCCTTAGAAGTTAACGACGTATTAAGAGAATCGAGAAACAGAGAAAACGATGAAAAATTAGAATTAGATTTGGTTGGCGGGTTCATCATCAATGAAAAGCAATAAGAAAGATCTTGATTGCATTAACTGTATTGAGCTTCCAATGAAATAAGGTCCTACTTTATGCCTGGGTCTGCCAGCTTTCCCCGCATTTACGGGCTGTGATTACACAGCGGCTTTTTATAATAAAGGGAAAGTCAAGCCTTTTAAAATATTTTCAAGACGAACGGATTTCTAGGAAGTATTCGCATCATTGACGGATCCAGTAGATGTACTCCTAGAAAATAAAATTCAACCTGTTCAGGAGTTTACTGCCCTTCTTTATGGGATCAAGCAATGTTATAATATCAATGACGCTAGATTTTAGCTGCTCCAAAAAACATATTCAATGAATAAAGACAAAGAGCATTTCATGAAGAAGATTAAAGGCATCGACTCCAATATGATTCCACCGTGCTGGATCTCACTGAAACAGAAAATTTTGCGCACAATATATGTTAATTGTATGTGGTTTCATGCAACAGATGCATGCTGCGTTAAAGTCAATCCTGAAGGTTGTGGTTGGTTTTTGGATGGCTATTTGAATCCTACGTGGTTTAAAGGGGACCCAACACCCTTAGAAGTTAACGACGTATTAAGAGAATCGAGAAACAGAGAAAACGATGAAAAATTAGAATTAGATTTGGTTGGCGGGTTCATCATGAATGAAAAGCTATAAGAAAGATCTTGATTGCATTAACTGTATTGAGCTTCCAATGAAATGGGGTCCTACTTTATGCCTGGGTCGGCCAGCTTTCCCCGCATTTACGGGCTGTGATTACACAGCGGCTTTTTATAATGAAGGGAAAGTCAAGCCTTTTAAAATATTTTCAGGACGAACGGATTTCAAGCAAATATTCGCATCATTGACGGATCCAGTAGATGTACTCCTAGAAAATAAAATTCAACCTGTTCAGGAGTTTACTGCCCTTCTTTATAGGATCAAGCAATGTTATAATATCAATGACGCTAGATTTTAGCTGTTCCAAAAAACATATTCAATGAATAAAGACAAAGAGCATTTCATGAAGAAGATTAAAGGCATGGACTCCAATATGATTCCACCGTGCTGGATCTCACTGAAACAGAAAATTTTGCGCACAATATATGTTAATTGTATGTGGTTTCATGTTTCATGCAACAGATGCATGCTGCGTTAAAGTCAATCCTGAAGGTTGTGGTTGGTTTTTGGATGGCTATTTGAAGCCTACGTGGTTTAAAGGGGACCCAACACCCTTAGAAGTTAACGACGTATTAAGAGAATCGAGAAACAGAGAAAACGATGAAAAATTAGAATTAGATTTGGTTGGCGGGTTCATCATCAATGAAAAGCAATAAGAAAGATCTTGATTGCATTAACTGTATTGAGCTTCCAATGAAATGGGGTCCTACTTTATGCCTGGGTCTGCCAGCTTTACCCGCATTTACGGGCTGTGATTACACAGCGGCTTTTTATAATAAAGGGAAAGTCAAGCCTTTTAAAATATTTTCAAGACGAACGGATTTCTAGGAAATATTCGCATCATTGACGGATCCAGTAGATGTACTCCTAGAAAATAAAATTCAACCTGTTCAGGAGTTTACTGCCCTTCTTTATGGGATCAAGCAATGTTATAATATCAATGACGCTAGATTTTAGCTGCTCCAAAAAACATATTCAATGAATAAAGACAAAGAGAATTTCATGAAGAAGATTAAAGGCATCGACTCCAATATGATTCCACCGTGCTGGATCTCACTGAAACAGAAAATTTTGCGCACAATATATGTTAATTGTATGTGGTTTCATGCAACAGATGCATGCTGCGTTAAAGTCAATCCTGAAGGTTGTGGTTGGTTTTTGGATGGCTATTTGAATCCTACGTGGTTTAAAGGGGACCCAACACCCTTAGAAGTTAACGACGTATTAAGAGAATCGAGAAACAGAGAAAACGATGAAAAATTAGAATTAGATTTGGTTGGCGGGTTCATCATCAATGAAAAGCAATAAGAAAGATCTTGATTGCATTAACTGTATTGAGCTTCCAATGAAATGGGGTCCTACTTTATGCCTGGGTCGGCCAGCTTTCCCCGCATTTACGGGCTGTGATTACACAGCGGCTTTTTATAATAAAGGGAAAGTCAAGCCTTTTAAAATATTTTCAGGACGAACGGATTTCAAGGAAATATTCGCATCATTGACGGATCCAGTAGATGTACTCCTAGAAAATAAAATTCAACCTGTTCAGGAGTTTACTGCCCTTCTTTATAGGATCAAGCAATGTTATAATATCAATGACGCTAGATTTTAGCTGTTCCAAAAAACATATTCAATGAATAAAGACAAAGAGCATTTCATGAAGAAGATTAAAGGCATCGACTCCAATATGATTCCACCGTGCTGGATCTCAATGAAACAGAAAATTTTGCGCACAATATATGTTAATTGTATGTGGTTTCATGCAACAGATGCATGCTGCGTTAAAGTCAATCCTGAAGGTTGTGGTTGGTTTTTGGATGGCTATTTGAATCCTACGTGGTTTAAAGGGGACCCAACACCCTTAGAAGTTAACGACGTATTAAGAGAATCGAGAAACAGAGAAAACGATGAAAAATTAGAATTAGATTTGGTTGGCGGGTTCATCATCAATGAAAAGCAATAAGAAAGATCTTGATTGCATTAACTGTATTGAGCTTCCAATGAAATGGGGTCCTACTTTATGCCTGGGTCTGCCAGCTTTCCCCGCATTTACGGGCTGTGATTACACAGCGGCTTTTTATAATAAAGGGAAAGTCAAGCCTTTTAAAATATTTTCAAGACGAACGGATTTCTAGGAAATATTCGCATCATTGACGGATCCAGTAGATGTACTCCTAGAAAATAAAATTCAACCTGTTCAGGAGTTTACTGCCCTTCTTTATGTAATCAAGCAATGTTATAATATCAATGACGCTAGATTTTAGCTGTTCCAAAAAACATATTCAATGAATAAAGACAAAGAGCATTTCATGAAGAAGATTAAAGGCATCGACTCCAATATGATTCCACCGTGCTGGATCTCACTGAAACAGAAAATTTTGCGCACAATATATGTTAATTGTATGTGGTTTCATGTTTCATGCAACAGATGCATGCTGCCTTAAAGTCAATTCTGAAGGTTGTGGTTGGTTTTTGGATGGCTATTTGAAACCTACGTGGTTTAAAGGGGACCCAACACCCTTAGAAGTTAACGACGTATTAAGAGAATCGAGAAACAGAGAAAACGATGAAAACTTAGAATTAGATTTGGTTGGCGGGTTCATCATCAATGAAAAGCAATAAGAAAGATCTTGATTGCATTAACTGTATTGAGCTTCCAATGAAATGGGGTCCTACTTTATGCCTGGGTCTGCCAGCTTTCCCCGCATTTACGGGCTGTGATTACACAGCGGCTTTTTATAATAAAGGGAAAGTCAAGCCTTTTAAAATATTTTCAAGACGAACGGATTTCTAGGAAATATTCGCATCATTGACGGATCCAGTAGATGTACTCCTAGAAAATAAAATTCAACCTGTTCAGGAGTTTACTGCCCTTCTTTATGGGATCAAGCAATGTTATAATATCAATGACGCTAGATTTTAGCTGCTCCAAAAAACATATTCAATGAATAAAGACAAAGAGCATTTCATGAAGAAGATTAAAGGCATCGACTCCAATATGATTCCACCTTGCTGGATCTCACTGAAACAGAAAATTTTGCGCACAATATATGTTAATTGTATGTGGTTTCATGCAACAGATGCATGCTGCGTTAAAGTCAATCCTGAAGGTTGTGGTTGGTTTTTGGATGGCTATTTGAAGCCTACGTGGTTTAAAGGGGACCCAACACCCTTAGAAGTTAACGACGTATTAAGAGAATCGAGAAACAGAGAAAACGATGAAAAATTAGAATTAGATTTGGTTGGCGGGTTCATCATCAATGAAAAGCAATAAGAAAGATCTTGATTGCATTAACTGTATTGAGCTTCCAATGAAATGGGGTCCTACTTTATGCCTGGATCTGCCAGCTTTCCCCGCATTTACGCGCTGTGATTACACAGCGTCTTTTTATAATAAAGGGAAAGTCAAGCCTTTTAAAATATTTTCAAGACGAACGGATTTCTAGGAAATATTCGCATCATTGACGGATCCAGTAGATGTACTCCTAGAAAATAAAATTCAACCTGTTCAGGAGTTTACTGCCCTTCTTTATGGGATCAAGCAATGTTATAATATCAATGACGCTAGATTTTAGCTGTTCCAAAAAACATATTCAATGAATAAAGACAAAGAGCATTTCATGAAGAAGATTAAAGGCATCGACTCCAATATGATTCCACCGTGCTGGATCTCACTGAAACAGAAAATTTTGCGCACAATATATGTTAACTGTATGTGGTTTCATGCAACAGATGCATGCTGCGTTAAAGTCAATCCTGAAGGTTGTGGTTGGTTTTTGGATGGCTATTTGAAGCCTACGTGGTTTAAAGGGGACCCAACACCCTTAGAAGTTAACGACGTATTAAGAGAATCGAGAAACAGAGAAAACGATGAAAAATTAGAATTAGATTTGGTTGGCGGGTTCATCATCAATGAAAAGCAATAAGAAAGATCTTGATTGCATTAACTGTATTGAGCTTCCAATGAAATGGGGTCCTACTTTATGCCTGGATCTGCCAGCTTTCCCCGCATTTACGCGCTGTGATTACACAGCGTCTTTTTATAATAAAGGGAAAGTCAAGCCTTTTAAAATATTTTCAAGACGAACGGATTTCTAGGAAATATTCGCATCATTGACGGATCCAGTAGATGTACTCCTGGAAAATAAAATTCAACCTGTTCAGGAGTTTACTGCCCTTCTTTATGGGATCAAGCAATGTTATAATATCAATGACGCTAGATTTTAGCTGTTCCAAAAAACATATTCAATGAATAAAGACAAAGAGCATTTCATGAAGAAGATTAAAGGCATCGACTCCAATATGATTCCACCGTGCTGGATCTCACTGAAACAGAAAATTTTGCGCACAATATATGTTAATTGTATGTGGTTTCATGCAACAGATGCATGCTGCGTTAAAGTCAATCCTGAAGGTTGTGGTTGGTTTTTGGATGGCTATTTGAAGCCTACGTGGTTTAAAGGGGACCCAACACCCTTAGAAGTTAACGACGTATTAAGAGAATCGAGAAACAGAGAAAACGATGAAAAATTAGAATTAGATTTGGTTGGCGGGTTCATCATCAATGAAAAGCAATAAGAAAGATCTTGATTGCATTAACTGTATTGAGCTTCCAATGAAATGGGGTCCTACTTTATGCCTGGATCTGCCAGCTTTCCCCGCATTCACGCGCTGTGATTACACAGCGTCTTTTTATAATAAAGGGAAAGTCAAGCCTTTTAAAATATTTTCAAGACGAACGAATTTCTAGGAAATATTCGCATCATTGACGGATCCAGTAGATGTACTCCTAGAAAATAAAATTCAACCTGTTCAGGAGTTTACTGCCCTTCTTTATGGGATCAAGCAATGTTATAATATCAATGACGCTAGATTTTAGCTGTTCCAAAAAACATATTCAATGAATAAAGACAAAGAGCATTTCATGAAGAAGATTAAAGGCATCGACTCCAATATGATTCCACCGTGCTGGATCTCACTGAAACAGAAAATTTTGCGCACAATATATGTTAATTGTATGTGGTTTCATGCAACAGATGCATGCTGCGTTAAAGTCAATCCTGAAGGTTGTGGTTGGTTTTTGGATGGCTATTTGAAGCCTACGTGGTTTAGAGGGGACCCAACACCCTTAGAAGTTAACGACGTATTAAGAGAATCGAGAAACAGAGAAAACGATGAAAAATTAGAATTAGATTTGGTTGGCGGGTTCATCATCAATGAAAAGCAATAAGAAAGATCTTGATTGCATTAACTGTATTGAGCTTCCAATGAAATGGGGTCCTACTTTATGCCTGGGTCTGCCAGCTTTCCCCGCATTTACGGGCTGTGATTACACAGCGGCTTTTTATAATAAAGGGAAAGTCAAGCCTTTTAAAATATTTTCAAGACGAACGGATTTCTAGGAAGTATTCGCATCATTGACGGATCCAGTAGATGTACTCCTAGAAAATAAAATTCAACCTGTTCAGGAGTTTACTGCCCTTCTTTATGGGATCAAGCAATGTTATAATATCAATGACGCTAGATTTTAGCTGCTCCAAAAAACATATTCAATGAATAAAGACAAAGAGCATTTCATGAAGAAGATTAAAGGCATCGACTCCAATATGATTCCACCGTGCTGGATCTCACTGAAACAGAAAATTTTGCGCACAATATATGTTAATTGTATGTGGTTTCATGCAACAGATGCATGCTGCGTTAAAGTCAATCCTGAAGGTTGTGGTTGGTTTTTGGATGGCTATTTGAATCCTACGTGGTTTAAAGGGGACCCAACACCCTTAGAAGTTAACGACGTATTAAGAGAATCGAGAAACAGAGAAAACGATGAAAAATTAGAATTAGATTTGGTTGGCGGGTTCATCATGAATGAAAAGCAATAAGAAAGATCTTGATTGCATTAACTGTATTGAGCTTCCAATGAAATGGGGTCCTACTTTATGCCTGGGTCGGCCAGCTTTCCCCGCATTTACGGGCTGTGATTACACAGCGGCTTTTTATAATGAAGGGAAAGTCAAGCCTTTTAAAATATTTTCAGGACGAACGGATTTCAAGCAAATATTCGCATCATTGACGGATCCAGTAGATGTACTCCTAGAAAATAAAATTCAACCTGTTCAGGAGTTTACTGCCCTTCTTTATAGGATCAAGCAATGTTATAATATCAATGACGCTAGATTTTAGCTGTTCCAAAAAACATATTCAATGAATAAAGACAAAGAGCATTTCATGAAGAAGATTAAAGGCATGGACTCCAATATGATTCCACCGTGCTGGATCTCACTGAAACAGAAAATTTTGCGCACAATATATGTTAATTGTATGTGGTTTCATGTTTCATGCAACAGATGCATGCTGCCTTAAAGTCAATTCTGAAGGTTGTGGTTGGTTTTTGGATGGCTATTTGAAACCTACGTGGTTTAAAGGGGACCCAACACCCTTAGAAGTTAACGACGTATTAAGAGAATCGAGAAACAGAGAAAACGATGAAAAATTAGAATTAGATTTGGTTGGCGGGTTCATCATCAATGAAAAGCAATAAGAAAGATCTTGATTGCATTAACTGTATTGAGCTTCCAATGAAATGGGGTCCTACTTTATGCCTGGGTCTGCCAGCTTTCCCCGCATTTACGGGCTGTGATTACACAGCGGCTTTTTATAATAAAGGGAAAGTCAAGCCTTTTAAAATATTTTCAAGACGAACGGATTTCTAGGAAATATTCGCATCATTGACGGATCCAGTAGATGTACTCCTAGAAAATAAAATTCAACCTGTTCAGGAGTTTACTGCCCTTCTTTATGGGATCAAGCAATGTTATAATATCAATGACGCTAGATTTTAGCTGTTCCAAAAAACATATTCAATGAATAAAGACAAAGAGCATTTCATGAAGAAGATTAAAGGCATCGACTCCAATATGATTCCGCCGTGCTGGATCTCACTGAAACAGAAAATTTTGCGCACAATATATGTTAATTGTATGTGGTTTCATGCAACAGATGCATGCTGCGTTAAAGTCAATCCTGAAGGTTGTGGTTGGTTTTTGGATGACTATTTGAAGCCTACGTGGTTTAAAGGGGACCCAACACCCTTAGAAGCTAACGACGTATTAAGAGAATCGAGAAACAGAGAAAACAATGAAAAATTAGAATTAGATTGTGACATCGGCACTTCTGACGATTCTGAATCTGAATAAGTATTTTATATAAAAATTTTATACTTGGTTATTGATAAATTTATGTATTAATAAAAAAATATTTATATCATTATGTGATATTTTATTCAACTTTTACGAGTATTTAATCCGCGCTTAAACGATCGAAAAAATTTCCTTTTGAAAGACTTACATTTTGAACGAAAAAAATTATTATTTCATAATTATGTATTGTCGCTGATAAATGAATGTGTGAGTGAAAAAAAATTGATATTGTTGTCAATATTTACACTATCGGAGAAATCTGTCAAATGGAATTGCGCACGCAATGCTTCTCTGTCACTCTCAACATTCGCTCAGAAAATTGAACATCTTAAATCTAGGCCACCATGGATTCAACAAACTTTTTGACAAGGCAACCTAATACGGTTGGATTGGGAATAAAGTAAGCTTTCATTTGATGTGTAATTCGATTAAATAACTTATGAGGGTATATTAATAACGCTTACTTGCCTGTTTATACCTGGCAACTCCATAGTTGGCAAGGGGGGAGAGTAGGCAACCTTTATTTTTTCAATTCCTTGGGGTATATTCTCTCAGCTGATTCTCGACTTTCATAAATAACTAATCGGGGAAGTTGATCAAAAAAAATTTATTTAAACATTTTATTGTTTAACATTATCGGCACGTGATTTAGCTAGGAAACCTATTTGCGATGTATCAATGTATACATTATCTAGCACATATTCTTTATTATCTTTAAATAACAAATGATTATATATTTCTTATACCGGATCTTAGACTATTGAGAAGTGCTTGAAATGACAACCACTGACCTCTAAATAACATTGAATTGCGGGTATCGTACTTCGGAATGTTTAGACAATTGATGCAGTGTCACTAAATGAATGACAGTATGACACACTGCAAAAAATACAGTTAAACTGTTCATGATGTTTTATGACATCATGAACAGTTTAACAAATTTTACAATCAAATTTTACAGAATAAAAATTAAGGCTGTTGAAAATAATGTTACATTATCTTCATTACTGTTAAGGTTACAGAACGAAAATCCGTTTTAGGCTTGGAGTGAGACATCTTGTATATTTTTGATGCAATAGGTGGATTGCGATCCTTCCGGTACGAAAATTGTTCCAAGTATTGTAGACCGGGAGGCGGCAGCACAGATGATCACCTCATCGAGTTCACGGCTGAAATTTCAGAATTAGTTAAAACTCGATTCGCAAATTAAAACGCAATCGGTCTGCCAAGACATATCTTGGTGGAAAACACGTGAAAAACGGATTTTAGCGCTTGACTCGTAGGTTTACCATTGTGTTTTCCTGCACCCAAAAGTAGGAAAACATGGAGAACTGGGTGCAGGAAAACACAATGGTAAACCTACGAGTCAAGCGCTAAAATCAGGTTTTCACGTGTTTTCCACCAAGATATGACTTGGCAGACCGATTGCGTTTTAATTTGCGAATCGAGTTTTAACTAATTCTGAAATTTCAGCCGTGAACTCCATGAGGTGATTGTGTGTGCTGCCGCCTCCCGGTCTATTGTGCCCTACCACCTGTTACAGCTTACCCAATCTTTTTTAGGTGCGTTCGTAATTATATAAATACGTAGCACCTATAGTCGTCGTCTGGTCCGTCCGACTGTTCGTCCGTCCGTCTGTCCGCATGTAACAGCACAAAAACTGCTCAATCGAATGGTTTGAAATTTAATATATATAACCGTTGTAGAATTTTGTTGAGTCATTTCAAATTTTATGAAAATCGAATCAAAACTTAAAAAGATATTAATAAAAGTTTTCTTTATTCTGTTAAATCCTATCATACGTAATCTATATATAATAAAAGCGCAAGTGTGACTGAGGAAAACAAATACGGGCAAACCACTTCTTTTTTCATATGCCAGGCGGCCATTTTTATTAAAAATTAGTTTTCCGAATAAAATTGCATAAAAGTTACATTTTTAGAAAGACCGTTGAAAAAAATGGTTTGTTTGAGAAATGAGTTACATTAAAAAATGTATGTTTGTCTAAAAAATGTCTGAGATAACTTTAGTGGAAATTACGTTAACAGCCGAATATCTCAATCTATTAGAGTAAATAAACACAGGAGATTCTTTCATTATGATTCATAAAAATATTAAACCATGGACGTAATCATTCGCAAAGCAAGATCTCCAAGGTGGATTTTACAGTGCTGTCTGGTGTAAAAAAAAAAAAAATCGCATTTGTAAACGTCGCATATGTAATAAGAAAAAAAATGGGCATGCTCATTTCGCTCATAGCAGACGATATAATTCATTTCACTGAATTAATGAGGATGATTTTTTTTTTTTACATTGTGAAACTAGTTATAAAACGAACGCACCTCCTACGTCACGTTTAACGTACAATTTACAACTTGTTTAATCACCCTATAGATAGGTAAACAAACTGAAGTTTGTGCACTTTTCAACTATACTGGTAAGTTAAAACAAACAGAACAAAAACTATTTAATCTGAAATTTTACTCAGCGTTGTTTAAAATTTCAAAACAATCTCTTTTGTTGCATAAATACCAATTTATTAAGTTATAAAATTTCCAATTTATGACACACATTCATGTTACTTGTGTTTGATAGATGATTGGATTTGATAAATTTTTATATTCATGACATGTCATAAAACTTAGTTATGAGAATATCGCTCTCATTCAGTTTCGTGCTCAAATGCAATGATAAAATTCAAATATGTTCACATAATATTAAGCTAATCGATAAAGGAAATGCCAGTATAATGGGTATGTCTTTAATGTACTTAATATAATTTATCACCCTAATACCAAATTTTTATGAAGAGGAATATTTTGGATTGTAAAAGAATGGGTGATAGAGTTTTATTTGAAATTTTTATATTAAAAAGAAAATGTACCGGGTGCGCCATAAGTTCGCTAAAACTTTAAAAAATCATTAAAAAGGAACAAGCGATGCTAAAAAAATTTGCAGCAATGGGGTTAGAAGGAGATCAGATTTTATCTATTTATTTATTTATTTTATTTATTTATTTTTTAGTTAAAAAAAAGTGGTGGTTAAAAAATTACCGATAGATGGCGCTGACATGCATAATGTGAAGCAGATGTAGGCAAATTAGGCTTATAGCAAAAGACCCATTTCTGCGAATCGTCTGACAAGCTTCACTATCCCAGCACATTACACAGGATATTTTCTCGTCTTCAGTCATTTTGCCGTACGGAATTTTCGCAATGCGTCAGTTGCTGATTCCCTGTTCTTGTAAAAGAGTTCACTCAACAGCTCTGGATCTGATAACGATAGCATACTGCTGGCATTGAATGCAGAATTGTGTGTGTATTGAGGGGTTTTATTGGCAACTTCGTTTGCATAAATCAGGTTATGCATGCAGCGCCCTCTATCGGTTATTTTCGAACCAATTTTTTTTTGTTATTAAAAAAAAAGCCGATCTCTCTTTAATCCCATTCTTGCAAACTGTAATTTTTAGCGTCATTTGTTTCTTTTTAATGATTTTTTGAAGTTTTAACGAACGTATGGAGCACTATGTATTTTACCTTAAGCAGTGACCAAAAACATCATTCGAGAAAATTTTGTTAGAAAAATAAATCTATATTATACAGTAAAAACATGTCAGTGAGTAACGCTGATGTCATATTGACGGTGGCAACACCTGATCCACAAATTTCGCATTTTAATGCAAATTTTTAAACTTCTAAACATCGCACAATTTAAATTTCTACATCGTCGAATAAATAAATAAATAAAAAAAAAAAAAAAAAAAAAAAAAAAAATCTTTTAAATACAATTTGTTCGGAAACTGTATCTCCATTTGTAGATCTTTTTTATGGTTTTAAAGTAATCTTCAAGCATGCTTTAAATATATATATATATATATATATATATATATATATAAAACCATAAATGAAACACTATCATAACACCAACTTAAACAATGAAATAATTAAGTATGAAATAATTAGTTGACAATGAAAGATTCCCCAACACACTTAATATGGAATCAAAAACATTGAAAGAATAAGAAATTAAATAAAAATTGAATAAATGGAATTAAATGAATTAATTGAAATGAAATTTGTGGAATTTAGACAGAATTATCAAGTACCAATTGCCTAAATACCACAAATAAAATGAAATGAGATGTTTCATCATCATATTAGCCATACATTGCTAAAAAATATGATATTGGGACTACATCTCAAATACAATGAATCAAATCAGTGATAAAATAAAAAATAAAATACAATATTAAAAAGGAAAGAAGCCAAACTTATAAATTACAGAGAGAACATTTAATAGAGACATTAAGTATAAAATCCATAAAGATGAAAAGAGATATAAATAAGATACCTTGCAGTTCATGAACCATCATGAAAACCAACATGACTGGGGAATGAATTGCATAAAATATCATAACATGTTGCCAATTTTAGAAATATAAATTGTTTAGAAATATAAATTGCTTTGCAGTGATGCCAGAAATAATGTTAAAATATAATGGATTATAAAATAAACAGGAACATTAGTGCTGCCATCTATTAGTAAAAGTGAATATAATCTGAATCGAAGGAATTGGATGGAAATAAATGTTTCATAATTCAACCAAATTACTATCTTAATTGATACCAATTAGTTAAATAATAAATAAATGAAATTAATTAATAAATAGAAAATCGAATTACATTAAAGGATGTATTAATGAATAATACTATGTTATAAATAAGTATTAAGATGGAAAAATTAATAATAAAAAACAACTTAAAATAGTGCTGCCCTCTGGTGGTAAAAGTAAATATAAAGTAATGGATGGAAATTAGTGTTTAATAATTAAACCAAATTACTATCTTAATGATAGCCATTAGTTAAATAATAAATAAATGAAATTAATTAATAAATAGAATGTTGAATAATATCTAAGTAATGGATGTATAAATTAATAATACTATGTTATAATTAAGTAGTAATATGGAAAAATTAATAATTAATGCAACATTAAAAATGTACCATTAAATGACAACAACGATTAAATAACTGTACTAAAAATGCAACATCAATTAAAATAAATTAAATTAAAATACTAAAGATTTGAATTAAGAATCAAAGAATTTAAAATTAATATTGATTAAATATTGAAATGAATAAGTCACAAATAATGTGGCTTCAAACAAAGTTAAATTAAATAAAAACACTTAATAAAATTAAAACATATTATATTAACACTGTATAAAAGTAAACATTATCTTAGAAGTAAATATGATATTGTCCACCAAAGGTATTAATCCAAATCATTAGATCAAATACATTTTTAATATTAATGAATATAAATTCATTTAAAATAATTAAATAATGAATAAGTAAATTTAACTAAATGAATATACATATAAAAATAACACATCGCAGTCCATTATAAAATGTGTATGATCAAACAATTGTGTAAATCAAAATGCCCCCATTTTTTTAAACAAAATATATATATATATATATATATATATATCGCGTACACGATTACGAAAGATTAACTTGTTAACACTTAAAGCAGGCATGTCAAACTCGTTTACCACCGCGGGCCAAATTAAGCATTATATACAAAGCTGGTCACATAAAAACATAGTGTTATTACCATTGCACAGAATAAAATTTGTACGTACAAAACATAGCCATGTTAAAGAATCTTCGCGCGAAGTTCCAAAGTTATTATCATACATAGTTTATCTTATTTTTCGAAAAGATACTCAAAATTACTTTTCATCAACCAAATCTATAAAATTTAATTGAATTTTCTAAATTGTACATATTTTAAAAATAGATTGTACAGGCTGGTCTATAAATCTTGATCTAACAAAAGCTGTCAATCTTCCGTATTTTCTTAAAGTAAAAAATAAAAATAAGCATATTTTGAATCAGGAAATTTATCTAATAAAATGCGTCGTATCTATGCGCCACTTATTTGATTTCATTTATTAAATACATTTGCTGGTTCAAATATTTATTTGACTTGAAAAATGACAAAAGGTTGCAGCTACGCAAAAATGTCGCACAAAAGTGCGCACCGAACATAGCTGAAACAGGCCTAATTGCTTACTGTACTTTAAAAAATCGGTCGATTGGTGAATAATTACAGAAATTTTCAAATCCCATATCCATATATTTCCGCTTTAATATGGAATCGCGCTGAATTTTGATTTAACTGCAGTAATAAATTCTCAAGAATAATTTCAATATCAATCATTAGAGGTGAAGTAAATAGATAAAACTGATTTTCATATTTGTTGAAATTCTAAAATCTGATTTTGAATTCATTTTTTAATATATTTTTAGTATATTCTAAAAATTTCTACTCCAATGACCAAATGCACATTTTCTTTTTGAAAATTATTTTATCAAAGTAATAAATTATATTTGAAAACGATAATACTATCATATAACAAGCTAGCATTATGGAATTTGCCTTTAAGTTCACTCAGGTGCTTTGTAATTTCAAATGAAAACTCCAAGTATATTGGTATGGTCTTTTAATAATCCAAATTCATAATTTGTCGATTTAAAATGAAAATTGTAACATTGTTTAACAGTGCAAAAATTAACAGTTAAATCTTTTTGATGGAAAGTCGTCAAATATCTGTATAAGAAGGTAAATCTGTTTATCTTCACTACCCATATTTCCAAGATTATTTTCTAAATTGACGGTGATTAAGCATGCGTGTACAAATATTATATAAGTTTATAAGCCCTATAAATTTTAAGCACATATCCAGCTTTTATAAATATATTTGCTATTTATAAATCTTTCTTGCAGTGGTACTTATGCTTATAGTATTTTCAAATTTTTGTAATTGCTCTGCACATAATTTCTTCAATTTCGTAGTGAATGATTTCGACTCCCAGAACATTTTATGTAATTATGACAATAATTAGTTTTTTAGATCAAATGTATTTTCGTCAATACGATTGGTGAAAGCGCTTTGAACCTCTATTAAAAAGAATCAGTTTCAATTCTGACAGTTTGTCTTTCCGATGTTTAGCCAGATATTTGTGAATTTTCTTTATACTTTGTGCTGTAGCACCTCTTAATGTTATATTCTTTCAAAACTTCAACAGTGTCTTACATATCAAACATAACATTTCAGTTTTCCTTATAATTGTTTTGTAAATCACCTTAAAAAAATATGCGATGATCATTTTCAGTTTATCATATTTATTCATAGTGGTAAAGAGCTTTAACATATTTTTTAATAAATTCCGGGATGTATGAGAGTATGTCAATAAAATATGTATATATCAATAAAAAATGAAAGATCACACGTAATTACTAACCTAAGTAATGAAAATAATTAAAGAACTAATCTGAAATCCATGTGTTCGACAAAGACCCAAGTGTAGAACCTTAGAGATATATTCGGGGTGTTTTGTGTCAAGCAAGTGATAATTTGTGTCACTTTCAAAGAGACGTATTAAAAGCTATTTACTTTTATATATATATATATTTTTTTTAATGTTCTTAATTAGCGTCGATTTTTATTAATTTTAGAATACATTTCTCAGTATTTAATAAATACATTATATTATTTTGTAAAGTGGTGTAAAATTGAAGATAATAGTAAAATAAAGTATTAGTTTCGACATAAATAAGTAAAATTAGAAGAAAAAAATTAGAAAACTTTAAATTTTCAGACTCAACACGTTACATTCCGATTGGTCACCTCTGTATCCACGTTTTTCTTTTCTTTTTGTGCTAAAATGTAAAGTTGAGTTATATCTGTCTATATACATCACTGTTGCCAGATGAGTGAGTTTTTTTTATGCAGAATTCTACGACATTCTGAAGAGAAACATCACCCTCATTTAAAGACAGAATAAATAAGACGAATATTACTATTCAAAAATAGTGGTAGCATTCTGATATATAAAAAAAAAACCCGCCAAACTGATAACACGGTTATACATATCTTATGTTTGCCATTTCTGAGACCACGATTGTTGCAAGTGTGTTCGTGCAAAGTGTATTTTCAGCATGCGTATTCTAACAACTAAATTAAATACAGGTAAATGCCAAAGGCTTCGCGGGCCACAGATAAGTTGTCGGCGGGCCACGCGTTTGACATGCCTGACTTAAAGCAATATAAATAGTTCAGAATTTGTTTCCAGCTAATATTCTATAACGAAATTAAAACTTCATCCGTAAAATAATAAAGTAATACAAATAAAATACAAATTTAACAGACAATGTAAACGAACTAAGCGCTTACAGCACACTATTAAAAATTGACCGCAAACTTACCGGTCATTGGACCGTTTTTATAGAAAATAGTTACATAACCATAATTCATTTCTATTCCGACCAATGAGAACGCTTCAAATTGTGGTCAAATAACTGTTAGGTAGCTTTCAATACAAAAAAGTATAAAGCTACCTATTGCAGCCGTTCGGAGGAAAGCAGTTCCGGAAAATTTCGATATATTTTCACCGATCATGACCCCCAGACCCCAAAACCACCTTCCGTTCAAATGTTGATTTATATATCTACCCTATATATATAAAATCCTAATGAAACGAATTTGTGAAACGATTTTATGAAACGAATTTATGAAACGATTTTATGAAACGACTGATTAAACGACTGATTATGTTTCAGGGCTATTTTTAATAAAATATTAAACGCTTGATGGTGAAATTAATACCAATTGTCCATAAAAATCCGCGGATCTCAAAACTGGTAATAGAATTTTGAAATTAGAATTAGTTTTCGAGATATTAATTTTTTTTCTAATTTTAATGACATTTCTGTAATGATGGCAACTAATTACTCAGTTTTTTTGTGACAAAAAAGAGAAAAAAATTGAAAAGGATCCCGATAGGGATTTTTCATTTCTTTTTATTCGTCATTTTCAAATTGAATTTGAATTTATCTTTTATTTCAATCGATAATGAAGACATGATTGTCATTAAATTATGTTTTTCAGGAAAATTTGAAAAAAAAAAATCACATTTCTATCGTCAGGATTCAATCGTCTGTCAGCATTTAATTTAATTTATAAACTGAAAACATTTTGAATAAATTCGTCCAAATGACGTCATTTATGTAAATACGTCATTTATGTTTATACAATTTATTTAATATAAATAAGCCATTTATCTATTTTTATGTACAAAAAGAGGTAAATTGAACGACAATTATAAATAAATTGTATATATACATATAAATACATGTATAAACAAGCATAAACGTTCGGTGCTTTTCCAGTATATGGGGCCTTGACCAAACAGGTAAAATAGCCTTGGCGGAAAAGGAAATTTGGCAACATACTTTCTGTCAACCTATTCACTTTGTCATTTTGTGTACAGAAGCATTTTTTCAATATTTATACAATTTGTTTAGCGTAAAATGTCATTTATGCTATTTTATATATAATCAGAAGTAATTTGTATAGAAAAAAACAATAATAATATGTGTATAATTAAAATACGCATATAAACAAAAAAATCGTCGAATTTGTTTCCATGGCTGTTTATGTCATTTGGCACCAAATCTCACTTTCTGATGCCCGAATTTCGCCAAGCTTTTTAAAAAAAGCGTCAAGACCCCTATAATAGAAAAGCACCAAAAGTTCATTGGGATTGTTTTCATAACTTTTGGCAACGAATCTATCCCTTTTTGAAGCTCGAATTACGCCAAACCTAAAAGCAAAGGATGCTATACTGGAAAAGTACCCGATTTTCTTATGGACAATATTCAAGTGACATAACATGGCGTAAAATTATCGCGGAAAGCAAATTTGTTTAAATATCTCATCAATTGATGCCGAATAAATGCAGGCATGCATGCACAAAATATTTAACTAATTTTGTATGATAAATAATTATTACAAAATTCGTATATACATATTAATTAAAATAAATAATTTACATATTTAAAATAACATGAAAATATTCATGATGGTGCACTAAAATAGAGAGAAAATTAAAACCTGTTACTGAAAATGTCTATAACATAGTACTTTTCAATACCGTGGTTCTTAATGCTATTCACAAGCAGATGGAATTTTTCTCATCCTTAAACATAAAGGAAGAATAGAATACAGATCGTTGTTATAAAAGTCCGAGAGGTAGCCACAATTTAAACCTAACCATTTTATACAATCTGGTTTTCAAGTTGTAATTGATTTTACTTATCAATCCCAAAAACAGTCGTCAGTTGTCGCAACAGCTGTGTATGAGGCCATGATAATAAAAAAAAATGCCGCATTAAAACGTTAAAAGCATGGCAACCCAATTACAGATTTACCAATGTTTTTAAAACAAAGCACGCTGTCATGTTTTTAGAGGCCTTGAAGTCTGAGCGGGGGTTGGCGAGCGTAGCTCGCAGGGGGTAGGCCCCCTAGTATAGATATATCCATATATATATATATCTGACCTATGTCATACGATAACGTTCGTATTTATAAATCGATTTTGATGAAACTAATTGTGTGTATTAAGCTCACCAATGTCTCGACCGAGTTCGTTGGACAGCTTGGTCCGCCATTTTGTTCCAAGATGGCGGCCATTTAAAAATTTAAAACTAAAATAAATATACAAAAAAGTTAAAAATTCAAATTTATTTTTTAATTAATTGTTAGGCCTTGATACGAGGATTCCAGAGCATTTTTTGGTTTACCTCTATCTTAAAAAATGGCTGAGATAGAGCAGTTTGAAATTCTAGGGTGGCTGACATTTTGAAACAAGACAGCAGATTACAAAAATTTTCATTGTTGAAATAATTTTTCCAATCATACATATAAAACTATATATTCATATCCGTTAGCGCCAAATTCTCGCCAAACTTGGCGACATTTGGCGAAATATCGCCAAATTTGGCGACCAAAATAAGTCTTCATAAATGAAGCCAATTTGGCTATTGCTCAATAATTTGGCGAATTTCTTATTCAAATTCAGTGTTAACGAATCTTTTGTAAACGTTTTTTTGCATTTTAACTTGCTGTTTTCGTGTAACAGTAGCTAAAATTTTAAAACGAAGATATGGGAAAGCTACCTTTTCCTACCGGTACAGGCCGGAAGGACTTTTTTTTATAAAAACGGTTGCATGACTGGACAGTTTGCTGCAGATTTTTCAATTCCTACTATTAGCTCACACTCTCTATATATTTATATATCTTGTTCAAATTTTCAATCGTTAATAAAATATTTTCTATTCATCCTATCAAGTTCAAATAATTCTTTTTAAACTTGTCCTGGATGACAATTGATGTTAATACAGTTTTTCCAAATATTAATTCATTAATTAAATTAAATTAATTAATTTTAATTTTATATTTCATTTTTGTTCAAAAGTATAGACTCACTCCATATTTATAATCTCACCTTCACTCGTAAAAAGTTAATGGGGCTGTTCACGGACGAAGATCAGGCGGCTCGCGGGCGAAGGAGACTATAAATGTGGAGTGAGTCTATACTTTTGAACAGAAATGAAGTATAAAACTAAAATTTAATAATAAAATTTAATTAATTAATTAATATTTGAAAACAAAAACTGTATTATCGTTAACTGTAACATCGCTATGGCACTTTATTGTGAAGTTTGGTAATTTTTGAAATTCAATATTTGAAAAACGGCAGAATCATTCAATTTTAAATTTATATCAAGAAAAATACAATTTTTTTACCTTTCTAACGCAGTTTGTCTAACAATTTTGTGAGAAATACTTTTCGAGCTATTAATTTTTGGTATTTTAGCTATTTATTTTTTATTTAATTTTTAATACATTTCAAAAATTTCTCTTATGTAAGATATTTAGCAGGATATAAATTTAGGAATAAATACCGTCAGTGGCGAAGCGTGTAATCGCTGGAAAAAAATTTCTATTTGACCTAAGTAGGAATCTCTCTATATTAAAAAAAAAAAAAGTAACCACCGCAGCAGCAGCCGCTGTCAATAAAGATTTCGTGCCTTGAAGTCTTTCTGGAAAAAGCCAGAAAACTATTGCAAATAAAAAATTAAAAATTGGTGGTTTTATAAAGAAATGTTCGATAAGTACGCTGAAGTAGACAGTTTTTAAATCGAAGAATTATTTTAAGATATATTTAATATTAAAGTTGGTCAAAATAATTTTCTTATAAAAGTTTTATAGAAACGAAAACTATGCACAAATATTTAACCATAATTTGTAAGGATATAGTTGACAAAGTTGCGGTGTGCAGACTGCAATTATTTTTTCAATTTGACTCATTTTTTGAGGTTATATTTCAATTTTTTATTCAAAATTTTCATTATTTTTATGAAGATTTATTTCATATTTTATAAAATCCATTATTTGAATTGTTGCCAATTTGTAAAATAGCGCATATAATAATGTTCCCTTTCAATTAAGAAATGTATTTATTTACACGTGACTATTAAAAACAGAAATAAAACTTTCAAATAATAATTAAATGATCACGTGATAAAAGCAGTAAATGTAGAAAATTACGTAATAAAAAATATACTTGCGCGTGAATGTTAAAACGAGAAATAACTAAATTTTTAAGCGTTTTCAAAGCATTAAGTAGGGAAACTTACGTCATATTTAAAATGCTCAAATAGCAATATTTCCAAACAATTTCAATTAAAAATTATATTTACACGAGAGATTAATTTGTTTCGACAAATATTTTACCTGTTATTGCAAATTTTAAAACAGCGTAAATAATATTTCCTCTCAATTAAAAACTATATTTTTAAGTTTAATAATTACCTTTAAAATGCCTAAATAACTAATAAATTGTTAAAATATCATTAACAGTATGCTACCTCTCCTTTATCCCGATGACCGCTTTTCATAACAAAAAAACTATCGCCAAACTATAGGATTTAACACCAAAAATGCATGAATGTGGCGTCACCATTCACTTGACGTCAGAGGCAATACATGCGTTTGTTATAGCATCAAGTGGTTTTTAATTCGACATATACATATATTTTTCATTATGTTGCACTGATTTATTAATTATTTCATTAATTAAAATAACAATTGCATTCTTAAACGGCAGTGACATGGCACCGTAGTGACATGACATTATATGCATTGAAAATGTTGCGATGAACAGTTACATACAATAGATCAGTTTCAACTGACGTCACAAACATTTATTCACTAGCCGAGAGAGATAATTAAGAAAAATACTGTAAATAAAGATCCAAGACGATTTTTTTCTGTTTTCATTAAAATATTGTAAATTTTATTGTTTAAACTTACTGATAGTTGACACTTTGGTGAGTGGGGTTTTCCGAATTTCTTGTATTTTATTTATTTGTTTGTTTATTTATTTATTTTATTTTTATTTTTTTGAGATTCCTATGGCAAAATTCAGCACAAATGTCATATACGCACCATGTTGACACGATTTTTTTCAACCGCCAATTTGGCGAAATCTTTGTTTTTCAATATTAGTTTCAAATAGCATGCAATAATAACACTTGATTTTTTATTTGAATATAAAAACAGAATAACGTAATAAATAAAATAGCTTCTATTATTTTAAAAAAGGAAATAAATAAATGATAGTTTGATATAAATAAATATTGATATACATAATAAAAATAATTTATAGAATTAAAATAAAAAATAAAAGTCAATAGACAACAATTTATTCAAACACAAAGTTATCGCCAAATTGGCGGTTGAAAAAATTCACGCCAACGTGGTGCGTGTATGACACCTGTGCCCAAAATTCTTCTATTTGTTTATTTGGCGTTACAGTTTGGTGATAGTTTTTTTTATTTGTTTTATGAAAATTGATCGATGGGATAATGGAGAAGTATCAAAAAGACAAATAAACCTTGAATTAAAAATCCCTCAATGAAATAACTAATGCGTGTAACCCATCTGATGCCAACTGAATGCAACGCGACGCCACGACCATGCACGTTTGGTGTTAAATGATATATTCTGGCAACAGTTCTTTTCTTTTTATAGAAAGTAGTCGACGGTATAATGGAGAAGTAACCAATTTTCTATAGCATCGTTATAAAATTCTCCAATGCAGCGACATAGTTTACTTAACCATTTCCCACAAGTTGATTTTTAAATGTTTATTTCATCTTATTTAATAAATCAGGAAAACTGTTGTTAGCTGTTTCGAGAGCAGATGATTCGAACTTAAAATCCCCCAGTCAAAGGAAAATGAATGGAAACCCGGTTACAGCAGATCGCCACTGGTCGTTTAATCATAATACATTCTTCCGTAATCGTTTTAGAGTTGATCAAATCAGAGTCTTTTTAAATCATGCGGTGTCAGAACGGGGGTTGGCGAGCGTAGCTCGTAGGGGGCAGAGCCCCCTAGTCAATTTAAAAAAAAAAAAAAAAAAAAAAAAAGTTACTTATGTTAATAAAATACACTAATAATTGCACAAAAAAATAACAATAGTTTTAAAAGAAAGCTGTTGAGAAAATTTAATAAACTTTAACATTAAATGAATTACATTAAATAAAATTTAGACTTGGATAAAATCCATAAAAATAATAATTGAAAAATTTAAAATTTTGAATACAAATTTCCAATAGCTTTATATTTAATGCTTAATCTACCTCTTCTTCAAATATTTTCTTTACATATGGTTCTTCGTTTTTCTCGCCATTCATGTATTTGCGACTTGTCTTACTTTCTTGTTCATTAAAAGCCTTAATAGATGAATCGCTCATAGTAAATAACGCAGTGCCATCTTTCTTCACTTCTTTCTTTTTAGAATTTTTGTTTTTGTCCTTTTCCTCACTTGTGGATGCCTGTGCTGGTCTTTTTTCTAACTGATTATCATTGGGTTTATCCGAAAACTGTGTTTCACCATGAAGGACCTCCGATTCAATTTACAGCAACTCTGAGATTATTCCTGTATCTTTCATTTTCTGGCTCCAAATCTAAAGCTTTACCGAAACATCGTACTGCAATCGCTTGGTCGATGTAATAAAGCATATGCCTGACCCAATCTTGCATGCGCTTTTGCGTAATCTGGATTTATCATCACTGCCTGTCTACAATCAGGAATTGCCCCAAAAATATTACGATGTTCGATCTTCGCGCCAGCACGATTAGCGTAATATATTGCGTTCCATTTATCCAATTCAATCGCTCTGGTATATTCGGTCTCGGCATCTTCGAACATACGCCTTTTCATATAATCATTACCTCTCTCTTTGTGACAATCTGCTTGAATTTTATCTCTAACGCTCACTGGATTTGTCACTTGGCTGAAAACATCCAATAGTTGTCTGAAACTTCTATAAGTAACGTACCTACTGCCTTCTACACCATAAGCCGTTAATAATTTATCAATGGCGACTTCGAGACAATTTCTATCTTCTGGTCTCAGATCACTTCGATTAATAATTTGGTCTCATAAAAAATCTGTTATAGCCACAACCAGCAAACTCGTCTCTGTTGTACATGCTCTCTCATGCTTACATGGTTTACTGAGATGGTTACCCATTCTCGGATCTTATTATCAGAAGAATAAAATACAAATCATTGCAGAGAAATGAACATTATCACTGATAAATTTTGAAGTAATTTTTAAAGTTACGAAGAATTGTGACAAAGTTTAATGAAAGCACGAGATAAAAAAAAAAAAAAAAAAACTATTGCAAAAAGAAACTCAGGGAGCTTAATGTAAGAGTAGGCGAAAAACATCCTATTGTTATAAAATGACATCATGTAGCAGAAAAATGTACATATTTCGATTCCCAAAACTGAAAGAAATATTCTTATTTCGTTAAAATAACGTTTGCATTGATTTTTTATTCCGTATCGTTTAGAGTGAATTTCTATGGCTCTAGTTGACTTTTAAAAAAAGTTTTTATATTACTTGTTAACAGTGCATTGTAATTAATGGAATCAAAATGCTGCCTTAAATAGCAAAATGTTTGGCGATTTCTTCGGCTATTAGCCCCTGTGGCATGCGGCTAATACGAAAGTATCGCTTTTAATAAATTTCAAACTTTATTTGAATACATTATTGATATTTTCATATAAGATTGCTTTTTGGTAATATTAGCGGGCAATCAAAGAAAATGTATTACATGTGAAAAATGTATTAGACTTTTCAATAATAAAAAAAGAAATAATAATAATTTTCACTTATGTTTTGAAACTTGAGAAGTCCAAGTTGGACCGCTAGTTTTATTAAATAATGTTTTTAATGTCTATTACGAGTGATCCGTCACGACTCTGTTCTCAATTGGCAATTTTTCATCTTGAAAAATAAGCATTTGTATGGAAGTTATTTTCACGTCTAGGAACGTTGTCAACATCCCCTTTTCTGTGCATTTACAAAAAAGCACAACAATGAATGAGAAGTCGTTCGAAACGTTTTTGAACCGGCTTCTGACAAAGTACACTCACATTTCGTTAACGCATGTTTTTTGATTAAAAAGTGCAGTTATTTCAAAATTACATCAGCATTGTTTTCATAAATGAAATGAAAGGTTTTTCTCAAATCAATGTTCCACAAAAATAAAATACCGCATTATATCATGTTAGCAATGATTATATATATGTAAAAAAATGAATAGTACAAAAAAGAAAAAGTGCGCACGGGTTTATTTTATATTTATGATTAAAAAGAAAAATTCAAATTCAAATGTTAAGAAGAAAAAGACACCATCGATCGATCGAAGCAGTATTATTTCACGTGTAGCCTAACAGATATGCTTTGTTGTATTATTTTGCTTTGTCCCATGTTTTTCCCTAAGCGAATGACGTCATCCTCTATTGCAGTTAAAATAAGATTATTTTTTCCTCGCGCGTGGCTTTTGCTGTCTTCGATCAGTTTTTACTGTAAATTTGATGGAATAAATGAGATTATATTCTGGCTTGACTAAAGTTGTTGACAGATATTTTTATCATTAATTTTTTATTAGAAGTCTAAAACGGCATCTAAAAAAATATTATATATTGCTAAAACAATATCAGACTGCCGTGCGAAATTCACTGGTAAAACACATATTTTCAACTTTTCCTAAAACAAAAGTGTTATTAATTTTTATTGAAAGAATGCCCCTTTTAGTCTCATTTTTCCTAGGTTTGTAACATTCTGCGGAACCCGAGAATACTCTAATCAGAAATCAATAAAACAAAAAGCACGTGAAAATATGCAGAAATGTCTATAGACTTTGACCGAAGTGTTTTAAGAAAATTTTCATTTTTTTAACAAAATAACTGACTGTGTAATTTAATGTATCAGAATTTCCACAAAAAATATGATTTTAATTTGTTCATAAAAAAACGAACGAATTAAAAAAAAAAAAAAAGTCATGATTCAAGCATAGATTATGAAATATTTTCCAACACAGTCAGAATATTGTAACTGTAACAAAACTTCACCGTTTAACAAGGTGAAAGTTGAAGTCTAAGTAAACAATTTGGCAAACGTATAACATATTTGAAGCAAAATTTCAGCAATTACACTGCAAAAAAAATGTTGATTTTACAGTATAATACTAAGCATCCCAGCTGCCAGTATTATATCGTAAAATCAACAGTAATAAACAGTAAAATAAACGCTGCCGCGCATGCTTGGTAGCTTATTACTGCTTATTTTACTGTTTATTACTGTTAATTGTACGGTATAATACTGGCAGCTGGCATGCCAGTATTATAGTGTAAAATCAACATTTTTTTTCAGTGTACCAACAATAGTCGGAAAAATATACGAATTATTTTGTGCAGCCCTGCATATGATCTGTAGATTTAGACATGTACTACATAGTATGCTAAAATTTATTTCAATTAGAAAACACATAACAAAATAAAGTTGAAAATTCACCATTCGTAACTTCTATCAATAAGTGGAAATGTATTCGAATTCATTTGTACAGCGCTATATATGATCTGTAGAATTTATGCGCACAGAGTAATATGTAAAAAAAATAGTTAAATTTAAAAACGCATGCCACAATTGAAAACGCACTTCCAGCAGTTATTGCTCATAGACAATACTGTAACCAAATTCTTTTGTGTATCCCCGTAAATAAACGATAATTGTTATGCACACTCTATTCTATAGTAAGCATGTTGTAGTGCACCCAAGTGATGTATATCAATTTCAATAATTTTAAAATAGTGTAACATCATTAAAATATATACTGCAAACGGTTTTTCCCCCCCATGAACCATAATGTAACGGAATCCTTTTGAGTGCCCCTGTAAACGAACTCTAAATGCTACGCACTTCATTTTCAGTACCGAACATGCTATGGCGAACTTCAATAATATAACAATTTACATGGTAATCCGAGTATATTTATGCGAGTTAGAGCATGAACAGACAGGCGGTCAGAGAAACCGAATTCATAAACACATGTCAATGGACAATATTCTTGTGACGTCACAATAGGTTAAATGGCGGCGTGATCGCTTTCCGTCGTTTACGATCGTTTACGCTTTCCTTTCACGAAGGGTTTTTTCGATATTTCTCTTAAGTCACACTTATGAGCTCAGAAAGCAAATTAATGAAAACAATCGCATATTCTTTCATTATTTAATTATCTATACTTACATTATAAAGTAGTAAAATTGTTTTTTTGTTTGTTTGTAGGGGGTAATCTCTGGAACTACTGAAGCAATTTCAAAAGTGATGGTGGCAAATTGATGGTGACAATACCTGTTCCAACATAGGCTATATTTAATGTCGGTGCCACTACCCCCAGGAGGGTGCAGAAGCGAAAAACGTTCTAAAATTGAGATTTTCTTTATACTGAAGGAGCTAGAAATTTGGTATTGTAGTTACTTATAAGATGTAAATGCTCTCTAAGAACAATTTAAAAAAAATTCGAAATTTAAAAGTGTGAGATGAACGAAAAGCGTTCTAAAAACATTCTAAATTACAATTTCTATGGAATCTCTGGAACTACAGAACCGTTTTCAAAAGTAATGGTGGCAAATTGATGGTGACAGCCCCTGCTCCAACATAGGCTATATTTTATGTCGGTGCCACTACCCTCAGGGGGGTGCAGGAGCGAAAAACGTTCTAAAATTTCGATTTTTTTTTTATACTGAGGGAGCTAGAAACATGAAATTTGGCATGGTAGTTACTTATAAGATGTAAATACTCTCTAAGAACAAATTCCAAAAAAATTCGAAATTTAAAAGGGTGAGATGAGCGAAAAGCGTTCTAATATCATTCTAAATTACATTTTCTATGGAATCTCTCGAACTACTGAACCGTTTTCAAAAGTGATGATGGCAAATTGATGGTGACAGTGTCGGTGCCACTATCCCCAGGGGGATGCAGGAGCGAAAAACGTTCTAAAATTTCATTTTTTTTATACTGAAGGTGTTAGAAAAATGAAATTTGGCATGGTAGTTGCTTAATATGTAATTGTTCTCTAAGATCAAATTCTAAAAAAATTCAAAATTTAAAACTGTGAGATGAGCGAAAAGTGTTCTTAAAACATTCTAAATTACAATTTCTACGGAATCTCTAGAACTACCGAACCCTTTTCAAAAGTTATGGTAACAAATTGATGGCGATTGCTGTCCCTGCTGTAACATAGGCTATATTTTATGTCAGTGCTACTACCACAGGGAGGTGCAAGAGCGAAAACCGTTCTAAAATTTCGATTTTTTTTTATAGTGAAGGAACTAGAAACATGAAATTTGGCATTGTAGTTATTTTAAAATGTAAATGCTCTCTAAGAACAAATAAAAAAAAAATCCGAAAAAATGGTGAGATGAGCGAAAAGCGGTTTAAAAACATTCTAAATTACAATTTCTATGGAATCCCTGGAACTACAGAATCAATTTCAAAAGTGATGGTAACTGTCCTTCCTGTAACATAGACAAAATTTATATCGGTGACACTACCGCACTGGGAGGGAGGGGGGCGAAAGAGCGAAAATTGTTCTAAAATTTCGATTTTTTTTCGACATTAGTGTGGCTTAATTAGTAATTTCTGAATTATATGTGGCAATAAAATTTACTCTAATGAAAATAGGCCAACGAATACCACTTGGCATTTTTCAAGAATTACGCGAGCAAAGCCGCGGGTTTTGCTAGTTAATTAATAAAAAAATTGATAAAAGCATGATTTGCAAAATTTTCTTAATACTAAAAATTAACACTAAAATCATGAAATAAACGCATATTTAAGTAAAATAAGTATAATTTGCATGATTTATAAACAAACCTCAATTTAAACACTTGAAATTTCACTCATGTTACATTGGCTAAAACCTAATTTGTTTCAATGTTACCTATACTAATATTATAAAGGAGTAAAGATTGTTTTTTTGTTTGTTTGTTTGTTTGTTTGTTTGTAGGGGGTAATCTCTGGAACTACTGAACCGATTTCAAAAGTGATGGTGTCAAATTGATGTTGACAACCCCTGCTCCAACATAGGCTATATTTTATCCCCGGGGACGTGCAGGAGCGAAAAACGTTCTAAAATTGCGATTTTTTTAATACTGAATGAGTTAGAAGTTTGAAATTTGGCATTGTAGTTACTTATAAGATGTAAATGCTCTCTAAGAACAAAAAAAAAAAAAAAAAAAAAAAAAAAAAAAATCGAAATTTAAAAGGGTGAAATGAGCGAAAAGCGTTCTAAAAACATTCTAAATTACAATTTCTATGGAATCTCTAGAACTACAGAACCGATTTCAAAAGTGATGGAACCAAATTGATAGTGACAATCCTTGCTCCAGCATAGGCTATATTTTATTTCGGTGCCACTACCCTCAGGGGAGTGTAGGAGCGAAAAACGTTCTAAAATTGCAATTCTTTTCATACTGAAGGAGCTAGAAATTTGAAATTTGGCATTGTAGTTACTTATAAGATTTAAATGTTCTCTAAGAACAAATTAATAAAAAATCGAAATTTAAAAGGGTGAAATAAGCGAAAAGCGTTCTAAAAACATTCTAAATTACAATTTCTATGGAATCTCTGGAACTACAGAACCGATTTCAAAAGTGATGGTGGCAAATTGGTGGTGACAATCCCTGTTCCAACAGCCTCTTTAATAAAAAGGTATGCGTTGCTGACGACTGGGTTTTTCGCTAATTGTTGCCACAGATTAATCTCGGAAAATGAAGCATTTGAAGTTACTGAAAAAAATAATAGCTCGAAAAGTATTTGTCAGAAAATTGTTAGACAAACTGCGGTAGAAAGGTAAAAAATTGTATTTTTCTTGATATAAATTTCAAACCTAATGATTATGCCGTTTTTCAATTCTTGATTTTCAAAAATTACCAAATTTCACAATGGAGTACCATAGCGAAACCTTCATGCGTAAAAAGATAATGATAAGGGCGACGCGTCCTGACGTGTATATTGGCTATAGCACGAGTCACAAATTATAGTAGCCTTATTATTCTGTTAAAATATAAAAGTGAATTATGAAATGTCAATATTTTGTTTGATTAAAAGTTCGTTAAGAGAAATTGACCAGCGTAGCAGGCGTAGCTTGCTAGTATTACTAATAAATTCGATAATTAAGTCAAAATTAATCTGAAATTGAATGAATATTCCTAATATTATTCAGATCTACTGCATACATGTCTATCCTTTCAGTAACAAAATAAAAAATAAGCAAATTCGTCAACAGCATAATGCTTTCAAATGGAGCGATTTTTCAATGTTTTCCCAATAGACCGGGAGGCGACCGCATAAACTACCACCTCATCGAGTTCATGGATGAAATTCATGCACTAAATAGAACTCGATTAGCATAATGAAATGGAACTGGTCTTCCACCTCATATTTTGGTGGAACACTCGGGCAGACTGGATTTTAGTGGTTGAATTTCAGGTCCCTAACCACCTCATCGAGTTTACGGATGAAATTCATGCACTAAATAGTGCTCTATTAGCACAATGAAATGGAACTGGTCTGCCACCTCATATCTTGGTGGAACACCCGGGCAGACTGGATTTTAGTGGTTGAATTTCAGGTCCCCAACCACCTCATCGAGTTCACGGATGAAATTCATGCACTAAATAGAACTCGATTAGTACAATGAAATGGAACTGGTCTACCACCTCATATCTTGGTGGAACATCCGGGCAGACTGGATTTTAGTGGTTGAATTTCAGGTCCCCAACCACCTCATCGAGTTCACGGATGAAATTCATGCACTAAATAGTGCTCGATTAGCACAATGAAATTTAACTGGTCTGCCACCTCATATCTTGGTGGAACACCCGGGCAGACTGGATTTTAGTGGTTGAATTTCAGGTCCCCAACCACCACATCGAGTTCACGGATAAAATTCATGCACTAAATAGAACTCGATTAGCCCAATGGAAATGGAACTGGTCTGCCACATCATATCTTGGTGGAACACTCGGACAGACTGAATTTTAGTGGTTGAATTTCAGGTCCCCAACCACCTCATCGAGTTCACGGATGAAATGCATGCACTAAATAGTGCTCGATTAGCACAATGAAATGGAACTGGTCTGTCACCTCATATCTTGGTGGAACATCCGGGCAGACTGGATTTTAGTGGTTGAATTTCAGGTCCCCAACCACCTCGAAGATTTTTCATGAAAACTTGGTGTCAAATTAAAATTAAAAATTTGTTGTTTCCGAATTTCTCTGTCTCTGACCTTGCGGGATCATTTTCGTCAGGTTGACCACTTTTATTCAACTTTGTCGGATCTTTCTTTGACGACTTATAGATATATTTCCATATTACAGATTCTTTTTAATATACTGTTGGGTTTTCCCCCAAAGCAACTACGCTCGCCATTCATACACCGCAGGTTCAAAAAACATGCTTTTTTTCTCTATTTGAATAATTGGCTATATCGACTCTTGTTGCAACGGCTAAAGACTGTTTTTGTGATTGATTAAATATCAGCAATTAAACATTTGAAAATCTAATCATATGGCTATGTAAACAATATCGCTGCCAACTGAATTTTATAACAACGGTGTAAGAAAATTATTTTAAATGTATCGTTTTAAATATGAAGCAATTTTCCCAACTTTTTCAAACTAAATTTTAACATACTATGTAGAATACATATAAAATTATACATTAGAGACAGGGCTACACAAAATAATGGAAGTACATGTCCGACTATAGACCGTGATTGCTGAATCCTGTTTTTCAAATATGTTATGCGTTTTCTAAAACGATTGCTTTGGCGTCTTCTTTACGTAATTAAACTGTGTTTTATTCCGGAAGTGTTGAAAATTGTTTCATAATCGATGCTTTACGCATGATTTTGCTTACTTGTACAGAGAGTATATAGCTCAGTATAGAGAAATTCTTTTATAGCTTATAAAATACTCCAAGACAGTTGAAAGTTTTGTCAGCTTGGTTCATCTGCTTGTCAGTTCTCTAATGTTCGCCAATATACTTGGATTATTATGAAATCTCTTTATTATACTGACGTTTAACGTAGAATGGTCCCTATTGAAGTTGGAATGTATATATTTTACTATTTGTCTAATGAGACACTCAAAAGAATACAAATACTGTATGATTTATTTACGATAACAGTTCCAAGTGTTTTTAATAGTGATACATTGCATCAAACTTTACGAAAGTATTTTTACTTGTTGATATGCATCGCTGTAAGTTTCATATTATACATTCTTTTACAGGTTCACAAAAAGACTGTTCTATTACATTGTTGTCTATAGGCAGAAATGATTTAAATTGTACTTTGTGCGTGCTATACAACATAATGAATTTTATATTTGTTATTATGCCGCACGATAACTTTTCTCTATAATAACTTTCTCACGTAATTATTTAAAGTTAATTAGAGGGACGAACAAAATAATTAGCGCCTATCACAGAAATTAGGAGGAAGTGCGTTTTCATCTGTGTTATATATTTCAGTTTTATTATGTGGTTTGTATAAAAAGCTCTTACATCATATAAAGTGGTGTTCAAAATAATTTGAATTACCGTCTGTAGGCAGTAATATCTGAATATGCATGTTCAATTGTATAATGTTTTTCCAAAATACTTTATATAGAGCATACCTTAAGAGTAATACTTTATGTATAACGGAAACGTTAAGGTTTATTTCTTGTTCAAATCACTATTACCAAGTTTTAAACCTATTTTCTTCTTATCTTTGTTTTTGAAAGTAATAGTACAGACACATTAAAACATTATTCTTGACAAACTTTTGAAAAAATAGTTTTTATTACTAAACAATGATTTTTTTTTGTTAAATATGGTCAATAACTCCAGTAACTCACATCATTTCTATTTTGAAAAAACAATAATTAAAACATAAGTTATAACAGTTAAGACGAATAGGTTACACCTAGATTGCAGAATATTACAAGTAAATGCTTATATTTTCGATGAAGTGTAAATTAATGTTTAGCTGTCAATATCTGAGGGTTCCAACTTAGTGTGGGTGATGTTTTTATGATGGCCGATTATCAACACAAAGGGATTTAAGCCCGGGGGAAGTACCCAGCTTGGGAGATTTTCTAAGGTAGCCTAACATGTATTTACGCAAAGATACCCAAGGTTCGAATAAAACCACAAAAAACTTCGAACGATTAAGCCGACAGGCGCGATTGGGTTCGAACCCAGCTCCTCCCGTCTACCAGCTTCAAGAGCAGAACCTCTTGGCTACTGGTAGGGCGGTTTCGTCCTAGATACCTCCTTTCACTGTAAGAAAAGATACATTTTCTAATCAGTATTATTTTTGTTCCACCAAGATATGAGTTGGCAGTCCAGTTCCATTTCATTGTGCTAATCGAGTTCTATTTAGTGCTTGAATTTCATCCGTGAACTCGATCAGGTGGTTGGGGACCTGAAATACGACCACTAAAATCCAGTCTGCCCGGGTGTTCCACCAAGATATGAGGTGGCAGACCACTTCCATTTCATTGTGCTAAACGAGTTCTATTTAGTTCTTGAATTTCATCCGTGAACTCGATGAGGTGGTTGGGGACCTGAAATTCAACCACTAAAATCCAGTCTGCCCGGGTGTTCCACCAAGATATGAGGCGGCAGACTAGTTCCATTTCATTGTGCTAATCGAGCACTATTTAATGCATGAATTTCTTCCGTGATCTCGATGAGGTGGTTGGGGACCTGAAATTCAACCACTAAAATCCAGTCTGCCCGGATGTTCCACCAAGATAGGAAGTGGCAGTCCAGTTCCATTTCATTGTGCTAATCGAGTTTTATTTAGTGCTTGAATTTCATCCGCGAACTCGATGAGGTGGTTGGGGACCTGAAATACAACCACTAAAATCCAGTCTGCCCGGGTGTTCCACCAAGATGTGAGGTGGCAGACCAGTTCTATTTCATTGTGTCCATCGAGCACTATTTAGTGAACTCGATGAGGTGTATAGGGACCTGAAATTCAACCACTAAAATCCAGTCTGCCCGGGTGTTCCACCAAGATAGGAAGTGGCAGACCAGTTCCATTTCATTGTGCTAATCGAGCACTATTTAGTGCTTCAATTTCATCCGTGAACTCGATGAGGTGGTTGGGGACCTGAAATTCAACCACTAAAATACAGTCTGCCCGGATGTTCCACCAAGATAGGAAGTGGCAGTCCAGTTCCATTTCATTGTGCTAATCGAGTTTTATTTAGTGCTTGAATTTCATCCGCGAACTCGATGAGGTGGTTGGGGACCTGAAATACAACCACTAAAATCCAGTCTGCCCGGGTGTTCCACCAAGATGTGAGGTGGCAGACCAGTTCTATTTCATTGTGTCCATCGAGCACTATTTAGTGAACTCGATGAGGTGTATAGGGACCTGAAATTCAACCACTAAAATCCAGTCTGCCCGGGTGTTCCACCAAGATAGGAAGTGGCAGACCAGTTCCATTTCATTGTGCTAATCGAGCACTATTTAGTGCTTCAATTTCATCCGTGAACTCGATGAGGTGGTTGGGGACCTGAAATTCAACCACTAAAATACAGTCTGCCCGGATGTTCCACCAAGATAGGAAGTGGCAGACCAGTTCCATTTCATTGTGCTAATCGAGCACTATTTAGTGCTTGAATTTCATCCGTGAACTCGATGAGGTGGTTGGGGACCTGAAATTCAACCACTAAAATCCAGTCTGCCCGGTGTTCCACCAAGATATGAGGTGGCAGACCAGTTCCATTTCATTGTGCTACGCGAGAACTATTTAGTGCTTGAATTTCATTCGTGAACTCGATGAGGTGGTTGAGGACCTGAAATTCAACCACTAAAATCCAGTCTGCCCGGGTGTTCCACCAAGATATGAGGTGGCAGACCAGTTCCATTTTATTATGCTAATCGAGTTCTATTTAGTGCATGAATTTCATCCATGAACTTGATGAGGTGGTAGTTTATGCGGTCGCCTCCCGGTCTACAAACAGCTGGTTTTTCATAGCCTCGAACCGAAAGGAAGAATACTGTCAATTATGTTGGAAAGTGTTAAAAAAAAAGTCTAACTCCAATTCGAAGATATCTCTTACAAAAGTAAATATATTTTTTAAAAATTTCGATAAACTATCTTGCTTTGGTTGAAATGCAAGAAAATGTAATTCAGCAATAACAAATTTCATCATAATAATTATATTTAAAAATAAATAAATAATATATATATATAAAGGATACTATGTTCTCTTAAAAAAACAAAATTAAATGCAGTGACAAGCTTCATCATAATGATTATAAATGAAAATATATAAAGAATACCATGTCAACAAAATAAATAAAATTGTGAGACAAACTTTATCATAATAATTGTTACTAAATGTATTGGGTTCGTACCAGAAAATTCTATCATTTAATTATTAGCCATTAACTCCGATATCGTATGTATAATAATTGACGGGCAGAATTTTCCGGTACGAATTACTTTTCCCAAACGGAAGGAACTTTTCGAACAACCCAATATATCTATGCTAATAAAAAAAAAAGCTTCGCTTTCTGTGTGTGTGTGTGTGTATGTCTGTCTACGATGGCTAGCGAAATCGACCGCACGTAGAAGTCTGAAATTTTGGATGAGGATAGTCTACGGCAGGTCCTGATGCACTTGAGGCTCAGTTTTTAAATATTTGGTAAGCAGAAATATTAATTAAAAACTCATCAAAAACTTATCTATTTCTTTGCGAGCCAGCAAAAGCTCTCGCGCATGCCCAGAACCCGATTTACGCAACGTATTGGATCGGCCAAACCATTTAGTACAGTTAAAATAGGAAGACATATTCAGAAAAACCGTAACCTTACGTCTCAAATGCCGTTATCAAATTGAAAAAAAATGTTGTTAACTCCTTGAAAAAAATCCCTGACGGCTCGGCCTACAGGCACAGGTAGATTTCGAAGACGCAGATCGTGGGGTGCCTGTTTATTGGAAATTGCAGAAGAAAGACCTATTTACCATGATGCGGAAGTTGAGACCGCCCACTTCGAAATATACCTCTGCCTGTAGGCGGAGGCAGCAGAGATTTTAATTTTTTATTTTTATTTATTTATTTTTTTTTTTTTTTGCCGTAAGAGTTGGTCCTATAAAAAAACTTGCAAATTTAAAAGTTGTAGATAATATTAAGAAGATTTATAATAAATTTAAGCGGATTTGATATTTTGGGAATTGACGAAGTTATGATTTTTTTCTCCTGAAACCCCTATTTTTTCCCCTCCTTGGGGGCGTTTTAAATGAAATCAAAAATCTGCTATACATAAATTTTTGGTAATTTAAAGTAATAATAACTTTAAATGGATTCGATATGTATAAAAATTACGAAGTTATGGTTTTTTTTTCTGTTTTCACAAAAGCCCCCCTATTAACGAACTTGACCGAGATTTTATGCCCCTTGATTTTATGTATCGGTTTGGAAGAGATTTGTGCATAATTATGGAAGTTATCGTGTCCATAAAAAAGTTATATATATATATATATATATATATATATATATATATATATTCTTTAGCAATGTTATGGCTAATATCATGATGAAACCACACATTTTATTTGTGGTATTTAGGCATTTGGGACCTGAAGATTCTGTCTAAATTCCACAAATTTCATTTTTTCAATTTTTTATTTAATTTCTTCTTTTTTTAACTATGTATATGGAATCTATATTCAGAGTGTTGTGGAACACTATTGTTGTCAATTAATTATTACATACTAATTCATAATTTCATAGTTATTGTTTCATTAATGGTTATATATATATATATATATATATATATATCAGTTTTGAACTGGGGGTGGTTTTGGGTTCTAGGAGTGATCGGCGTAGATCTGCAAAATTTTTTCAGGAATTCCAACTTAGGGGAGAAGACGTCCCCCCCCCCCCTTCGCCTTGTGGCAACGGCAACGCCCCGGCGCAATTTTAGAGATTTTACTGACAAACCAAAAATATGCTCTTAAAGCTAAGACATTCTTCTTTTCGAAGGTGCAATCATTTTTACAAAATACGAATTGCAACCCGTTTATAAACACCGGCGAACGCAGGTCACTTTGCGCCTCACGGAGACGATCTTTTTTCTAAGCTAAAAATAACTAAACGACTTATTTCGACAAATTCATTTTAGAGCATCTCGGTAGACCACATTTGCATCAGTTACAAAATTTTCAAAACATTCGGATGCATAGAAGTACATTAAAAAAAAAAAAAAAAAAAAAAAAAAAAAAAAAAAAAAAATCTGAGAAATTTTCGATAACAATTTCAGAGAGTTCGGAAGATGTGAACTATTTTTTTATGTTTATGTTTGGAGCCGACGCAAAAAGAAAAAAAAGCGAGAAGAAAACATTTCTTTTACAACTAGATAATATATTTTCACGAAATTTTTACACGGCCTGTAAAATAATTATATTTATAACCGATAAAAATGTTAAAGATATCGGGCGACAAGGACTATATTTTTAAAACTATGAAACGACCCTACGTGATAAAAACAAGAAAATGTCTTCTTACGAGCACTTTTATCACTAAACATCGATATTTTTTCGTGAATTTTTCCTTTTAAAATATAATTTCATACAAAATTGAGTCAAAGATATAAAATCATACAAACTTGAGGTTTGTTGAAATTTATTATCACTGGCCGGGACAAACCCGGGCTGGTCAGCTAGTATATATTTAAAAAATCATCAATAAAATAAAATAAAATAGATTTCTATGTACATTGAACTGCATTACTTCGATATAATTGAACAGCTTAACTTTTAAAATATGCAAACAACAGACTGCTTTTTTTTTATGTAAAGGAAAATTAAATCAACAAACTGTTTAATCAATCCAATTGGCACAGAAACAAGTTCTACTATATAAAATCAATTAGAATGAATCACGCTTTTCTGCCTCTCTCTCTGCCATATTTGTTTAAATATTTTTTTTCGCGATATAAATATCATTTCGATCGTGTAAATCAAAACACTTAAGATAAAATTAACCCTGCCTTACTTCCTGAAACCAAAAACGTGAATAGAATATCGAAACCTTTTTTCCGTCCTATCCCAGAAAATTGGTAGAATTTAAAACGAGCCAAACAGCGATAAAAGCCTCAAGAAATCATTGATTTCTGCACATAACAGTATATTTGGCGAAGTTTCCACTGTACAGTAACCTTATTCCGATTGTGTCCGCGGTTTGAAGCGAAGCTGCTCTCTGTTATTAGCAGGTGTCCGTAGTGAAGTGCACATCGTTTGATCGCTTGTAAAAATGTGCTAAACTAAACGTGTCCTTTTATAAGCTCGATATTTTTGTTGTGTACAGTTTGTGTAAAATACATTTTTTTTTTTTTTTTTGGTCACATCGTGAGACGGGAATTTAAAGTTTGAGGTAAGACGATATAAATTTCTATTTTTAAATGGTTTAAAGTTATTCTAATATACTGCATATCTTTTCAATCTTTGATCATTATAGTTTTGTATAATTTAGGAGATTTAAAAAAAATAATAATATTTTATATAATATATTTCATAAATTATACACTGTGTAAAGTAACATTTTTAATAGCAAGATCAACCGCGAATTTCAATATTGCTTATTTATTTAAATGTCTGGTATAAAAATATTATTTTTTCTTTGGAAATTAGTTACTAAATGTTATCAGTTATCTTAATTTGGATGTGAATACCTAGTTTAGTATTATTACATTAAATATTGCTAAATGAAGAGTATATAAACAGGCCGATCTAGGATATTTCATCGTCCCAAACCAGGGTTGAATTCAGATATTTTTCTCCGGGAGGGATTTTTTCGGCCCAAAGGGGAGTGGGGGTGCACTTTTAACATACAAGCACAAGATCCGAAATTTTGGGAGGGGGACATTTCGATTCTCCAGGAGCCATCAGTGTTGAATTCAGGGGGTGGCCCGGGGGGGGGATATTCTCCCCCGGAACATTGAAATGGCCCCCTCCCCGGAAGATTTGAGATTTTATGCTTCTAATGGTTAAAAAGTGCAATTTCCCTCCCCCCTGGAACTCTGCAATGTCCCCCCCCGGAACCAGAGATATCCCTCCCGGAGAAAAATGTCTGAATTCAACACTGAGGGCAATGTCCCCCCACCCCCTTATCGGGACATCCCTTGAATTCATCATTGATCCTAAACGCTACAGTTATTTATAATTTCTCTTTGATAACAAGATTTTTTTTTTTCAAGATTAGGGAACTGTGATCTTCCAAATGTCAGGATCACTTTTGCATCTCTTGGAAGCAGAGCTATCGCTATGACCTACTAAAGGGGGGCTGGGGGGGAGTGGAGGGATTAAAATTTCCATTTTCTCTAACTGTGTCTGTTTAACCAAAAAATGCATTATATTAAAATCTGCGAAAACTGAATCTGCCTACAACGAAAATCTGTCTTAATAGGAAAAATTTCACGATCCCAACGGAAGTAATATCGCACAACTTTACCTGCTAAGACGGAAAACCGTCTTGAACTGGATATTTTTACCCTGGTGGTTCCGTTTTCGTAGGTTTTACTGTACACTTTTTGAAAAAACTTTTATTTAACGAGTTTGTCAACTAAGCTTTGCAAAGTCTAAAGTATTTATAAAATTGGCGGGGCGTAGGAGGGCGCACCTTTCCTCCTCTTTCCCCTTAGCTCGGAAGTACCTATCCGGAGTCCTAACGAAGTTTATCATAAGACAGAAATTGCGAGACCCGATATCGATTTTACTTAGACTTTTCATACATATCCTAATAGCCTAAATCTTTGCAATAGACATTTTGTGACATATGATCACTTTCATCGCGGGGCTTAGTACAGATCTTGTGACCAAGCCCCCCCCCCCCCTTCTCCCTGTCCACTTCCCGGGACATAGCGCCAATAACCGCGAGGAACTTTTGTATCCAGCGAAACGTTTTCTTAAATAAGAAATTTACAATTTATGTATGTTTTTATTATGTTTCTTTTGAGGATTTCGATATGAATAAAGCTCAGGCTCAAGTGTTAAATTCAAACACTTTTCTCCGGGAGGGATTTCTGTGACTTCGGGGGGGGGGGGGGGGGGGGATTGTTGAGTTCCGGGGAGGAAATGGCACTTTTTAACCATTAAAAAGTATCAAATCTTCCGGGGGGATATTTCAATGCTCCCGGGGGATGTCCCCCCCCCCCGGGCCACCCCCTGTATTCAACACTGCTCAGGCTTAACTCTAGAAAGCAAGCACATCAGGCACCACAGATGATTTTACAGCGGGGCCATTGTCCAAAGTGCTAAAAATTAATGGATGTAAAATATACAAAATATTTAATTCTTGATAGCTCCCATTAGAATTCCCCAAATTTATTTTTTAAATCATGACAGAAGAATACGTTACGCATAGATTATGAAACTCTTTCCAATACTTCCAGAATATTTTAACGCAACCTCATCTTTGATACATTAATAGAAGGAAACTCATAACATTGTTGAAAACCCAATTTCAGCAATTACTGCCCATAGTTGGTAAGGCTTTCGAATTTATTTGTACAGCTCTGAATATGGACAGGCCCCACCAGTGGCTGAGAGGTTGTGCTCTCGAAGCTGGTAGACGGGAGGTGCTGGGTTCGATCCCAATCGCGCCCGTCGGCCTAATCGTTCGGAGTTTTCGTGGTTTTCTTCGAGCCGTGGATTTATCCATGCGTAAATACGAGTTAGAAAGACCCCCACGAAGGGCACTCCCCCCGGGCCTATATCCCATGTGTAGATAATTGGCCGTCAATAATCAACCCAACCCAACCCTGAATATGGACATTTTTTGGACATGCCTCACAGTATGCTAAAATTCCATTCATTTAGAAAAGGCTTAACACAATTGAAAATTCACTTTCAGTAATTTCCGTCCATAGATGGTAATGTATTATGACCTATAGATTTTTATACGCACCACACATATGCTAAAATTTAATTCAGCTATAAAACGCAGAACACACCTAAAAGTGCACTTCCGAAAATCACCATCCATTAGATGGCAGTGTGTCAATCTCTTTGCCCGTTATTGTGAATGAATTTATTTAAATCTACAAACATCTCTCAATACACTAAAATGTAGATCAGATGGAAAAATTATGATACAGTTCAAATCACACTTTTAGTAGATTTATGAAAGTGGCCTACAGACGAACCGAAGTCGAAAATACTCAGTGTTACTCAGGGGGTGGCCCGCGGGGACATCCCCTCCCCACGGAGTTTTGAAATGTTTTCCCGGAAGATTAGAGATTTTATGTTTTCAATGGTCAAAAAGTGGAATTCCCCCTCCCGAAACTTTAAAATCCCCCCCCCCCGGAGCCACAGAATTCCCTCCCAGAGAAAAGTGTCTGAATTCAACACTGAAAATACTTATCAACTGTGTTGGAAAGCGTTAAAAAAAAGACTGGATCTTTGTCTTCAAAATGCAATTTATAGTTGCAGAGTACATGACTTAAGACCCACCGCTAATTTTGATAATACCGGGGGAAAGAAGGGGACAGCAGTCCACTAACCCCCACCCACCCATGGGATATTCTGGCTAAGCCAGTTATAGCGTACATCTTTTGTTATTATTATTATTATTATTATTTAAACAACTACAGCAATGTTGCTAAAGCAACTTGTTTCCGTTATTATGAAAAAAAAGTGTGATGGTTTAATCACTATCCTCATAAGCTATTAATATAAATTCAATTTGTAAAAAATATTATAGTATATTATATTAGTCTATACTATAATAATATAGGTTTAGACTACATCCCCCCCCCCCCCCACACACATACACACACACTTTCTTCCTCTCTTTATAAATTCATCCCCAAGACTTCGAATGACTTGGGATGATTCAAGAAAAAATGTCATTTACTTTTTAACGTATTAGTGTATTTATACAATTTTAATAGTAAATTCAAATAGCTGAGTATTTTTTAATATATTTTTAAGCTCTAATAAAAATATATGAAATAGTTTTTTTGTTTGTTTGTTTTAATATGATGGACATAATAGATGTGTGTGACATTTAACATTTCACGTGCGAAATTTGTATAATAAAAGTATGTATGTGTAGTTTAAAATTAACAATGGGTACAAAATGGACTTTTTCAGTTAAAGATAATTTTATTCAAAGTTTGAATCAGCGTAAATAGATGATGTTACTTAAAATTATAGAACCAACGTGATTTTTTTCAATGAGTCTTCTGAATAATGCCCTGAAATATTTCAAAAATTAAAAATTTATTTTCGAAACGTTTAGGGAAACAAACAAGCAAAAAAAAAAAAATAATAATAAATAAATAAAAAAATAATAATAATAATAAATTAAAAATGAGAAAAATCGACAACATTTAAAAAAATTAAAAATACATCTGAAAATTGTTTAGCTTAAAATTTCCTATGACGATGTATTCAGTTTCGTTTTAATTATTCTGAAATCGATTGATATTTGATTAAATTTGAAACCGCAGTTTTCAAGACATTAAAATTTCATCTGTAATCAGTGAATCAAATTCTCCATTTAAATTATTTTCGAATCTTCTTTCAAATTTCTAGATAATGATGAATATATTTACTCTCTCTCTCTCTATATATATATCCATATGATCAATCCTGTGTTTATTCAAAAGAAAAATCGTAAATATTATTTTAAAAAGTTGTAGAATGTTGAAAGTAGGTGTTAAAATAGTATAAAATAATTATTAAAATAACTGTTTATTTATTTATTTTATTTTAATAGTAAAGATAAATATGTAGATGTTAAATTAATATTAAATAATAAATGGTATATGAATTTAAGAGGGAAACAAGTATAGCCAAGAATAAGGTGTCATTATATACAATTATGTATGATATATAAATATGTAAGTGCTTAACTTCCACTCCACCCCACCCCACCCCATTTCCCTCGTGATTAAAAAAAATATATATATATATAAACATTTATTAGCATTCCTGACCTTATCCAACCTCACTGGAAATTGGATTTTATTATTTTTTGGAAGAATTTCATGGAAGTTTTAAAGTTTTTTTAGGCATATATTTATATATGTATTTTTTATTACAAATGTTTTAATATATTTTTTGTAATCAGTGTTTTTATAATTTTTTCAGCAATCTGCGCCCACCCTCTTTTAGTATTGTTTTCAATTTTATAATTTTTAATACGTGATCAAATTAGTAAAGAAAAATAAATATTTAATTTTTATCAATGGTGAAATATTTGTTTTATCCATAATGAAATAAAAGTAACGGGATATAATTATATAGCAGAGCCGTTTGTATTAAATTTAATAAATTTGGCATTAATTGTTGGGAAGAGAAAATGTTTAATGCAATTACAGTGATTTAGAAGAAATTTCTGTAAACGGAAATTTTTGGTCAGGAATTTAAGTAAAATTAATCTCATTAAATGAAACAATTTATTTTATCCTAATTATTGAATGTTAAAGTTTTACTTGGTAAAATAGTAATATTAACATCCACAAATTCAGTAGTAAAATTAGTTAAATTGGTAGTAGGGGAGACTGGTACGCAGTGGACAACTTTTTCAGTTAATTTTTTTTTTATCTCTTTAACGGACAAATCGATCTGCATGAAAATATTTTTGAATATTCCTTAAACCTTTATACATTCATCATAATTTTCTCAGAACACAGTTTTCAATACATTTTTCAAAAAAAAAAAAATCTTTTATATGCACCTGTAAAGTGAACCAGTGTGCCCCAGAAGTGGGGTACACTGGTCCACCCACCGGGGCACAGTGGACCGCTATTAGGTATTATCTGAAATATAATATAAATCTATTTTTCATTAATGTAATTTTTTTTTATTTCCCCTTTACCCGTAAAATAACATAGTAATATAAATTTACAAGTAACATTTTGAAACAAAAACAAAAAAGCAATTATATTTTGAAAATAATAGATTAATAGAGGAACAATTGCAATTTAGTTGAAGTTATTACCCAAGTACAAAAAAAATCAGCGCACATTAAAATTTGCAAATGAAATTCCAAAGTACTTATGAGTAAGATTGAGCCTGGAATTTTCCTGAAATACTTTTGGGTCTGGGAGCAACATTATGAAATCATTGACATCAACAACAGATTCATCTGCAGTTTCGGGAAAAATAAACTGATTTCCATTCAGTTTGTGTCTCATGAATCTTACTTGAATAGAATCATCACCAATTAGACTACAGTTATATTTATCAAAGGCAGTAAATACAAAACAAAATATTCCGTACAAAAAATTAAATAAATTGTTAAATAATGTTGATTAAATAAATTGTTATTTTTCTTTGTTTACTTTATTTTATAGTTAAATAACTACTTTAAAACAATATTTCTTTATAGAAAATAAGCAATTATTAAATATTTTGAACATTCTGCATTACAGGAGCAGAGTGGATTGTGGACCACTGTGCCCCATGTTGAAGTTCAATAAATAATCATATTAATATTGTTTATAGCTTTCTTTTAAACATATTAACTTTAAAGTTAAATAAAAACAAGTATCTTAGCTTTGCAAAAAAGCTGTTTTATCTTATTTATCTACAACCTTTAATTACTAACAAAATAAAAATATGATGATGAAAATTTTTACTTTTAGAAGCTCCGTTAGAATTTTACTCAAAACAACCAATGAGAATAAAGTAGATCAATCTGAGCTAAACATATTTTCTGAAGGCTATAAATAATCAGTGCAGTGCGGTTGTCTATTAGGATGGAAGAGAAGCTTAAAAAAAATGTTAATAAATAAAATATTAGGGGGTGGTCCACTGTGCCCATAGGTCTAGTGTGTACCGGTCTCCCCTACTAAGTTCTAGATTATGAGGATAAGTTACGACATAGATTGATAATGAGAGAAAATAAAATTATATCATCGATATGTCTATACAGTAAAATATTATTGTTAATGAAATTTATTTCATAAAAATAAAGATATAAGTCAGGTAACATGCTAGAAGCGGCGGCATCCTGTGGGATTCCTTGAGGCTGAATAAAAATTATATGAATTGTAATTTGTGAAAAGCACCAGTTTGATGTAAGAGAGTAAAAAATTGTCCTATTCGTGAAAAATATTCAAATAATTTCAAGAGTAAGTGATGTATATAAAATAAATACACAAATCTATGTATTTACTTCAGAAAAACTTGTTATTAAAAATTTAATTGATGTTGAATAATTCAGAATGCGCAGGCATTACTTTGAAATGAAACTATTATGTATTCCTAATTTTAAATACAACTTTTTTTTTTTTGCAATACTACATTCAAAACATGCATATTCGTATAAAATTTCTAATTATACTTCTGAGCATGCACGTGTGTATAAAATTGCTAATTAAACGCAGTGACATATTTATAGAGCTGTAAATATTCAATTTGAACGTCTCTCTCGATACTTAGTTTCTCTGTAAAACATATAAAGGATGTATTTTTGACATTTTGATTAATATTTTCATGAATATTAAAAAATCGTGTGTACCACAAAAATGAAAATTGATTTAAGAAATTATTGTGAAACATAGCTTACTAAATTATTTTTATTCCTTTTAATTTATTAGCAAATTTCAATACCTATTATTTACATTTGTATTTAATGCTATGAAGATACATTTAAAAATATTTTAAAATGTTTCATGCTTAGAAAGTACATTGAATCCGATTCATTATGACTTTAAATAAATTTTATTTACGATTAAAAAAAAATTGTATATGAGCTTACGTATTTGAAATGTACTTTATATATTTATCGTTGGAGGAAATGCAAACGGGGGGATTGAAAAAAAAAATCCCTGTGATATGTTATAAATTTTGTTGCGTTTTAAATGTTATTTTATAGGCTTTCCTTTTTCAGATTTTTTTTTTCTTAAAACTAAACAAATGGTTATGCCAACGTAGTGAAATTTTAAAAATTTCTTCAATTTTAAGTATTTTTTTAAAAAAGGGGTGTAAACTGAAATTTTTATTTGTGAAAGTTGTTTTAATTTTATCGTCTTTTAAAAGATACTTAAAATTTAAGAAGGCATTTAAAAAAAATAAAAAAATAAAAAAATGTGGGAACTAGAAAACGTGAGTAATTTGTAATATTTGTTAATAGGTTTAAAAATAGCGAAAACTGATTCAGGGAACCTCAAAATGTAAAAATATACCAATATTTCCATAATATTTTTCTTTCTTTTTTCAAATCTTGATTACAATATTTTACACTGCATGCGTACGGAAAGTAAAAAATAATAAAGACATGCAGTCGGAGACAAATGGTCCGCTTTTTTGAATACCGGAATTTTCTTTAAAAAATTTTATATTTCTATTTTTCTTGAAAATTTTTCAGAAACCACCTTTGGAGATAATTTTTTGCGGAAATGATGTAGAAACCTACCATGAAATTTTCTCTTTAAAAATATTGGTATTCAGTTGGCGGACCATTTGGGAACCCTGGACATGGAAATTTGAAATTTTCCATTTAATGCACCATAATAAAAGTTCTAAGAGTTTAATAAATCGATGTCCAGTTTTGTATCATATTTTCTGTATAACAACGGATTTTTGTTTCGATATTTCGGCTTCTATTAAGGAAAGATTATAAGAATCTTTGATCTGGAACGACATACTAAACTTATATACTTATTATTACTGTTCTTAACTGTTTTCAGTGAAGGAAGCAAACATTTTTTGGAATGAATAATGAATATTTTGTTATGTTTTCGGTAAAACTTGGACGTAAAAGATGAAAAATGCGAAAAGTTCCTGAAATCTCACAATTTTTCCGTAGACTAAATAAAATACCAAATCTAGTTAGAATGAGTAAGCAGATGCTTAGAGAACTCAGAATATAATAAGCAGTAAATTGAACTTTATGAGTGGAATTAATGTATAGTTGAAGGTGACATCTCGATTCTTTCTCTTCTGTCATATTTATGTCCGCTTCGTACTTCATGACCGACACGACTGTGGCGCACAACTTAGTGCCTTTTGTTATTTAATGATGAAACATAAATTTTAATAAACTGCGAAGAAAGTTGTTTCTTGCTGCTTCTATTAAAATCACCTTGGACTGATTATGGCAACGCTTTAAAGTACCTTATTTTCCTTTGGAAAAAAAATTAATTTGTTATTATAACCAACATTTTCAGACTGATACATTGATGACATGTCTGGCATCAAGAAGTAGCAGTTTGCATGGAATGTATAACATAATGACACTTCCATTCATTATGTTACATTGCAAGAGGGCGAGGGGTGGGTTAATACGTTGTGACGTCACGTTTGAAATATGCAAACAATTAGGTAGCCATTGTTTCTTAACAACATAAATAAATTAAAAATACATTTTAAAATCAGACATTTAATAAAACTAAGAACAAGAATAATATCACATGTAATAAAAACAATTGCAATAAACGTTTCAAGCTTTATATGTAAGCTTTTCATCAGTACAAATGTCAATAGAAAATCAAAGCTTATGTTTACATATATATTCACGTTCAAGAATATGCCATTTAAAGAATATTAAGACACCAAGGAGTGTACATTATAGTAGAATCACATAGTCTGGTGGAATTGTGTACACGTTTCGTTAAGTGGATATTTCTGAACCTTGTAAACAAACCTTTAAAAAAAAATCTACTTTTATAATTATTGCAGTTAGATTTAATAATTTTAATATTCTCAAAATCTGGGATGTGCTCGGTATCTATAGAATGATAAACAAGTTTGAAATGCCGGATTTGTAAGCTCGTTTACGCTCTTCCAAGCGGAATGTTGAATGATCGTCCAGTTTCACCTATATACTGTCACCTATAGTCTATACTGTGAACTATATCCGTAAACTTTAAGGGAGGGATTTTATAGGCTTGAATTTGCATAGCATATTCTTCATAACATTCTGAGATTTAAAGGCTGTACCGATATTGATTTGAATAAAGTATTTTTTTCCGACAATTTTTTATAATATATAATGGAAACAAAACTTGTAGGACTCCTGTATTTTACGGAGAATGATATACATTGCTCTGAAAAAATTTCTCTTAAGCCATCGTATAGGGTGACCATTATATTTCAAATCATCCTCCATAAAATAAGAGTAGATAATAGATAGTGTGGCAACTCCGACTGCCTATATTAAAATGCAGTCTAAGCTGCCGACATATAAACAATCAATTTTAATGTAATTGATTTCTAATAAAATTAGTAAGAAACAAACTTTCTTACCTCTAAGTTCCAAAGCGGGACATCGGTGCTCCGGCTGTTCATAATTCCTTATATTTCAAAAAACTAAACATTCTTGAGAGACGAAAAGACTTGACTCAAAATAAAATTGCAGATATTATTAAACACATCACTATTTAATTGACAAATCACATCACGAACACAACATTTTAAGTATTTACAGCCTTTTAACTGAGCAACATGCTCTCAAAAATCATAATCATAAAAACTAAACTAAACTAAAACTTAAGAGTTCAAACTGAAGTTCTAATAAAAATGTTCTTGACAGTTACAAAAGAAAAAAGAAAACATAATGTTGCGCGAGTTACGCATGCGCCAGTTTCATTGTCTCTTTTCATCTAATCAGAGCACATTCCTACCTCTACATTGCGTAGATGCTTTTTATGTTTCAAAACTTTGAGAAGAAAAGGGGGTTTTGGATGATGCAACAGGAAATGAATTCACAATTACAACATCCTCCCACCTTTGAGTTTCGGGATCTGAAACTGAAATCGAATTCGTTCGATGTTTTATGATACGCCCGTATCTGGAGCGACGAACCGAAACGTCCGATGTACTGTCGCTGACCGAACCACTAGGAGGATTACTAGCACCTTTATGTTCATTAAAATCTTGTTTCTTTTTAATGTCCTTGAAATGGTTTCTCATACTGTCGTTATCTTGTGATACTTCTAAGGGTATTAACCTGCTTGTAGGTCTTAAATATTCCCCAGTTTTCATTCTTATTTTCACTAAGCGGATGTGTCCATCCTTAGATGGAAAAATTTCAGTCACTTTGGCCAGAGGCCAATCAATTCTTTTATTACTGTCACTGGAAAAAATTACAACAGATAGTAAATAAGCAAAAATAATTGCAATGTTGTTTTAATCAAAATTAATTTAAATAACAGTTGCAAAAAATATGACAACAGGAAACGGGGGGATGGGGGGGGGGAGGGCATCACCCGAGTATGACAACCTGTGACAACAGACGAGGGCGGGGTAAAAAAAAAGCCACAAAATTTGCGTGGGATAATTGGATGAACCCTTTTTTGTAAAGCTTTATTATGCTAATTTTATTACTGAAAAGTTGAAATTTCTTAATTTTGTCGTAGATTAAATAAAATACAATATCTAGTTAACATAAGTAACTACGGCAGATATGCTCTGGGAACACGAACTATAATAAGCAGTAAATTTTTCATTTTGGACAGAATTAATTGTAGTGAAGTTGACATATTTATTCTTCCTCTTCTGTTGTCCTGTCATATGTGTTCGCATCGTACTTCATGACTGACATACGGCTAGAAGGAATCTGGAATGAATTAGTTCCTTTTGTTATGGATGAAACACAAATTTTAATAAACTGCGTAGAAAGTTGTTTCTGGCTGCTTTTATATTACAATCACCTTCGATTGATTATGGCAACATTTTGAAGTGCCCTAGTTTAAAAGGAATGTTTGTTTTTTTTTCTTTAAAAAGGTATTGTTTTAATTAATTTACAGTGTATAATTTTAATTAATGTGTCAAAAAATGATCGAACCTTGAGAGTTAAAAGTTGTTTTATTAAGCTTTTACCAACCGAATTAAGATAATATACATTTTAGATTATTGTTTCATATTTCGTCTTCTAATGCTTTAGTTAAAAAATATCAGTCTTTCCTTGCCTGTGGAATATATTTGAGAAAAACGTGCCAAAAATGAATTTTTTTTTTCTCTGACCTCTTGCTTGTGACACCCGAACTGAGTTCGGGCGACGCAAATGCACCAATTTTTGAATACCCGACCTGAGTTCGGGCAAGAGAAAAATCGGTGTTTCAATTTCGTGAAGCCCGAAATCAGTTCGTCCAATGCTTAAAAATAATGCAAAGAAACTGAGTTCGGGCTTCACGGAATTGAAACACCGATTTTTCTCTTGCCCGAACTCAGGTCGGGTATTCAAAAATTGGCGCGTTTGCGTTTCCCGAATTCAGTTCAGGCGTCACAGGCAAAGGGTTAAAATGTAGATTTTTTTTTTTTTTTTTTTTTTTGGGGGGGGGGGGGGGGGGGGGTTGTACAAATTTTGTGACATTTTTTTATATATAATTTAGTTTAGTTTTCCAATTGAGAACATAAAAGTTTAACGATTACAACAAATGTATTTCTTACTAATATGTCATAATGTGTTTTAATATGAACCACCCTGAATACGTCCACTGATTTTTAGAAGTATTGGATCCTTTTTCGATTTTATGATTTTTTAAGTTGTGTACAGAGCCCGATCAAGCCAAAGCGGGGCCTAGTAATGATATGGGACTCTCTGTCATTACCGTCACAAAAAATTAAAATATTTTCGAGGCTTTAGCACACATATATGAATATATAAAATACATACTATTTTGAAAAATGTTTTGTTTTTAATCTTATGCTTACTCTAAAAGTACAAAATATTGATTACAATCAATACAGTCTTGAAACATATTTAAAACATCAGCTTTACGAAAATTACATACCAAATGGGTAAACCCGCAACATCATTTTCGGGGACTCATAAAATCAGGGAATCCAGAGCGCCAGTTGGCGCATACTTTAAATCGGCCCTGTGCAAAAATGACTAAAAACAAATAAAATAAGGGGGTATTTTTTTTTTTCTGTTTTGATGACTAGCATGTAACTTCTAATTTAAAAAAATAGGCCATATTTCTCTTTTTTTTTTTCCTAATTCAGTATGATCGAAATTAAATTTTTCATTGACTAATTCGATATTTCCAAACGTGAATAAATTGGTCTGTAAAAGGCTAAAATTTTTTAAAAAAAAGTATTTTAGTTTATTTTTTTAGAAATTTAATGAATTCGCGGCATAAAATTTCTGTTTTTAAAGTTTTATTTTTATGCAAAACAGTCCCAACAGGTCGCGCGCGACCCACTGGTTTGTTCGGAGCGATGTTTTCGAGTACCGCGGAACGACTGGCCAGTTCTTCAAAATGTATAATTAATTTCATGTGATGAAATAATATAATAAAAACAATGTTAAGACTCTTTAAAATAAAATTTTATGATATATTTTATATAAGTAACTTTGTGAAAAGAAAGTTTATTATTATTAAACTTTGTGTAGACAACTGCTCTACTATGTTACTTTTTCAGAAGTCTTTTTTCCTTTTTTTCCCCCGAACAAAAACATTCGTAAAAAGAAAATCATTTCATCACAAAATCTTTTAGTCATTCCATTGACAATCAAGACCGCAGAGAACCTGCGGGTCCCACTAGTGACTCGAGTGCGGGTTCTTAAATCTTAAGTATGGTATCAGGAAATAAATCTGTCGAATAACTTCTTTTTAAAAGATAATGCACATTTTCTTAAAATTAAAACATCACTGTACAGTAAAATATGATAAGACTGAATCGCAAGGAACTAGAAATTAATTCAGTCTTACCAGATCTAATTGTATTGGTATTGTTTTCATCATAACCATGAAACTTTATTGGTTCACTGGTTTTGGTACATTTGGTACACTTTTACTGGTTAAAGGCAGGATTAAATTATAGAAAAGTCTCACAAGGAAGGTCTCCATAAGCGCATTCTCAGTCAAGCGCATTCTCAGGACAGCTGCCTCTCCCTCGATTTTCAGATTGAATTAACTAAATTTTCTTTTCCGCTGTTTATTATTATTTTGAAAAAACAATTTTTTTAAGTGACTTAAAAAGAAAAAGGAACTGGGGTATTTTCGTTATTAGAGCTCTTCTCCTGAAACCCACGTGATTTTTTTTTCACATTCATTTGTTTAAAAATTCTCTTAAACGGGAGTTTCTGACGAAAAAAAAATAACTGCTTCAATTCTTTATTTTGAAAATGGTCAGTAGAAGCTTACTTTTGTATTTTTAATATTTCGTAGTTGTTGATATCTTATTTTATTTATTTATTTTATGAGGGGTAAAATCTTAGTTTAGCTTATTTCATATTCACGTTCTTTATTTTAGAAAACTGTTTTTTTTCCCGACGCGGTTGTGGCACACCTGTTCCAAAATATTACATCTCCCTGGATTTTGTTCTGCTTTCGCGTGGAAAAATTCATTTGCATGAAAAAGATCTTGTAAATACTATGTTATACAAACAAAGAATTTTAAAACGAAAAAAATGTAACAGACTTTGACGTTTCTTATCCTTTGCTAACTAACAATTGTGAAAAGAAAAAAAAAAAAAAAAAAAAAAAATATCATAAAATTTATTATGTTTTTATTTACTTATTGTACAACAATTCGTGTATTTTAAAGAAAGTGGCTTTGGCACAACAGTTAATTGTTATCCACGTTGAACTTAAACCATTGTTTGACGTGCAGTAAACGATCCTGTTTTAAAATGTTTAACGTGTGTCTGCAAAGAAAAACTATGCACTATACGGCGATCATTTTTAAAACGTAAAATAGTACTCTGTACTTCAACAACATATTCAAATTTCGTGGCGGTTGGCCAATTTTTACGAAAGTTAGATCCTAGTCAAAAAAAGACAAGAAATATTAGGTACCAGGCTTAGATTATGAAACACTTTCCAACACTAACATAATATTAAGAAATTTCATTTTTCATACAATGAAATGAGATATCTATCTAAATAAGCAATTTGAGAAAACACATAACTCAGTAAAAATCCATTTTCAACTATTGCTGTCCATATATAGAAATGTGTGCGAATTCTATTGTGCATCTCTGTATATGATCTGTAAAATTTATTCACACCACGTAATACACTAAAATTTAGATAAGTTTAAAAACGAAAATAGCGGAAAACTCACTTTCAGCAATTATCGATCAAGTCTGTCTGTCTTTAAGAGGATACTTCACTCAGTCGAAAACACCCGCTCGCTAATGTTAATCCTATGAGGAATATATTTTACGATATCTCGTTCGCATTTCAATATTATTAAATGATTTTTTTTTTCATTGGATAGCTAAGGACAATCTCTATGCAGGTCCTTTTTTTCTTTTTTTACTTTTTCGATTTGTGTTGCAGTTTATTTGAGGCTACTTTCATTTTCGAAACCGGTTCCGAAAATGGAAGTATTTTAATAATAAAAAAAATTGAAAAAGTACAAAAAGGCTTGCATAGAGATTAACCTCAGCTATCCAATGCATAAAAAAAAAATTAAAAATATTGAAATGCGAACGAGATATCGTAAAATATTTCCCCCATAGGATTAACATTGGCGAGCGGGTGTTTTCGACGTAGTGAAGTAGCCCCTTAAACAGACTTATTTTGTGCGTCTCTGTAAATGAAGGAAAAATGCTACGCACTTCATAATCTATAGAAAGTATGTTGTAGTGCAGCTCAGTGATCCATATCATTTTCATTATGTTTGAAGTCATTAAAATGCATCGCAAACTATTTATCCTCATAGATCAATTTGTAATGGAGTTCATTTTTGCGTCTCTGTAAACCAACCATACTCAACCTCCGTCGGCTTTTTATGTACGGCCCGAGATACACAATCTATTTATAAAAAAAGAAGCATATCTGTTAAACTTTAAAAAAAAATAATAATAATAATAATACCAGAAATTTTGAAAAAAAAGTTTCTGATTTTAATTAAAATTAGATTAGATGCCAGATAAAAATGAAAAATGTGTTTCGTAAACGAAACACATTTTTCATTTTTATCTGGCATCTAAATTAATTCTAATTAAAATCAGAAACTTTTATTATTTTTTTTTAATTTCTGGTAGTAATTGAATAAAATTTTTTTTTAAGTTTGACAGATATGCTTCTGCGCATGCCCGAATGATCTATTCGAATATCAAAATAATTGTTATGCCCATCACTAGTGTATACCTTTCTTAATCTTCAACACTAATCAAACATTATTCAAATTAATTAAATTTGCACCATATATTTCTACATTTAAAAAAAAATAGTTTTTGAATTATGAAAAAGACTTGAGTTATTAAAGAAAATCTCCTGATTTATCTTTCTTTAGAACTTCGAAAGTGTTGCATTTTTTATATTATTACTTATTATACACTTTTCATATAACTAATAATTCTTATTAGGGTTAAACGCTTTTCGCGGAAAAAATTGGCAGCAAAATGTTTTACACCACTATTTCGAAACAACATGCTTCGCGACATACTTCAACATCAATTGCAATAGCTATGTACCACCATCTTCTTATTTTAACTACCCCCCCCCCCCTTTTTTTAAAAAAAAACATTTTTATATAAGTGTGTTGCAGCCTGCCTAACGTCGCAAATGTAACGTATGTTTGCGGCCCTTGAAGAAAAAATGGTTGAGTATGGCTACTGTAAACGAACCATAAATGCTGCTTATTCTATACACCCTATAAAGCATGCTCTGGTCCACCTGAGTGATACATATCAATCTCATTATGTTTGAAATATCGTAACATCAGTAAAATGCACTGCAAACTGTTTTCTCCCATCTACCATAATACAACTGAAATCTGTTTTGTGTATTCCTGTTCAAACGAACTATAAATGCTACAAGCTCCATTTTCAATACCTTATAGCAGGGCTGTCCAACCGGCGCTCGCGGGCGCCATGGCGCCCCTTGAAGTATATCTTGGCGCCCTTTAGAATGTTTTCTGTGATTAGCTTTTTTAAAATATAAAATCCATTTTTAAAAAATGGTTGTTTTTTTTTTAAATTGTAAATCATTGATGTTTACATACTTTTTGCAATGTAGGCAGCAGCATCACGGTTTTTGATTCTTTATTCTAGAAAAGTTTTTCGGGAACCAAAAGTTCTTCATTTATATTATTATGAAAATTCTAAATTTAATATATGATTTTGTATTTTTTCTGAAGTCTATATTTAAATGGGCATGACTATCACTATGATATGTATGTGTATCGTAACAAGACGTGCGTGTGCCTTTCGAATGCTTCATGTTACTAGCTTTTTTTAATATAAAAATTCCTTGTAATAATATAATCTTTTTAATTGCTAAAAAATGTAAAATGTAAAATAAAAAATATATAAACAGTAAAATAACTTTTATTAGATTGTTGACATGTTTCGGCTCACTCTTCTGTATGTGCAACGCAAAAGACCCGTGTGTGTTCTTAACATTATCAGAGTGAGATAATATTGTATGTTTCCAGTCATGGGAATAATGGCGCCCTTTCTTGTTTGCCAACAGCTGAGATGCGCCCCTGATACCTGAAAGGTTGGACAGGCCTGCCTTATAGAGTTCATATACGCTACCGCGCATGAGCGGTAGTGTATTACTGCTTATTTTACTGTTTATTACTGTTAATTTTACGGTATAATACTGACAGCTGGGATGCCAGTATTATACTGTAAAATCAACAATAATTTTTTTGCAGTGAGGTATACATTAAAAAAATATTCAAACAAATCGTATAACTTACTTTGTAGGAAGTGGATTAATAAAATATTATATAATTATAATGATGTACATTTTTTTTCATTCAAAAGAAACTTCTGATATGAAGTCATTGTAGTATAGCAGTTATAAAATGTAATTAAAGCGAAAAAAGAGGGAGAGGAAAAAAATATTAAATAACAAATAAATGATGTACAAGTTTATTAAAATTATACTTAGTTTTCGTATTTATTCCATATTTTAAGCCATTGTCTAACATAAGAGAACAATAAACACATTATATAGTTTGGTATTTTAGAAAAATTTTAATATTTATCGTACTATAAAAAAAATGGTTTATAATTAAAGGTGCAAATTAAAGCGTGTAAACTCATTATTAATGACGCGGGAGTTAATTCTACACGTTCTATTGCCCTAAGCGATAAAAAGAAATCTTTTGTTTGTCATATTTTTGGATATAATTACTTCATTATGCTCTAATTTAAGCGGTTTAAATTATGAATGAGCATGCTTTTGTTCAAAAATAACTTTTACGACAGAAACGAAATTAAAGCCTCCTAACTTTGCTTGTTTCTCTTTCTTTCTTTTTCTTTCTTTTTTTTCCGTCTTAAGTAAACGGATTTTTAAAACCATGAATGATATTTAATAATATTTTTTGCATAATTTGTTCAGGAATAAAACTACAGGCAATTTAATCTTAGATATTTGAATGTACACTACATTAAAAAATGGTTTAGAATGCCAAAGAATGATTTTAGATTACAGTTTAACTTTTACTGAAATAAAATAAAAATTGGAAGGTTACGCGTAATGATAAAATAATTTGTACAGAAATTTTCTTTACAAAACTGTAAAATTTTGTTTGGTGTACAAATGAGGGAGAATAGACTTCAAAAGAGATTTATAATCTGGCTGGCGTATACAAGGTGTAGAACAAATATATAGATAAAGGCAATTTTTACATATAGGAAATTAATACTGCAACCCATTTATTCAGCCAAAAACACTTCAGTCTCACTCCAAATCGAACACAGAGTTTCACTCCTATCTATAACAACAATGTAATTATTTTAGTGGAAAGAGACTAACTATGCTTTATGTGAAATGGGTAGTATCACGAAAAGTAATAGAAGTACACTGTAATTTGATAAGTAAAGAAATCATTTATTAATTACCATCTTTTTTAAATTACTCTTGTTATTTTCTTAATCATATATAATACCTCAAATCATGTGACTGTCTTAAACATATCTGAGGCTGACCGTTTCATATACCAGTCAGTCATTTTTTCTTAAAATTATTTTTTCGAGTAAAACTGCATGAGTTTTTTTTTTTTTTAATAAAAGACCTACTTTCTAAAACGTTTATGTTTGGAGTTATGGACATTCAAAATTTCATTCCTAACGTAAACAAACTATTGAACAAAAATGAATTGATTGGGACTTTTTTCGTTCCGCAAACCATGGTGAACAGTATGCACTTCGCTCACTTGCAGAAAGTAAAATCTGAAAAGACTTCTGATTTCATTCTCTTATGAACTAATTCGATTTTCTGTGCATTGATTTCCGAAAATGGAAAAACAGAGAATTGTATCAAAAAATGGAATTTTGAAAGTTATCAGGGCGGCAAAAATATTTTAAAAATTTTTTGCTTTGTTGATAATTTTGCTAGTTATTTAATTTGATTAAACACGCGTTCTTAATGAAAATATATCTCTTTGTAATGAATGCATTCAACGTTAAAAGACTCCCCTTTTTGTATACGATTATCGAATTATAGGATAGACTCTATTTAGGTAAATCCTTTTTGGTAATGCTGGCGAGTTCTGTGTATGAAATGAAGAATGGTTTTGTTTCGTTTAAAACATTTCGTGAATTTACTTTTTAACGAATTGATTCAAATTTGTTTAAAGCACAGATTGCGTGTTTTGAAATATGTTGTTTGTGATTCTTCAATATAACTTAGAATTACGCCTTTAATTTTTGATAATTATACGATGAAATGCCGAATATGTATTGCTGCCGGTATTTAGAGAGTAACTCAAACGCAATCAATAGCGTTTATCACTTTTCTGCGGTGTCCCAAAACGACTGTCCAGACGGACGGAGCCCGGCTAGTTATAATATAATGATTCTTACTGCGCATTAACTTTTCTTATTATATTCAGTGTTCTCATTTTATTTTCTGAAATCCTTTCTTCAGCCTCTCGAAACTTCTAAAAAAAAAGACTTCGTCTTCAAAATTTGAACCAATACCAGTTTTTAACTTTGGACATAAATGTCTCATCTGTACATTATCAAAAATCTTATTACCATTTTTTTTACCGCCTCTGTAGTTTTATTTCAATACGATGTCTTCTAATGCTTTTGAGGTATGGCATTTTCCCACTTTTAAAATTTATCATCCTACTGTGATAAATACTACAAGATTTTTACAGGTTTACTTCAAAAAACATGAATAGATTATCCTCTGGTTCTATTTCAATAAAAAGTATAGAACTTTTAAATTGTAACCTGTATAACATAACAGCGTAAATAAACTTTGATGCCATAGTGATAAAGCATATGTCAAATTCATATTCCACAAGTTTGTAGTATTTCAAAAAAATGTATTTGATGCTGGTTATATTTCTAAAAATATATTTTACCATATTCATTATAAAAATGCATTATTAACATAAAAAAATGGAAATTTAAAAAATAGTTTTGTTTTCATAATTTACCAATAATTTCTTTTTAAATATCATTTGTTTGTTGTAGATACAATATTACAATATTAGCACAATTCAAAGCATTGATCATTTTTACGAATGTTAAAGAAAATGCCGTCTGTATGCATTCACTGGATTTCTGTGTTGCTATAACAATCGAACAGTCCAGAGATAACATGCACTATGTGCTGGATTATTATTATTTATTTAAGATAATCCGGGACACGGAAATATCGAAAGAAATTACCATTTTTCTTTTTTGTTTTAAAATATTATCTAGTTTTTATAAGATAAAACGACCAAACACCATATAATTATATCCGAAAGATATAACATGTTTTATGTCTGTCGTTGTCTCTCCCTCCTCCAGTATTTGAACTTATGTGTCTCAGAATATACTTTTAAAAAGATTTGCCATATTTAAATTGCCCTATTTAGATTGGCATATCTAAATTTGCATCAAAGACACAGCTATGAAATTTTGCTATGCAGTGTTTTTCAGTTACATTTCCTTTAAATTGTTTTCGAAAATTTTCGTTTTGAATGAAATTTTTGAAAATGTGATTCTTGCATTTAAAAAATAAATTTTAAAAAAGCTTTCTTTTTCATTCAATTTTGTAATTTTTTTAAAAAATGAGTAGGGGAGACCGGTACACACTGGACCTGTGAGCACAACAGACTACCCCCTAATATTTTATTTAAAAAAAAATTAAGCTTTTCTTCTATTCTAATAGACAACAGCACTGGATTGATTATTTATAGCCTTCAGAGAACATGTTTAGCTCAGCGTGCACCATTTTATCCTGATTAGTTGTTTTTAGCTTCAAAAAGTAAAATTTTTCATCATCATATTTTTCTTTTTTTAGTAATTAAAGGTTGTAGATAAATAAGATAAAATAGTTGTTTTACAACGGTAAGATACTTGTATTTATTTAACTTTAAAGTTAATATGTTTAAAAGAAAGCTATAAACAATATTAATATGATTATTTATTGAACTTCAACATGGGGCACAGTGGTCCACCATCCACTCTGCTCCTGTAATACAAAATGTTCAAAATATTTAATAATTGCTTATTTTCTATAAAGAAATATTGTTTTAAAGTAGTTATTATTTGTAAAATAAAGTAAACAAAGAAAAATAACAATTTATTTAACACAGTAAGAAATATTTTGTTTTGTATTTACTGTCTTTAAAAAATATAACTGTAACCTAATTGGTGATGATTCTATTCAAGTTCATTCATGAGACGCAAATTCTATGTAAATCAGTTTATTTTTCCAGAAACTGTAGGTGAATCTGCTGTTGATGTCAATGATTTCATAATGTTGCTCCTAGACCCAAAAGTATTTCAGGAAAATTCCAGGCTCAATCTTACTTCATAAATATTTCATTTACCAATATTTCATTTGGAATTTCATTTGCAAATTTTAATGTTTGCTGATTTTTTGGTACTTAATAACTTGCTAAATTGCAATTGTTCCTGTATTAATCTGTTATTATTTTCAAAATATAATAAATTTTGTGATTTTTTTTTTCAAAATGTTACTTGCAAATTTATATTACTATGTTAATTTGGCCATAAAAGAGAAATAAATAAGAATTAGATTAATGAAAAATAGATTTATATTGTATTTCAGATAATACCTAATAGCGGTCCACTGTGTCCCGGTGGGTAGACCAGTGTAACCCGCTTCCGGCGAACACTGGTCCCCTTTACGGGTATATATAATTTTTTGAAAAATGTATTGAAAACTATGTTCTGGGAAAATTATGGTGAATGTAAAAAGGTGTAAGGAATATTCAGAAATATTTTCAAGCAGATCGATCTGTTCGTTAAAGAGAAAAAAAAAACTGAAAAAGTGGTCCACTGTGTACCAGTCTCTCCTATTTATGCAAATTCCAAATACAATTTAATATTTATTCTTTTATCTGTGCTCAAACAAGAAAAAAAAACTGTGCAAGAAAAAAAAAAAAAAATAGTAACTAACTCGTCGAGAAGATATTATATTTCGAACATCGTTAAAAGTAAGATTTTTTTTTTAATAATTTTTTTTTTCTGAAATATTTTACATATAAAAAAGGAATACACATTGAAGTCGTTTCAACTCAAATAATTGGTGAACCCAGATAGCCCCCGCGCGCGGTAGCGTATTACTGCTTATTTTACTGTTTAATACTGTTAATTTTACGGTATAATACTGGCAGCTCGGGTGCCAGTTTTATACTGTAAAATCAACAATTATTTTTTGCAGTGTACAGCCACTAATGTGGTGTCTAGATGTGGTAAAACGGCCTCGCTCCACGCGACAATGTACCTCTCTACTTCCTTAGCGGTACATTCTGGAGTTAGGTAGCGTATTTCCCAAACCATAGAAGATACGCCCAAAAGTTCAATGACAAAGTTGCAGAGTCAGGAAAGACATATCGCGACCAGGGATGCGATAGACAGCCGCTGTACAGAGTAAAATATTCGAAATTAATTAAAGATATTTTGAAAAATTTATTAAAAAAAAAAGTCTAATGACAGATGATAATTTTGAAATTATAAATAGACTCGTATTTATAGATAAACACGCCTGATCTCAATTGAAAAGAAAAACTATTTTTTATATATGAAAGCGACTGACGGTTCAGTTTTATGATAATAGAGTATAATACAGGAGTCTTGGTTTAAATAATGCTTTTTTTTTTCTTTCCTGTTATCATATCTTAAAGAAACAGAGCAAAACTTATAATTTATTAGATAAATTCACTAGCTCGTGCTTTCTATCATGCGTACATTCAAAGCTGTGAGTTTTTCAACAATCTGGGTCAAAGCCAAATTAACGTATTGTTACAGAAATGTTTGAAACTATATGAAATTAAGCATGATTTTCAAGATCAACATTGAATGCGTATAAGTGTTTTTTTTTTAAACTATTTTTACTTTTATTTCTTTTCTTGCACTTCGTCAGTTTTTGCTTCATATTTGCGACTGTAAGAATCTCATTTGATAAAATTGCATTTGCATACGTTTTTTTAAAAAAATCTCATTTCGCTTTCTGTAAAAAAAAAAAAAAGCAGTGTTAGTATTTCTTTTAAGTGCTAAAAGGTGTAAACTAAAAACATAATGTACAGTAAAATAACTTTTATTAGATTGTTGACATGTTTCGGCTCACTACGAGCTCGGGGTGAGCCGAAACATGTCAACGATCTAATAAGTTATTTTACTGTATATTATGTTTCTAGTTTACACCTTTTAGCATGTCAAAGAAATATATTATTACAAGGTGTTATAATTTATTATTATATTTTTATTAAAAAAATAGTGTTTATCATAAACAAAACGTCACATCAATGACATAATTTTAGTGTAATTTTAGTGCAACTATTCACGTGCGATTATAGGTGCACACTCTGAAATCTTTATAGATTCAACAGTTATACAGCGGGCGGAGACTTCAAAAAAACATCACATCATCCAGTTTACGAAATTTATAATTTTGTAGCAATAGTGGACGACACAAAGATGCTGTGACAACTTCTCATTAAAAGAACTCTAACAAGTTTAATTTAAAACAAGTCTAACTCACTAATTGGAAGACTTAAGTTGTGTACCATATGTTAAGAATTATTGCTTTCAATTGATGCTGTAACATAATTAATCCAAAGAACTGTTGATGCAACATGGACTTTAATTAAGCTACGTCTCAGTACACATAATTATTACAAATACAGAAAAGCTGCACACATAAAGCGTAGTTTTGTGGGTTAGAGTTTATGGTTTCGTCAGGACGCCCATCACCTTTCTGGGCAAAGTTTTTTTTAAGTTCACGGCACAACGGCCGAAGACACCTTCTTTCTCTCAAGAGAGAAATCCACGAGCTTGCTCGCTCGGCTGAAACAGAATTCAGAATCCTCCTTTGGCCCCTCACGAGTTTGATTATATCTAGTGAGAGAATTTCAAGTAGTTTCGAGAGTTTAACATCCCCAGGATGAGCAGATGGCGGTTTTTGAAGTAGCTGAAAGATATTGAACTTAATGACTCAAGTAGCTTGAATTTATTGTATCATTAATGTCTGTATAACGTCAGATCAAAGGAATGATCTAAAATTTATATCTCCTTGAGAAGGCGATTACTCTTGAGATTTCTAGCACGGTTGCATCTGGAACCAATCTTGCGGCACCAATTGAAAGCAATAATTCTTAACATATGGTACACAACTTAAGTCTTCCAATTAGTGAGTTAGACTTGTTTTAAATTAAACTTGTTAGAGTTCTTTTAAATGAGAAGTTGTCACAATGCAAAAGACTGTAGTATATGTCATTAGAATACTGCTGCATCGGGTTGGGTAACTGAATTTTATCCGAACTCGACTCTATCCGTGGTTCGCTTCGGTTCGGGTTGGCGCTAATGTTTTTCGTTATGAGTCTGGTTAGGGTCGGATTAATTGCAAAAAACATTTAAAAAGAATTTTGATGCAATTTTTAAAGTTGCAGAAGGGAATTGCTGTAAAATGTCATATATTGAAGGTTTCTAAATGCTTTTCGAATTTACAATTTATTGATAAAAATTTCTTTCATTAAGGATATACAATAATTTGAAACATATGCAGGATATCTAACATGGCATCATTTGGATAAGAGAAATTATGCGTTGTTAGTTTTGTTTTACCCGTAGCTAACGAATGCCGCCAATATACGCGATAGCCAATTCTTATTGTCCAAATGTGTTGCTTCCAACTATTATTGTCGCATTTTTTCATTATTTAATTGCTGAAATGTTGAGATTGGATAAGGTGAAATCTTTTGTGTTCAATTGGATAATAAATAATGAATGAAATATTGATTTTGTGTTCAATTCTGGTGTTCAATTGGGAAAACAACACATTTGCACAATCAAAATTGGTTGGCGGCATTCGTTAGCTAAGGGTTAAATAAATCAGTCATTACATACTCAGTGAAATGGGGTTATAGTAAGAGAAATATTTCATTCATTAATGATACAGAAAAAGAAGAAAAATGCCCTTGCGCGCTCATTTTGAATTTAACCCCTTTTGAGGCTGCATCTCAGAGTCAGTGTGTAAATGCCGTGATAAAAGTGTAAGAATTACTCTTAGGAAAAAGCTTCATAATTGGCAAATTTATAATATGTTCAGGGTGTCTCAAAAAGATTGAAACTGAGTTTTAATTTTTTATTTGTTCGAGATAGATGGGGAACGTCATTGCAGAAGTGTTTAAGATATGTTAGAGAGTAACATTGTAGTAAATGAAATAACTTTACCATTAATTTTTAAAAAGTTTTACTTCTAAAATGCTTCTGACACCCTTCGTAGACAAATTTTGTCAATTAGGATTTCCTTTTGCCGCAACAAGATTTATTACAAAAAACTACATACCTGTATCATTAAAAATGAATGAGTTATTACTTAATTGAATATTGACCATTGTGTATAGGTACTTTTTGCAAATTAGAAATGCAAATTTGTGAAATGCCGCAAGAAAGAGGAAACACGAATGCTAATATATATGCAGTTAAATATACAAAAGATTAGGCTTGCAACAATATTATTGACGAACTCCAAAATATTTACGGCTTGTTAGAAGAGTTCATTTGTACATAAAAATCGAGAGAAAACACTTTGAAAATGAATGCTTTGTGGATTGCTTTTTTTGAATTATTATTTTCGGATTTAAAGCTACAATTGTCACTTTATTACATGATATGTGCCTTGTGCAATGCTTTATTTAGGTATATGCGTGATGCAATTTTTTCACACTTGTTAACACATTTTTAATCTAAAGAGCACCACCACCGTCAATTTACATATGGCCCCTATTTTTATGATGAATTAGCACTTTATATGGTTCAGAAAAGTAAAATATCAGCTTTTTTCCTTTATTATAATTCAACTTTTAAGATAAACATATGTATGTTTTTGTAATAATCTTTCGTATCAGCCAAAGAGGAAAAAGTCCAATAAACCAATTTCTTTCAGGGAGAGGAGAGATCGTATAAAAATTTAAAAGTCCAACTTTTTGAATATTTATCTGACTTTCATATACATAATCTTCGCTATTACCTTATTTTGAACACTTTTGCAATTTATATTGCCTACTTTGTTCCAACAGGTAAAAATTTAAAGCGCGTTCCAATCATTTTGGGACATTCTGTATATCTTTACTGACCCTAAACTTTATGTACGTTGCCCAATAAAGAGCATTTTCGGTAAATTGACTCGCTTATATTGAGTCTCATCTTGGAAAAATTTACTTTGACGATGCGTCGAAAGAGAAATAAATACAACTGTAACCTGGTCTGCATTGTTGAGGCTCAGGTGTTTCTTATCGTGCAAATCTGTGACGAGCTCTAATTTCGATCAGGTGATATGTAGATGTTTCCAGGACTTCAAGTTTCGACTTAAGAATGTTGAATGGGAAAAAAAAAATGTTTTCTTTTCTCCTGTAGATTATTAGCCACAGAAGAGTTGTTATAATCGAATTCCATTATAACGAAGACGAAGGGACTGCGTCATTTGCTCGTTATAATGACTACTCTGCATTAGTGATGGGCATAACGATTATTTTGATTATTCGAATGAATCATTCGGGCATGCGCAGAAGCATATGTGTCAAACTTCAAATTTTTTTTTTATTCAATTACTACCCGAAATTTTCAAAAAAAAAAAAAAAAGTTTCTGCAGAATTAATTTTTTTTTTCAAAATTTCTGGTAGTAATTAAAAAAAAATTGAAGTTTGACAGATATGCTTCTGCGCATGCCCGAATGATTCATTCGAATAATCAAAATAATCGTTATGCCCATCATTAACTCTGATAAATATGTGTTTCACCAAAAAAGAATTGACTGTGAAATACATGCATACGGTCAGGTTTTGTGATATTATCTTCTTTTGCTAAATTTACATATATATACATATACAGGGTGCGTCAGAAAAATATGTACACACTTTGAATGATTATAACTCCAGTTTTTATTCACATATAATTAATACTTAAATTGCAAAAGAATCTACATAAAATGTATAACTTTTCTTCTTACTGCAGAGTTCAAAATTACTGTTCTGCTCAATACACTTAGCTTATAACGGTGGGCTATTGACTCAAAAACTTCCACAAATATTTCATTTGTTGTTGTGGCGCATTCTTGCTCAATTGCGGTTCCGGAACGTTGTCTATCAATATCCATTCATTTCAAACTTATCTTTTATCCTATGAATTGTTAATCGCACAGGTGGATCTGACTGAAACACCCTGCGATATTGTTTTTGTACTTCTGCTTTATTTTCCTACTTACAAAAATATTTTAAAATAATTTTTTTTTTCAAACGTTAATCTTGGTTCACTCATCATTTCCAATTAATTACACTTTGAAAAGAAAAAAAAAATAGAAAGTTGTGACCCGTTAAACAGCGTATTAAACAGTGTATACTTTTTTCTGACGCACACTGATGTACATAATTAAAATGAAATCATTTGTGTGAAAATAAATGAAAACGAAAATGAAAAAATTTAAACAGAGGAGAATGAAAATACAAAAGGAAGCAACTATGAATGTGTTATAGATTCTTCAGAGGAGCTTCAAGCCAATATTCATAGTAAAGAAATGTTATTTCGTCGAATATTGTCGGCGTGGGACCTAAAAAGAACAATATTAAGCTCCTTATAACATGCTGAAAAAAAACAGGATAATTGTTATAAATTAAGGTATCTAAGAAATGATTTAAAATTCACTTATAATAGATAAAAACTTAAGTAACAAAAACATTTTACTAGAAAATTAAAATCGGCATAGATGCTTAGTGTATGGCCTTGTGACAAGAAATGACTAAGTAAATTTGAGACAAGGGTGAGAGAGAATAAAAAATTTAAAGTGTAAAGAAAGAGATAGTGATGCCATCTAGAATTGGGATGGAGAGCTATGATAAATTATAATTCCAGTTAAAGGGGTAAGGAAAATATAAATGATAATACATTACTAAAAATCTACATAGGAAAAAAAATATGAAAATTAAAGAAAGATAATAAGGTAATAAAGCAAAAGTTAATAAAGGAAAATCAGTAAATAATATTATTAAAAAGATATAGAATGAAAAATGTAGATGTTAAAGTAGCATTAAATAAATATAAAATATAAGTAAATAAACTAAAAAAGAGAGAGAGAGAGATGAGTATGTAGGTGTTAAATTAATGTTAAATAAATATTAGTATGTTAATTTAAAAGGGTACAATTATAGTCTAGTATCAGGTGCCATTATGTAGAATAATATGATAAATTAGTGTGTAAGTGTTTAACCTACATCATTTAACATATTTCATTTATCCCACATGATTTCCTACTTAATAAATTTACTAAATTTAATGATGTAAATGTTTTCTCGATGTAGGTAACCTGGTAAGACGGAATTATGAGGGACCGCAGAAAATTGCGTGTCAGAGAGATTTTCTTAAAAGTAGGTATAAATGCGTGGTATATCTTTAGATGGGACTGTATTTTCTCTGTTTAAAACAAGTTCCGTTTTGACAGGTTTATTGTGCTTCTTTTTTGTTTAATCTAAATATCTTGTGTAGTGTCAGGCTGCTTTTCAGCTGATGCTGTTTAAAACGTTATTAATGTTTTCAAAAACTCTGACACATAAACGTTTATATGTAGAACAATAAAAAGTTTTGGAAGAGAATGGATTCATTATTAGATTTCTGACTTTAACATAATTTCCAAACCTTTATGATTTTCTCCTATTTTCCTTTCTTAAATTTCGATTAAAGATTGCGTAGGCAAACTTCATTTATGAGATTTAATAGCTTTGTCCAAAAAATCTAAGAATGCACCAAAAGAAATATTTGAAGACTTAAGCGATATTAATTTTTCTAGCGAAAAGGAAAAGTTAATTATATCTGAAGCGAAAAGCAATCTACAAAAGAATTTGCTCCTTTGATTCATTTAAAAGTTCTCAACAATTTATTTTCGAATGTATCTTTTAAAATTAAAAAATGAGATCATGTTCGAACTTGAGTGTTTATGAATTCTCTTATTGCGCGATGCAATAAATAATTGTAATTAGAAATTTTAACTCTTAACTGATATTAGCGATCTCATAGATCGCTGCTTTTTTTCCATTTTCAAAGTTAATTTGTAATTTTCAGTTTAACTGTAGATATTAGTGCAATTTTTTCGTTCCAAGCCCAAGCACCATCCCTAGAAACTTCTCAATAGGTTAAATTTTTAATTGTAATGTTCATGTACTTAAAGTTCAGTACAGAAACAGTACCTGTTAGGGGAACCGTCGGTAGCGTAATAAATTTTCTTATTTTTATAAATAGTTAAATCAGTCTTCAAATTTAATATACATTTTCATCTTTTGATATGTTAAAGAAGTTTGTTCAGCTTACCTGAGATTTTCCTTTTTGCGCTGAATATACCCACAGTAGTAATCCAAAGTGTTGTAGCGATATTTATCTGATCCATTGATTCACTTATATTGGAAGAATAATAAATAGTATTAGTAGAAAGTGACAATTGTGTAAAATAAACAGAAGATTCATTTTCCTTTGAATATAATATAATTCTTGGCTAGATGTACATGATTTAAGTCGCGTTTGGAGGCTGCGTATAAGTGCTCCAATTTTACATTATATTAAATATATTTACATCATATATGTACAAGAGCGTCTTAACTGCTCAGAAACATTTTGGAAACTGAAGGGAATGTTTTTAAGTTCTGTGCACACGCGCGGGATAAGACAGCTGTAGTTTTGAAGGAGGGAGGTCTGCAGAGTTTCTCCAATTAGTTAGTTTCGACAGTCTCTGGTTTTGTTCACTATGTTTTTCAGCTGCGGCACTTGAAGTACTTATTGGTAATTGGGGTCTGGTTTTTAACATGTTCTTATTTCAATCGTTCGCTGCACGTGGAGATTATTCACTGCATAAAAAAGGTTTCTCCGTCACTCCCCCGTAATCTCCTGTGTGGGGAATGGTTGAAGATTCAGTTTCTTACGGTGTTTCTCGTACACAGGTTTGGGAGTGGGTTTCGTGAGAGTGTCGGCTGTCATTTCTTCAGTGGGGCAGTATTGTAAATCGATTTTTCCTTCTTCTTTCATCAGTTTGATGTTGTGGAAACGTATGTCGATGTGTTTGGATCGCTTAGTATCTTTATCGTTTTCAGTCATTTTTATACAGGACATATTATCCTCAAAAATCGTGATGGGTAATTTTTGTGGAATGTTGAGATCGTTAAGCAAGTTTGTTATCCAAGTTAATTCTTGTGCTGCGTTGCTAGCTGAAACGTATTCAGCTTCGGCTGACGAAAGTGCAATGCAATTTTGCCTTTTTGTAATCCAGTAAATCGGCGATTTTCCTAGCATGAATAGATTTCCTGACGTTGATTTACGTGTTTTCAAGTCACCTGCCCAGTCTGCATCGGCGTATGCTGTTAGGATGGGCTTGCTGTTTGCGCTAAGAGTTAAATTCAAATTTTCTGTAGTTTTAAGGTATGAAATGATTCTTTTTTTCTTAGGCATTGGATTTCATTTTGTGTTGCTTTTATCCAATTTTGTTTATCATTAGGATTTTTCATTTTTTCGATATCTTCCCAATTTTCGGGAATGTTTTCAGATGAACTATTTATGAGACAAACATATCTGTCAGGAGGAACGCCTCTATTTGTCCTATTAGACCTTCTTGGTTCAATTGGTTGCTGTTTGGGCACGGATGGTGTCTCTTCGCTGTCAAGTTTTATTTCTAAGTGATTTTCATGTCTATCCGGTAATTGTGTATTGTCATCGGATGTTTTTGTGGTGATTTGTATCTCCTCAATGTTATCTGAGTGTACATTTTCATTCTCAAGAAATTTCACCGTTCTCGCTATTATAATTTGTTTTCCTTGTGTGTGAATTCTATAACCAGTCGATCGTGTATCATAACCTACAAACGTTCCGGTTTGAGCCCTGTTATCGAGTTTTCCTCTATTTACTTTATCGACGTAAAATAGCGCTTTACAACCGAATGTTCTTAAGTGTTTTAAATTCGGTTTAACTCCTTTCCATAATTCGTAAGGTGTTCTGTTGTTGTTTGCTTTAGTTGGGAGTCGGTTTTGTAAATATGTTGCAGTGTTTATGGCTTCACCCCAAAAATGTTTGCTTAATTTTGCTTGTGATAGCATACTTCTAGTCATATCTAATAAACTTTTATTTTTTCTCTCCGCAACTCCATTCTGGCTCGGATTATGCGGGACAGTCAATTGGTGTAAAATTCCGTTCTGTTTTAGGTATTCATCGATCTCTTGATTTACATACTCACGACCGTTATCCGATCTAATTTCCTTAGGTTATTTACCGAACTGATTGTATATCATCGTTACGTACTCTTTTATCTTTTCAGCAACTTCGCTCTTTTTAGATAATAAATATATCGTAGTATATCGGGAATAGTCATCAATAAGAGTCATAAAATAAATTTTTCCGCCTAAGGTCGGTGTATCTAGAGGTCCACACACGTCACTGTGGATCAAATCCGCAATATTAGTAGCTCGATTTGTTGCTGATTTAGGATACGGCATGTTAGTTAATTTAGTTTCGATACAAGTTACGCATGTTTTATTTTGATGTTTACATTTTCCTATCTTTATTCCGTCCGCAATTTGATTTGTTATCATTGATTTAATCGCGTCATAATCTCTGTGACCTAGTCTGCGATGCCAGAGATCTATGCATTGTTTGCTGTCACAGTTATACGTTATGTTTACATAATTTTGTGGTTCTTCCACATCGTCTATTTTCTCAATAATGTATAAGTTTTTCTCATTTTTCGCCCTAATATATATTTCTTCATCAAAGATCAAATCGCATTTATTATCGTCGAAGATTAGTTTACACCCGTTTTTAGCGGCTTTACTAACCGAAATTAGGTTCGACTCTAAGTCTGGGACATAAAGCACTTCGCGTAATTTCGTTAGTTTTTCTTTTCCTTCGGGGGTTAATGTTTTTATAAAAACTTCTCCTGAACCTAACGCTGTCAGTTTATTACCATTCGCGATCGTTACTGAAGTTTTATTATAATCAATAAATTTACTAAATAGGCTTTTATCATTACAAATGTGCGAGGTAGATCCTGAATCGAGAATCCAGTTATTTTTTCCTACTTTTTGAGTGATTAATGCTTTATTTTGCGTCTGATCATTTGCGTATTTTCTTTCGTTTGGAACTTTGTTTTCCCTATGAGTTTCGTTTTTTTCATAACATAATGAAGATGAGAAATTCTTTTTATTTTTGAATTGATTGTTACGAGGATTTCCGGATTGTACCGTGTTTCTGCTCTTGTAGTGCCAGCATTCGTAAGTCGAATGATTTTTCATTTTGCAGTTGTTACAATATTTTTGTTCTCTTCTATTTTCAGTGTGTGTATATCTCCTATTTGTTTTAAATGCTCTCTCATTGTTGTTATATCCGCTATGTGATTGTTCTGACATTTCATGTCTACGATTATATTCATCAGTTAATTTGTTTTTGATAAAATCAGGGGTGAGCTCATTTTCTGGTCTCGCCTCCAACGCAGTTATCAAAGTATTGTAACTGGGGGGAAGAGAACACAGAAATAGCGCGGAAATATGTGAATCGCTAATATTTTCTCCAATGGCATTAAGTTTATCTATAATTTGCAAGATATTAGTGATATGTGAAATCATGTTTGCACCCTCAGCTAATTTAGTACTGTATAGTTTCCGTAACAGGTAAAGCTTACTAGATAAATTGCTTCTCTCATGTATATTTTTCAGAGCTTCCCATGTTAATTTGGCAGTATCTAAGTTTTTTACATTTACGATTTGAGAATCATCGATGCTTAGGTTAATTAAAGCTCTAGTCTTGCGATCTTTTTTGTGCCATGCGGGATCGGGTGGAGCTGGTGGATCTTGTACTATAATATCGTCGAGTTCCTCTTTAATCAGGAACATCTGCATCTTGAACTTCCATGTACTATAATTTGTAGAATTGAGTTTTTCAATAAATTGAGTATTTTCTTTTATCGCATTCATTTTTTTCTTTTTTAGTGTTCTTTTATTTATTATTATATTTTTAGAAATTTGTTAAATTATCGTTTTTGATACTGGGATAATATTCTTTTTTTCAGAATCAGTCTTTCATAATCTTTGTTAGGGGAACCGTCGGTAGCGTAATAAATTTTCTTATTTTTATAAATAGTTAAATCAGTCTTCAAATTTAATATACATTTTCATCTTTTGATATGTTAAAGAAGTTTGTTCAGCTTACCTGAGATTTTCCTTTTTGCGCTGAGTATACCCACAGTAGTAATCCAAAGTGTTGTAGCGATATTTATCTGATCCATTGATTCACTTATATTGGAAGAATAATAAATAGTATTAGTAGAAAGTGACAATTGTGTAAAATAAACAGAAGATTCATTTTCCTTTGAATATAATATAATTCTTGGCTAGATGTACATGATTTAAGTCGCGTTTGGAGGCTGCGTATAAGTGCTCCAATTTTACATTATATTAAATATATTTACATCATATATGTACAAGAGCGTCTTAACTGCTCAGAAACATTTTGGAAACTGAAGGGAATGTTTTTAAGTTCTGTGCACACGCGCGGGATAAGACAGTTTTGAAGGAGGGAGGTCTGCAGAGTTTCTCCAATTAGTTAGTTTCGACAGTCTCTGGTTTTGTTCACTATGTTTTTCAGCTGCGGCACTTGAAGTACTTATTGGTAATTGGGGTCTGGTTTTTAACATGTTCTTATTTCAATCGTTCGCTGCACGTGGAGATTATTCACTGCATAAAAAAGGTTTCTCCGTCAGTACCCTATAAATTAATCGCGCCTTTTATTCATTTTTTGGTTAAGCGGTCTCTGAGACCTCTCACAGTACCTATGTGACAATTTCTGCTACAGCAGTTTAAGATCCTATCAAGCAGGGCGGTCCCTCTGCCAAGCCAAGCTTAAAAAAAAACGCCACACAAACAACGCCAAGAACCGGAATAAAGACCGCTAATCAAGCAGGGCGGTCGCTCTGCCAAGCCAAGCTTAAAAAAAAAAAAAAAAACGCCACACAAACAACGCCAATAACTGGAATAAAGACCGCTAATGCTTATATACAGAAAGCAACTTCGCAATGTTAAATCGACAAAACATGCCAGATTAAAATATCAGATATCAAACAAACTAAGCGTCGTAGAAAAAAAAACGAAAACTAGAAGAATCTAAGGAAGAATTTCTTCAATTTAAGACCAAACTCATCTTCATAAGTGATTTATAAACAGAGATATAGTTTTTTTTTAAAAACGTCGAGTTACTTAAAATGATCACTTTTTTCTTCGTCAAACTTTTTTTTTTCAAACAAGCTACAGGCCTTAATATTGGGCAGAATAAAAAAAGGATTGCATTTTTGGACAAGTAATTACGTAATCTATGTGCTTTTATAAAATTCAGTGTAAAAAAAAAATATTTTCTATCCTTAATTAGCAAAAAACTGTTAATTGGTGATTAAAAAATTATGCCAAAACAGAGATAAAACCCGCCAACGACCATGTACCATCTGTATTAAAATAGCACAAATCAGTTACAGGTTATAATATAACCACATCAAATTTCATCTGAAAGTCAGCCATTTTCTTCTGAAGATATTTAAAAAATAAATAAAACTTCACAATTATAAGAACACATATTTTATCAAATAAATAAATATGACTGCAAACTGTGGCAGATGATTGTTTCTAACATGAATAAGTATGAGAAATTGCCGGTGACGGATATGGATCTGGGTAGCTCAGTCGCAGAGCGTCGGCATGGTACGCATAAGGTCCCAGGTTCGAGTCCAGTCCCAGGTCAATTTTTCAGTCATGTTTGTTTAGTGTATTTAATTGTCTGATAAAATGCCTGTTCTTATAAATATTGTAAAATAAAGTAATCAGACGTAGTGTTTATGCTTTAAAAATATTTTAAATATATAATTTACGTTTTTAGAAATATCTTTAAAAATAAATTAGTTTTTGAGGGAAGATGTACCTTCTAAAATGTATACATTAAGAGTTATCGCCATTTAAAATTTCTTTCCAAACGTAAACAAAAATTTTGAAATGAATTAAATGTGATTCATTTATTTCTAAAAATAAAAAAAACACGGTAAAGGACAGGCATTTCGTTCGCAGGAATACCTAGACTAGCCTCGCTATATATATAAAACACAAACGGAAATTTCGTTCCGTTCCTTTATAACTTGAGATCTGCTGAATGGAATTTGATGGAACTTGCACTGTTCGAGAGATAATTTTTCAGGGAAGGTTTTAGTATGTAACACAACGTTCTACGTATATTAGCTATCGAATTATGATAGAAAGTTCTGTTATTTTGGCCGAAAAGGTTACCATTGCTAATTTTTTGGCGATCATTACTGTTGCAGAAAGAAATGAAAAGGCTATACATCTCGAAAAATAAAAGAAAAACTGTTACTAATTTTATTTAAAAAAAAAAAAAAGAAAGAAAGAAAGAAAGAAAAAAAAAAGAGTTTTGATGAGAGAATATTATAAAACGAAAATACTTAATTTAAACATGATTAGAAATGTTCATAATGCTTAAAAAATTATTCAAGGGGCAAGATTTCTATTGAAACAAATTTGGCGATTTATCTTTTGTTTTTGGCGATTTTGATTTTACTGTTGACCCCAAACAATTTGATTTTAAGCCAAAAAGTGTCTTTTTTTGTTGCAGAAAGAATTGAAATGGCTATACATCTGGAAAAATAAAAAATAAAACTGTTACTAATTTTATTTTTTAAAAAAAGAAAGAAAAGAAAAAAAGAAAAACAGTTTTGATGAGAGATTTTAGGCCAAAAGGTGTTTTTTTTTTTCAAGTGTACGACTGCATTTTCGCAGTATTTTTTTTTGGTACTTTTTGGTTAGCCGGGCGCCAGTGATATATATATATATATATATATATATATACATGTATATATATACACACACATATATACACATATATCTACACAAATACATGTATATACATACATATATATATACACACTTATATGTATGAATATATATATATATGTGTGTGTGTGTGTGTGTGTGTGTGTGTGTGTGTGTGTGTTCATATATCACTGGCGTCCGGCTAACCGAAAAGTACCTTTTTTTATTCAAATGCAAACTATATTAATGGCAATATACTTCTATTTACTTCTACATATATGAAATTTCGTTCCGGCTGCTTATAACTCGAGTTCTGCTGAATGCATTTTCGTAGAACTTAAACTAAGATAATTTTTAAGGGAAGGTTTTATTGTATAACATATCGTTCTACGTAGCTTAGTTATATAATTATTCTGGGAAGTTCTATAATCAGATCAATCCGATTATGAAAGATTAGCCTTTTTAAAAGATTTTGCCGAATGTATTTCGATGGAACCTATACTGTTAAATAATTTTCTAGGGAACGTTTTATTATATAACGTTGCTTAGTTCTAGAATTATAGGGGGAAAATCGGGTGACCATTTTTTTATCAAATATTAGCCTTTTCAATATTTGATTCCGATTATGAAAGATTAGCCTTCTAAAAAAGTTCTACTGAACGGATTTTGATGAGAATTATATTGTTAGTTAGATGCTATTTCAGAAATGGTTTTAATGTACTACATATTGTTCTACGTTGCTTAGTCCAACAGTTATGTGTGAAGGTTATATAGTCAAGTGAACCCGATTCCGAAATATTAGCCTTTTTGATAGTTTTTACTGGGCGTATTTTTTGCGACTTGCATTGTTAAGTAGATAATTTGTAAGGATTGTTTTAGTATATTTTATATCGTTTTGTTGTTTTAGAATTATGTGGAAAAGTTCAATAATCAGATTATCAAAGATTAGCCTTTATAAAAACTTCTGAATGGATTTTGTTAGTTAATTTATTTTCATTGTTATTTCGATAATTTTTAGTGATGGTTTTAGTATATTGCATATAGTTTTATCATTCTTTAGCAAACCCTAACTGTAAATGACCAAATAAAAGAGTTGGTCCTTAACAGCTAAAATTTTGACTGCACATTAGAAAATATAATAGCGCAATCACGTCATTTTTCAGTAATGTGGAAGGATATTCCACGTAAATATATAGATTGCTTTCAAATACAAGGTCAAATTAAACGATATATATTTCATTTGATTCAGGGTTCATTTGTAGAAACCGACCAACGCAGCGGGCGTAGCTTGCTAGTTTTCCTATAAATTAATGAAATACAGTTGTTAAATTATTTTTGTTTTAGAAGTGAAGTTTCCATTTAAATTTATTGTAACAGTACAATGTTTAATTGAATAAAATAAGGTAAATCTAAGAAATTGCTAAGAAATTCCAAACATGCACAGGGCAACGCAAAAAAATAAAATAATAATAAACAAAAAATAAAAAATAGATAAATAAATAAATAAATAAATAAAAATCAGCTTTCAGAAATTCTAAAAATTGTTCCGCTATTCATATTATGTATCTTCGGGGTCCATCCTGCCACTTTCATCCCTCCCACCCAAACGGGGCACTTTTCTAAATTTTGCCGACACCTCTCATGTGATATATCGTTGGAAAAGTCTGTGAACGCTTAATCATAATATGCAGGGGGGGGGGGGGGGGTATTTTCTAAATTTTGCATATGCCCCTCATGTGATACATCGTTGGAAAGGTCTGTGACCGCTTAATCCTATTATGCATCTCCGGTGTTCATACCCCCTTTTGCCCCCTAAGCGCGATTAGCTTTCACCACCAGGGGACGCTTTCCTATATCTGTTCCTACGAGTCGGATCACGACGGGGTATGGCTAAGGCTTCTATACTAGAGGAGCTATATATTACAGGAGCTCTAGGGTATGGCTCATTCGACTCGACATCAATAGAGCTTTCCGATTTTAGTTCGTTTTTTCACCACCAGGGGGCACTTTTCTATCTCTGGTTCTATGGGCTAGATCACGACGGGGTATAGCTCATTCGACTCGACATCTATAGCCTTAACGATTTCAGTACCCGAGGTTCATACAGAACAGATTGCGCTACCTGGTGGTGGAAGATGGAACTTGAGCGTGCGCAGCACGACTGCTATACGGTGCCGAAGGCAGCGGGGACCCGTGTCGGAAGTTAGTTTGGTTAGAGGTTTATACTATTCGATGTGCAAATTAAGGGATTATCCGGTGCCGAAGGCAGCGGAGAACCAGGTCGGAGGTTCGTTCGGTTCGAGGTTTATCTTATTCCAGGTTTTACAAGATTCGAGGCCCCGATATAAATTAGGGGTCCGCTAGCGGGCGAAGCCAGCTAGTGCTAATAATAAAAGAGCGTGATATCACGTTTGATTTCAAATGCAGAGCTGACACGCTATGTACGTATTGAATTTTTATTCATTTCATCGATAAGTCAGTGATATTTTTTAACGGGGGATAACAAGTATTATAACAAGCCACATTTAGTATGTTGTTATTAGTTTAATTGAAAAATCTACTGGTATTTCTAGTTAACCTTTTAAACAATGACTGAAAGTAAAATTTAATTTTAAATTATTTCTCATGTTTAGATTATTTAAATTATGTTTATTCTGTTTTAAAAAAAAGAAATGATATCTACAAAAACAACTTTTCAAAAGTAAAAAAAAAAGCCAAGCGTAAAAAAAAAAAATGTTGCGGCTAAAAAATGGTGTGATATCAAATTTCCAAGCTATTATATTACTTTTTTAACTCTTTTCCATTAAATAAGTTATCATATATATAAGTCGAGTGCCTACGTATATGTTAATAGAAATCGTTTTCTCCTGTACTAAATACATCCTAACGAGTTTATGAAAATTCAATTTTTTTCAAATTATGCATGATGGGCTTGGCGGCCATCTTTTCATATTTCTAAGCACCCAAATTTCTAAAGTAAAAGCGTAATATGTTTGCAATGTAATATGTTTATAACAATTTCGAACTTCAGATTTTAACTACGGACAGATAAATTAGATATGACTGATATTTTGAGAAATTGATTTTTACTAGTTTGAAATTATTAATTACTGTAAAAAATAAATCATAAGATGAATCTTTAAGATAAGTCATCATTATCTTAAGACACATATTTCAGATCATACAAATCTATAAATGAAACGCTTAAAATATTTGCTTGAATAACAATTTTGAACTTCGGATTTTAACTACGGATTTGGATGCTTAGAATTTTGTGAATAATGTGCAAAGATGGCCGCCAAGCCCATCATGCATAATTTGAAAAAAATTGAATTTTCAGAAACTCGTTAGGATGTATTTAGTACAGGAGAAAACGATTTCTATTAACATATACGTAGGCACTCGACTTATATATATGATAACTTATTTAATGGAAAAGAGTTAAAAAAGTAATATAATAGCTTGGAAATTTGATATCACACCATTTTTTAGCCGCAACATTTTTTTTTTTTTTTACGCTTGGCTTTTTTTTTTACTTTTGAAAAGTTGTTTTTGTAGATGCTTATATACAGAAAGCAACTTCGCAATGTTAAATCGACAAAACATGCCAGATTAAAATATCAGATATCAAACAAACCAAGCGTCGTAGAAAATATCTTTCGAAAACTAGAAGAATCTAAGGAAGAATTTCTTCAATTTAAGACCAAACTCATCTTCATAAGTGATTTATAAACAGAGATATAGTTTTTTTTAAAAAACGTCGAGTTACTTAAAATGATCACTTTTTTCTTCGTCAAACTTTTTTTTTTCAAACAAGCTACAGGCCTTAATATTGGGCAGAATAAAAAAAGGATTGCATTTTTGGACAAGTAATTACGTAATCTATGTGCTTTTATAAAATTCAGTGTAAAAAAAAAATATTTTCTATCCTTAATTAGCAAAAAACTGTTAATTAACTTGGCGATTAAAAAATTATGCCAAAACAGAGATAAAACCCGCCAACGACCATGTACTTTAGTTGCGGGCATTCTAAACCCGATTACTAATTATCGATTAAATGAAATATTGCACTTCACAAATTAAGAATACATTTAAAACTTAATAAATTATATTTAAACTCAAAATACACTCTTCGCACCAGCGTGCGGCAATTCAGCATTAATCGTTACATTAGCACGCTAAAATACGTGCGTTCAACAGGCAGTCCAGAGTTCAACTAACTGTTTCTTCCCGCTCAACGGCGAAAGCTTGTTCCGTGCGGTTTCCCGTTAAGCACAGATGAAAAACCATGGATCCAACATCCGAAATTCTGGACCCAGCTCATTAGCTGGTTTTAAGTTTTCGGCGATGCCAGATCCCCACAGTAGATCCCCCTGAGCGATAGCGAAACAATTTTCACCATCAGAGGTAGCGAGGGTTAAATCTGACACGCCGACCAGCAGGAGTAGTTACTGGACTTCTTGGAGCTGGAATAGACGTTTTCAGTGTGACGTCAGTGATGACGTTTTGGTTGGATACTGACTCCAAACAAACGGTTGCTATGTTTCATTTCTCATTAAATATAAATCGTAAAAAATATTACCGATGCATATAATGCATTGAAACACTTTACCGTGAGATATATCTATAAGATATAGCTACATATATAAAATATAATAGAAAATACAACATAGCAACCGTTTGTTTGGAGTCAGTTTCCAAGCTAAACGTCATGATTGACGTCACGACTGAAAGCGTCTATTTCCGCTTCTTCTGTGACTCAACATCCGAAATTCTGGACCCAGCTCATTAGCTGGTTTTAAGTTTTCGGCGATGCCAGATCCCCACATGTACCATCTGTATTAAAATAGCACAAATCAGTTACAGGTTATAATATAACCACATCAAATTTCATCTGCAAGTCAGCCATTTTCTTTTGCAGATATTTAAAAAAAAATAAAACTTCATAATTATAAGAACACACATTTTATCAGACAAATAAATATGACTGCAAATTGTAGCAGAGGACTGTTTCCAACATGAATAAGTATGAGGAATTGCCGCTCAAGGATATCGGTCTGGGTGGCTCTGTCGCAGCGCGTCAACACGGCATGCACAAGGTCCCAGGTTCGAGTCCTGCCCCCGGTTAACTTTTCACTCATGTTTGTTTAGTGTATTTAATTGTCTGATAAAATGCGTGTTCTTATATATTGTAAAATAAAGTAATCAGACGTAGTGTTTATGCTTTAAAAAATATTTTTAATATATAATTTACGTTTTTAGAAAGATCTTTAAAAATAAATTAGTTTTTGAGGGAAGATGTACCTTTTAAAATGTATACATTAAGACTTATCGGCATTTAAAATTTCTTTCCAAACGTAAAAAAAATTTTTGAAATGAATTAAATGTGATTCATTTATTTCTTAAAAAAAAAAAAAAAAAAATAAAATAAAATAACACGGTAAAGGACAGGCATTTCGTTCGTAGGAATACCTTTCACGTCATTTTCCTATAAATTAATGAAATCCAGTTGTTAAATTACACAGCTCAACACAAATCTGGGGGTTGAAGAATGGCACTTTTTTCTTAGTAAATCAGTCACGCTGATCACAAATATGACATTAGTTTTTTTCTAACACCCACAGTTTTTTCACAAAACAAAAAAGAAGGGGGTGCCTCTTAATAAAATCAATGTGTAATATTTATTAAATAAGATACATTTTAGTAAAAACAAAAATTAATTTCTTAGTAAAGTGACATTAATAAATGTTAAAATACAATACTGCACTAAAGGATGTGAAATATAAATATAGATGGCGCCACTTTATGTATTGATATTTGCCTGAGAAGGCGCATTTTCTTCCGCGCATTTGTAGTGAGAACATGCATTTATTTTGTTCGTTTATTTATATCTTACGTTTGTTTTGCCAGTTTCTTACAGCAATATGGCATCAAGAGGTTGTATAAATCCAGGATATAAAAAAAAAGTGATTCGGCAGAACTTAGTTGATCCAAAAGAAGTCCTCTTGCCTCCCCTGCACATTAAATTAGGTTCAATGAAACAATTCGTAAAAACCTTAGATAAAACAGGGGATAGTTTTCGATATTTAAATGAAGTTTTTCCACATTTATCGGAAGGTAAAATCAAAGAAGATGTGTTCGTTGGCCCAGATATGAGATGGTTAATGAAGGACGAAAATTTTGAGGAAAAAATTAAATCAATCGAGAAAGATGCATGGGTTAGTTTCAAACACGTTACTCAGAAATGTTTAGGAAATTACAAAGATCCTAACTACGCAACGATTATTGAAAAAAATGGTTCAAAACTTTCAAAAACTAGGTTGTAACATGAGTTTAAAAATGCATTTTCTGCACCCCTATCTTGAATGTTTTCCTGAAAATCTTGGTGAAATGAGTGAAGAACAAGGTGATAGATTTCACCAGGACATAAAATGCATAGAAAAACGCTATCAAGGACACTGGAATGTAAATATGTTGGCAGATTACTGCTGGGGGCTAAAAAGAGACACTAAACCAGCTTCAAAATCTAAAGGATACAAGCGTTCTTTTGATGACAAAGAAAAGTAATTTTACTGTATATACTAGAATATAATTTCTTATAAAACATGCACACACATTTATATATGTATATATGATTTTATTTATTTATCTGATTTTTTTTGTACATTTTTAAATGAATGTTGTGTAAATTGTATATTTCCAAATTCTTAGTTTCGTAATTGAAAGAAATCCTGACGTGATACATAAAAATGGATATTATTTTGAAATAAGCGTAGCAGATTTCTTACAATTTACATAAATTCATGAAAACCCCAGATAAAAATTTTAATTTTGTAGGCCTGTGTTATTTTTGTTTTAGAAGTGAAGTTTCCATTTAAATTTATTGTAACAGTACAATGTTTAATTGAATAAAATAATGTAAATCTGAGAAATTGCTAAGAAATTCCAAAAATGCACAGGGCAACGCAAAAATAAATAAATAAATAAATAAACAAAAAATAAATAAATCTACCCTATATATATAAAATCCTAATGAAACGAATTTGTGAAACGATTTTATGAAACGAATTTATGAAACGATTTTATGAAACGACTGATTAAACGACTGATTATGTTTCAAGGCTATTTTTAATAAAATATTAAACGCTTGATGGTGAAATTAATACCAATTGTTCATAAAAATCCGCGGATGTCAAAACTGGTAATAGAATTTTGAAATTGGAATTAGTTTTCGAGATATTAATTTTTTTCTAATTTTAATGACATTTCTGTAATGATGGCAACTAATTACTCAATTTTTTTTGACAAAAAAGGAAAAAAAATTGAAAAGGATCCCGATAGGGATTATTGATTTCTTTTTATTCGTCATTTTCAAATTGAAATTGAATCTACCCTATATATATAAAATCCTAATGAAACGAATTTGTGAAACGATTTTATGAAACGACTGATTAAACGACTGATTATGTTTCAAGGCTATTTTTAATAAAATATTAAACGCTTGATGGTGAAATTAATACCAATTGTTCATAAAAATCCGCGGATGTCAAAACTGGTAATAGAATTTTGAAATTGGAATTAGTTTTCGAGATATTAATTTTTTTCTAATTTTAATGACATTTCTGTAATGATGGCAACTAATTACTCAATTTTTTTTGACAAAAAAGGAAAAAAAATTGAAAAGGATCCCGATAGGGATTATTGATTTCTTTTTATTCGTCATTTTCAAATTGAAATTGAATCTACCCTATATATATAAAATCCTAATGAAACGAATTTGTGAAACGATTTTATGAAACGACTGATTAAACGACTGATTATGTTTCAAGGCTATTTTTAATAAAATATTAAACGCTTGATGGTGAAATTAATACCAATTGTTCATAAAAATCCGCGGATGTCAAAACTGGTAATAGAATTTTGAAATTGGAATTAGTTTTCGAGATATTAATTTTTTTCTAATTTTAATGACATTTCTGTAATGATGGCAACTAATTACTCAGTTTTTTTTGACAAAAAAGGAAAAAAAATTGAAAAGGATCCCGATAGGGATTATTGATTTATTTTTATTCGTAATTTTCAAATTGAAATTGAATTTATCTTTTATTTCAATCGATAATGAAGACAAGATTATGATTAAATTATGTTTTTCAGGAAAATTAGAAAAAAAAAATCACATTTCTATCGTCAGGATTCAATCGTCTGTCAGCATTTAATTTAATTTATAAACTGAAAATATTTTGAATAAATTCGTCCAAATGACGTCATTTAGGTAAACGCAAAAGAAAGTAGGGAAAAGGAATTAATAGTAATTATTATTTATTGATATCATTTTGTTATTTTTTTGTAAAATTTAACTAAACGAATTTATAAAATCATTAATTCGGATATTTGAAACTAATATATAAAATAATAATTGCCCAACTGAACGGAAGAATAAAATATCCTGCTTGGTTTTTTCCGCCAAGCTTTTTAAAAAAGCGTCAAGATCCCTATAATAGAAAAGCACCAAAAGTTCATTGGATTTATTTTCATAACTTTTGGCAACAAATCTATGTATATTAACGAATCTATCCCTTTTTGAAGCTCGAATAAACTCCCAAACCTAAAAGAAAAGGATCCTATAATGGAAAAGTACCCGATTTTCTTATGGACAATATTCAAGTGACAGAACATGGTGTAAAATTACCGCGGATAGCAAATTTGTTTAAATATCTCATGAATTGATGCCGAATAAATGCAGGCATGCATGCACAAAATATTTAATTAATTTTGTATGATAAATAATTATTAGAAAATTCGTATATACATATTAATTAAAAAAATAATTTACATATTTAAAATAACATGAAAATATGCATGATGGTGCACTGAGAAAATTAAAACCTGTTACTGAAAATGTTTATAACATAGTACTTTTCAATACCGTGGTTCTTAATGTTATTCACAAGCAGATGGAATTTTTCTCATCCTTAAACGCAAAGGAAGAATAGAATAGAGATTGTTGTTATAAAAGTCCGAGAGGTAGTCACAATTTAAACCTAACCATTTTATACAAGCTGGTTTTCAAGTTGTAATTGATTTTACTTATCAATCCCGAAAACAGTCGTCAGTTGTCGCAACAGCTGTGTATGAGGCCATGATAATCGAAAAATGTCCCATTAAAATGTTAAAAGCATGGCAGCCCAATTACAGATTTACCAATATTTTTAAAATAAAGCAGGCTGTCATGTTTTTAGAGGCCTCGAAGTCTGAGCGGGGGTTGGCGAGCGTAGCTCGCAGGGGGTAGGCTCCCTAGTAGATAAATAAATAAATAAAAATCAGCTTTCAGAAATTCTAAAAATTGTTCGTATATCTTAATTACAAGCTAAAGGAGAATTTATTTCTATATTATTCTATATATAATAGTAATTTCAGCAAATATATTACATTCCAATGCGATATAATTTAAACTTTAAGATAGTTTATAAGACATGATAAAAAAAAAATTATAAAAAAGAGTAGCGCGTCACATTTCGGGGAGGAGATGGGGAGGGGCGTGAACAAAATTAGGAAGTATAATAAGGCGATCTGTTTGAAACTTTACGATATTTTATAACACATAACATAAATTTTAAAAATAAAGCCGCGTCAAAAATTATAGGGAGGGGCGGAGCGTGTTTTGCCTACACAAGGGGGGGACACTTTTCTAAATTTTAACGATATCCGTCATGTCACATATCGTTACAAAGGGCTGTGACCACTTATTCCTGTTATGCATCACAGGTGTCACCCTCACATTTTGCGCCGCCCCCCGACACTACTCATGTGATATATCGTTGGAAAGGTCTGTCAACGCTTAATCATACAATGCAGGGACGGGGGGGGATTTCTAAATTTTGCACATACCCCTCATGTGATACATCGTTGGAAAGGTCTGTGACCGCTTAATCCTATTATGCATCTCCGGTGTTCATCCCCCCCCACTTTGCCCCTAAACGTGATTAGCTTTCACCATCAGGGGCGCTTTTCTATCTCTGTTTCTATGGGTCGGATCACGACGGGGTCTGGCTCATTCGACTCGACATCGATAGAGCTTTCTGATTTTAGTTCGTTTTTTCACCACCAGGGGGTACTTTCCTATCTCTGGTTCTATGGGCTGGATCACGACGGGGTATAGCTCATTCGACTCGACATCTTATAGCCTTAACGATTTCAGTGCCCGAGGTTTATATAGAACAGATTGCGCTACCTGGTGGTGGAAGATGGAACTTGAGCGTGCGCAGCACGACTGCTATACGGTGCCCAAGTAGTGGGGACCCGTGTCGGAGGTACGTTCGGTTAGAGGTTTATACCATTCGATGTGCAAATTAAGGGATTATCCGGTGCCGAAGGCAGCGGGGAACCTGGTTGGAGGTTCGTTCGGTTCGAGGTTTATCTTATTCGAGGTTTTACAAGATTCGAGGCCCTGATGTAAATTAACGGCCCGCTAGTGGGCGAAGCCAGCTAATGCTAATAATAAAAGAGCGTGATATCACGTTTCATATCAAATGCAGCACTTACACGCTATGTACTTATTCCATTTTTATTCATTTCATGGATAAGTCAGTGATATTTTTTAACGGAGGAAACAAGTATTATAACAAGCCACATTTAGTATGTTGTTTTTAAGAGTGTATTTAGTTTAATTGAAAAATCTACTGGTATTTCTAGTTAACCCTTTAAACAATGACTGAAAGTAAAATGTAATTTTAAATTATTTCTCATGTTTAGATTATTTAAATTATGTTTAATCTGTTTAAAAAAAAAAGAAATGATATCTACAAAAACAACTTTTTAAAAGTAGAAAAAGCCAAGCGTAAAAAAAAAAAAAAAAAAAAAAAAAAGGCTAAAAAATGGTGTGATATCAAATTTCCAAGCTATTATATTATTTATTTAACTTTTTTCCATTAAATAAGTTATCATATATATAAGTCGAGTGCCTACGTATATGTTAATAGAAATCGTTTTCTCCTGTACTAAATACATCCTAACGAGTTTCTGAAAATGCAATTTTTTTCATATTATGCATGATGGGCTTGGCGGCCATCTTTCCATATTTCTCAGCATCCAAATTTCTAAAGTAAAAGAGTAATATGTTTGCACTGTAATATGTTTATAACAATTTCGAACTTCAGATTTTAACTACGGACAGATAAATTAGATAAGACTGATATTTTGAGAAATGGATTTTTACTAGTTTGAAATTATTAATTACTTTAAAAAATAAATCATAAGATAAATCTTTAAGGTAAGTCATCATTATCTTAAGACACAATTTTCAGAGCATACAAGTCTATAAATTAAACGCTTAAAACATTTGCTTAAATAATAATTTTGAACTTCGGATTTTAACTACGGATTTGAGTGTTTAGAATTTTGTGAATAATATGCAAAGATGGCCGCCAAGCCCATCATGCATAATTTGAAATTAACATATACGTAGGCACTCGACTTATATATATGATAACTTATTTAATGGAAAAAAGTTAAATAAATAATATAATAGCTTGGAAATTTGATATCACACCATTTTTTAGCCACAACTTTTTTTTTTTTTTTTTTTTTTTTTTTTTTTTTACGCTTGGCTTTTTCTACTTTTAAAAAGTTGTTTTTTAGATACTAGTTACGCGAAGAAACTCTGAAGTTGATGTTAAACCTATGGGAGAAATATTTTCAAATGACTCGATTGCATTTTATTATATTTATATAATTTTTTTCCTTGCATATAGGATATCTGAAGTCGATATCTAATGTGTTTTGCGTTTGTACTTTTTCCATTTTGGTTACTTTTTTTTTTTTTTTTGGCCTACATTTGCATTTTTGGAACCAGTTGGAACCGGTTCTGAAAAAAAAAAAACTATGCTCATTAAAAAAAAAAAAAAAAAAAAAAAAAAAACTAACTAAAATCGAAAAGTACAAACGCACAACATTAGATATCGACATCAGATATCTTAAAATAATTAAAATACATTAAAATACAAGCGAGAAATCTGTAAAGATTTCTTCCATAGCGGCTGTATTTATATAACGTTACCATTTTAGGGGGGAGGGGGGGGGGGGTTGGCACATGATATTGTAAGATATCTCTAAGGGGAGGGGGGATTGTTATATTTGATATCGTTATCATTTTTATCCAGTCAAAATTTTCTTTTTTTGAATAACTTTTTCTTTATATCAAAATATTCTGCTATTTTTAGGGTTCCATTCATCTCACGAAGCCCTATTACACCCGCTCCGTTGTCTGTCTGTCACAGAGCTATTCTCAGAAACTATGTAACTTACAGAGTTGAAATTTTGTGTATATAGCTGAATACCAGCTACAAAGAGCTCAAAATATTAAAATTTGAAAAATTCGTATTATTTTAATAAATAGAGATAAAAAACCAAAATTCTAACAGCCTTTTCCTATTAAATTTAGACATTTTTTGTTATAGCAGATGCCAAAAATTAAAAATCCACGATGAAACTCTTTCTACAATAATTAATTTTCTATCAGACGATTTCCACGTGAAAAATGAAAATGAAATAAAAAGTTTCACCAATTGAAAAAAATCCCTGACGGCTCGGCCTACAGGCACAGGTAGGTTTCGAAGATGCAGACTGTGGGGCGCCTGTTTGTCGGGAATTGCGGAAGAAATGACCTTTTTGTGATGATGCGGCAGTTGGAACCGCCTATTTCGAAACGTAACTTGTTTGCAAGCGGAGCCAGCAGGGATTTTTTTTTTTTTTTTTTATAAGAGTTGGTTTTATAAAAAACTTGTCAATATAAAAGTTTTAGGTAATATTAAGAGAATTTATAATAAATTTAAGCGGATTTGAAATCTTGGGAATTGACGAAGTTATGAATTTTTTTCTTCTAAAACCCCCCTTCCCCCCTAAGGCAATTTTTAATTATATCAAAAATCTGTCATACATAAATTTTCGGCCCTTCTCCTAGAAGTAATAATAACTTCAAACGGATTCGATACGTATCATAATTAAGAAATTATGGGTTTTTTCCGTTTTCACAAAAAGCCCCCCCATCCCCCCCCCCCCCCTTGGTTCGATTTTGCCCATTAACGAACTTGACGGAGATTTTATGCCCCTTGATTTTATGTATCAGTTTCGAAAAGATGCGGGAGTTGGAGCCGCCTACTTCGAAAAATAACTTGTTTGCAGGCGGAGCCGGCAGGGATTTTTTTTTGTTTTTAATTTTTTTTTTTGCTATAACGGGTGGTCCTATAAAAAACTTGTCAATATAAAAGTTTTAGATAATATTAAGAGGATTAATGATAAATTTACGCGGATTTGATATCTTGTGAATTGACGAAGCTATGATTTTTTTTCTTCTAAAAACCCCCCTTCCCCCCCCTTGGGGCCATTTTTATCTATATGAAAAATCTGTCATACATAAATTTTCGGCCTTTTTCCTAGAAGTAATAATAACTTTAAACGGATTCGATACGTATAATAATTAAGAAATTATGGGCTTTTTTCTGTTTTCACAAAAATGCCCCCCATTTCCCCCCCCCCTTGGTTCGATTTTGCCCATTAACGAACTTGACCGAGATTTTATGCCCCTTGATCTTATGTATCAGTTTGGAAGAGATTTATGCAGAATTTTTCCAGTTATCGTGGTCAGAAAAAAGTGACATAGATAGATAGATAGATAGATAGATAGATAGATAAAGTTTCGAACTGGGGGTGTTTTTGGGTTCTGGGAGTCATGATCGGTGCAGATCTGCAAAAATTTTTCAAAATTTCCAAGTTAGGTGAGAATGTAATAGGTAGTATTTCTTACGAAATCTACCTAATAAAAGATTAATATGAAATAAAAAGGATTGACGTCATAGTGGTAATGAAACGGAAATTTTCAGAGATTTCCCAATAATACAAGGAGTATGTGTATGTACACGAAGCAGATTAATATCACGTCATTAGAGAATTAAAAAGAAAATCTGACGTCATATTGGAAGTTTAACGAATTTTTCAGATGTTTGAGAAAAATACAAAGCGAGTATTAATATGAGTAATAGAAAATAGTAAATATATGAGTTTGAGAAACATATTGAATCATGATAAAAATTCGATTATGGAAAAATTCGCATATTTTAACATTTTGAAGGTATACAACATGTTTAATTTTGAAATTATTTTTTTATATCGCATTTATTCCGCGTGACAGATATTATTATGACAGAATATAATAGCCGGCTTCGCCCGCTATCGGGCTGGTTTGGATACTCGAAAAAACGAAAAAATAGACCGATAAATTTTTACTTTATAAAAAAACAAAAAACATGAGTTTTTGTTACATGAAATTTATTTGGATTTATTAAAGAAAGCATAAAGTGTTTTGAAAGGAATATTAAAGGAAACCCTTTGAGCGATCTTCGATCACACTTACCCACTTGCTTTTTCTGTGCCTGTTAACTGTTTTTATGAAACTACAAAGTTATTATTAAAATCATTAACTGATTATAACATTTTTTTTCTTTAAAAAAAATATGGAATACCCCCAACGTTTGACATCCCTATTCTTCCGCCATATGTGTATATAATCCGCTGTTGGAGAAAGCAGGTGCAGAGTATGTTTGAAATTACACTTGTTACGTTTACTAGCAAAGAAAAGTGAAATGTTGTCTATCTATTTTGTTGATAAGTTCTGCGTGCCCCCTATCCGTGCAGGCGGCAAGTGTAAAAGATGTTATTACTGTTGAATGCATTATGTAACAAAAACCTATTTTATTTATTTCTTTTAAATAGTAACTATTTCTTTTAAGTGTTATCTACCCTATATATATAAAATCCTAATGAAACGAATTTGTGAAACGATTTTATGAAACGAATTTATGAAACGATTTATGAAACGACTGATTAAACGACTGATTGTGTTTCAGGGCTATTTTTAATAAAATATTTAACGCTTGATGGTGAAATTAATACCAATTGTTCATAAAAATCCGCGGATGTCAAAACTGGTAATAGAATTTTGAAATTGGAATTAGTTTTCGAGATATTAATTCTTTTCTAATTTTAATGACATTTCTGTAATGATGGCAACTAATTACTCAGTTGTTTTGTGACAAAAAAGGGAAAAAAATTGAAAAGGATCCCGATAGGGATTATTGATTTCTTTTTATTCGTCATTTTCAAATTGAAATTGAATTTATCTTTTATTTCAATCGATAATGAAGATAAGATTGTGATTAAATTATGTTTTTCAGGAAAATGTGAAAAAAAAATCACATTTCTATCGTCAGGATTCAATCGTCTGTCAGCATTTAATTTAATTTATAAACTGAAAATATTTTGAATAAATTCGTCCAAATGACGTCATTTAGGTAAACGCAAAAGAAAGGGAGGAAAAGGAATTAATAGTAATTATTATTTATTGATATCATTTTGTTATTTTTTTGTAAAATTTAACTAAACGAATTTATAAAATCACTAATTCGGATATTTCAAACGAATATATAAAATAATAATTGCCTAACTGAACGGAAGGAGAATAAAATATCCTGCTTGGTTTTCTATCCTGCTTGGGATTTTCCGCCAAGCCTTTTAAAAAAGCGTCAAGTCCTCTATAATAGAAAAGCATCAAAAGTTCATTGGGTTTGTTTTCATAACTTTTGGCAACAAATCTATGTATATTAACGAATCTATCCCTTTTTGAAGCTCGAATTACGCCAAACCTAAAAGCAAAGGATCCTATACTGGAAAAGTACCCGATTTTCTTATGGATAATATTCAAGTGACATAACATGGTGTAAAATTATCGCGGATAGCAAATTTGTTTAAATATCTCATCAATTGATGCCGAATAAATGCAGGCATGCATGCACAAAATATTTAATTAATTTTGTATGAAAAATAATTATTAGAAAATTCGTATATACATATTAATTAAAATAAATAATTTACATATTTAAAATAACATGGAAATATGCATGATGGTGCACTAAAATAGAGAGAAAATTAAAACCTGTTACTGAAAATGTCTATAACATAGTACTTTTCAATACCGTGGATCTTAATGTTATTCACAAGCAGATGGAATTTTTCTCATCCATAAACGCAAAGGAAGAATAGAATACAGATCGTTGTTATAAAAGTCTGAGAGGTAGCCACAATTTAAACCTAACCATTTTATACAAGCTGATTTTCAAGTTGTAATTGATTTTACTTATCAATCCCGAAAACAGTCGTCAGTTGTCGCAACAGCTGTGTATGAGACCATGATAATAAAAAAAGGCCCAATTAAAACAATAAAAGCATGGCAACCCAATTACAGATTTACTAATATTTTTAAAATAAAGCACGCTGTCATGTTTTTAGAGGCCTCGAAGTCTGAGCGGGGGTTGGCGACGTAGTTCGCAGGGGGTTGGCCCCCTAGTTTGATATAAAGTTATTTCATATATAATAGTCATATTTTATTGACTTATTTTCTTCATTTGAATCTTCAAAGTATGCGAATAGTAAATGTATAACCATATCTGTATATAACTGCAAACGGAAAAAAAGGTTGAAAAAATAAAATTAGATACTGATAACGATACCATTAGGGGGGGGGGGTGTTCGAGGGATGTTAAGGTATGATATCGTGAGGGGAGGGGGTTCCAAATTATGATAACGTATTTATGTACAGCCCCATAGGTTTGAAAGTTTCTTCGCGTGACTAGGATAAAAATTTTATCTACTTGTTTCTAAGTTTATTTATTTCATAAACAAATCTATTCACGTTTTTATAAATATTGTTTACAATGTTATATATATGTATATATATATATATATATATGGGGGGGGGGTTGGGTAAAGTTTGTTTTATTTTGATTTTATTGCCGCGCGTAGATTTCGTCAGAGAAGTCTAAAAGGACAAATATCCATCCTTAAATGCCTATCGTGTGCAATAAACACGTGTGGATACCTTATATAATTATACATGAAAACTTTAGAACAATAAGATTCGGGCATATTTGGTGAAACTGGGAAAACTCTTAATTTAAACTACAAAAGTTTTAACATAATTTTCAGAGTTTTGTGAGTTTTATCTTTATTATTTTTTTTTTCTTTTGCACAAACTAATTTCGTTAATAAGATTTATCGGCTTTGTCTGAAAATACTTAGAAAGTTTCAAAAGAAAAATATTTCAAGATTTAACGATAATTAATTTTTGTTGCGAATAGTTTATTAACTTTGAGTAGAACCACAATCTCCAAAACAATCTCCACCTCTGATTCATTCAAAAAGCTTGCAACAATTTATTTTCGAATGGATATTTTGAAGTTAAAAATGGAGGTTCTGTTTTAACTTAAATATTTATTAATGAAGAATTTTATTTCCAATTCTTCCGAGTTTGATTAAAAATGCGGGAGTTTTCTCATTTGCATGATGCAGCAGGTAATTTTAGATGAAAATGTGCTTTTTTTAAGGGTTTCGTTCATCTCACGAAAACCTATTACTCTCGCTTCGTGGTCTGTCTGTCACAGAGCCGGTTCTCAGAAACTATATAACTTACAAGCATGAAATTTTGTATACTTATAGCTGAATATCTATTATAAAGCTCAAAATCATAAAATTTGAAAAAATCGTATTATTTTAATATATAGAGATAAAAAACCAAAAATCTAACAGCCTTTTCCTGTTAAATTTAAACAATTTTCGTTATAGCAGTTGCCAACAATTAAAATTCCACAATAAAATTCTTTCTACAGTAATTAATTTTCTATTGGAAGATTTCCATGTGAAAAATGAAAATGAAATAAAAAGTTAAGTTTCACCGAGTGAAAAAAAAGAGTAGGCGAATTTTAATTGTAACAGTCCTATAAATAAAGTTTAGTACAGAAACAGTATCCTATGAGTTCCTTTTATTTATCTTCCGACCAAGCGGTTTCAGAGAGCTTGGTCGAAAGATCTCACAGTATCTATGCTGCAATTTTTGTCACAGCAGTTAAGGCTTAACTTGAAATTTTTAGTTTAACTATAGATACTAGTGAAATTTTGTTTCGTTCGGAGCCTTGGTACTATCGCTAGAGAATTCTGAAGCGATACATTTTAATTATAATAGTCCTGTACATAAAGTTAAGTGCATGAACAGTATCCTAAGAGTTTATCGGATCTTTTATTCAGTTTTGATCAAGTGATCTCAGAGACACTCACAGGAGCTATGCGACAATTTCTAACAGTTGCGAAATAGCATGTAAAACAGCTGACATTGATGTAAATTTTCTGGAAGTACTGAAGCTGTTTCAATACTTTTAAAAAGCTAGTTTTTCAATAAACTATAAATGGATCATTTGGCGAAAAATAGAAATCAACAATACAGTAGTTTAGATTTCTTTTGTTTACGAAATTTCGTGTCTTTGTAAATTAGCATACGTATTGATTTTTTCCGAACCATTAGGTTATTGTTTAGCTACTATCAAATTTGTTGAAAATATTTAAATCACGTAAGTATGTTTTTGAAGAAAAGGTACATGAGAAATCACATGTAAAGCAGCTGACATTTAACTGCTGTTACACATTAACTAGTTACAACCATCAATTGGTTATCGCTTTTCTAAAATACAGTTATGTTCAGTATGAACATAGATTAGATTACTTTCTTTCAAATATTATGCATATATATATATTTGATGAAGGGAAGTATATTATTTCATTGCAACGCGTGGAATGTTTTAGAGAAATCTTTCTAAAGAAAAATGATCCGAATTTCCTTTCGTATGTGCAAGAAAAAGTGTGAAAACCTAATACAGGGTGTCCGAAAAGTCTGGAAACTGTAGAATAATTCGAGAAATATTCATTGGATTGAAAAACGGAAAATATGTGTTCAATATTTTTGATAAATGGTAATTTTGATATTAATTTTGATATTGATTCCTAAATAGATTTTTCTAAAATATTGAGCACGTATTTTTCAGTTTTTCAATCCGATGTATATTTCTCGAGTTATTCGACAGTTTCCAGACTTTTCAATGGAAATAGCGATTCTCAATGCATTTTACTCGATTACAGTTCTATCTACGATTTTCCGAAGAAAATCTTAAATACAAAAGTTACGTTTTTCCCCCGTAGAATCCTAATCTGCAATAAAAAAGGGGGTTATAATTGATTTCAATGTTGTCCCCCCCCTTTTTTTTCTCACCCTTGAAGTAGAGTTGGGGGGGGGACTTTGATATCCCTAAATAGATTTTTCAAAAATATTGATCACATATTTTCCGTTTTTCAATCCGATGTATATTTCTCGAGTTATTCGACCGTTTCCAGACTTTTCGGACACCCTGTATATTCATTCATGAAAACGTAGAACAATAAGTTTTAGAGAGATTTGATGAAACTGGAACTCTCATAATTTAAACTGAAAGAAATTTAACATTACTTTTCAGTCATTTATTTTTAACATTATATATATATATAGTTTTTCATATACTATACATGTGTGTGTTCTTCATTTACAATTAAAGACTGCATGAACTAACTTAAACAAAAAAAATCATTATCTAGCGGTAATATATATATTAGCGAAACGTTAACTTTGGGGCAATTCCATAAAAGTGTCAACTTTGATGAAATTTCTTTTTAAAAATGATTTTTATAAATTAAGTTAAAAAATATATTAAAATATATTCCAAGTTTTCAATTTAATGTTTTAGATTCAAAACGTTTAGGTTATAGCTGAAAAGCAAAATAATTGTAGTTTTGTACAAATAGTATTTTTGAAAAAAAACTGAAAAAGAATGTAATTGTTGTTTATTTTGTATTTTCTTAATAAATGAATGCATGTATTAAAATATTTAATGGTTTACGATAGTCTTAAAGCCATATACTTGACAATAATGTATGCAAAATAAAATAAATCATGCTCTATATGTTTTTGAAAAAGCTGTCACATGCGAATGGTTATATAATTTAATTTCTTATGATCAATCTGGATAATAAAAAAATTATGAAATTTAATACTTTAGTGGATTTTTTTTAAATAAATGTTTAAGAAACTTTCAGTTATTCCGTCACAGTCATTCTGTTATGTCAAATGACTGTTAAATAACTACGACCCTAAGGTAGGTAGGTTACTCCAAATTATAATTTTATATTGCTTACACATCATATTTAAGATATGCATTAGTTTAAAACCTGAATGGCTTCTTAAATTACAAAAGTTTCCAGTTTTAAATACAAGGTTAGAGTCATGGTAGCAAAAATGTCATTCCTTCACACAATAAGAAATAACTCAAAAATGAAAGAATAAAATAGTCAAAAACAATTGTTTGATATTAATCTTTTAATCACTAACAGTCATGTGCAAACTGAAAAGTCAATTTTCATTTGAAAATAGCTTCAGGGTAATTGCTTTAACTTAATTCTACAACTCAAAATGTCATTCAGTCACACATGGAATTGCCCTTTGAAGGGAATAGCTATCTCCAAACCAATCTGCTCCTTTGACTCTTTCAAAACCTCACAACATTTCATTTTCAAGTGGATATTTTTTAAATAAAAAATAGGGCTCTGTTTCAACTTAAGCGTTTATTAATGAGAGATTTTTTTACAATTGCGCGATGCAATAACTAATTGTAATTGAGAATTTTAATTTACCGATTGTAATTGAAAATAGTGATGGGCATAACGATTATTATTATTATTCGAATGAATCATTCGGGCATGCGCAGAAGCATATCTGTCAAACTTTAAAAAAAAATGTATTCCATTACTAACAGAAATTTTGAAAAAAAAAAAAAAGTTTCTGAAGAAACTTTTTTTTTTTTTTCAAAATTTCTGGTAGTAATAATAAAATTTTTTTATCTAAATTACATATTATCTACCCTATATATATAAAATCCTAATGAAACAAATTTATGAAACGATTTTATGAAACGAATTTATGAAACGATTTTATGAAACGACTGATTATGTTTCAGGGCTATTTTTAATAAAATATTAAACGCTTGATGGTGAAATTAATACCAATTGTCCATAAAAATCCGCGGATGTCAAAACTGGTAATAGAATTTTGAAATTGGAATTAGTTTGCGAGATATTAATTTTTTTCTATTTTTAATGACATTTCTGTAATGATGGCAACTAATTACTCAGTTTTTTTGTGACAAAAAAGGGAAAAAAATTGAAAAGGATCCCGATAGGGATTATTGATTTCTTTTTATTCGTCATTTTCAAATTGAAATTGAATTTATCTTTTATTTCAATCGATAATTGAGATTACATTATGTTTTTCAGGAAAATTTGAAAAAAAAAATCACATTTCTATCATCAGTATTCAATCGTCTGTCAGGATTTAATTTAATTTATAAACTGAAAATATTTTGAATAAATTCGTCCAAATGACGTCATTTATGTAAACGTAAAAGAAAGGAGCAAAAAAATATTTATACAATTTGTTTAGCGTAAAATGTCATTTATCCTATTTTATATATAATCAGAAGTAATTTGTATAGAATAAACAATAATAATATACGTATAATTAAAATACGTATATAAACAAAAAAATCGTCGAATTTGTTTCCATGGCTGTTTATGTCATTTTGCACCAAATCTCACTTTCTGATGCCCGAATTGCGCCAAGCTTTTTAAAAAAGCGTCAAGACCCCTATAATAGAAAAGCACCAAAAGCTCATTGGGTTTGTTTTCATAACTTTTGGGCAACAAATCTATGTATATTAACGAATCTATCCCTTTTCGAAGCTCAAATTACGCCAAACCTAAAAGCAAAGGATCCTATACTGGAAAAGTACCCGATTTTCTTATGGACAATATTCAAGTGACATAACAAGGTGTAAAATTATCGCGGATAGCAAATTTGTTTAAATATGTCATCAATTAATGCCGAATAAATGCGGGCATGCATGCACAAAATATTTAATTAATTTTGTATGATAAATAATTATTAGAAAATTCGTATATACATATTAATTAAAATAAATAATTTACATATTTAAAATAACATGAAAATATGCATGATGGTGCACTAAAATAGAGAGAAAATTAAAACCTGTTACTAAAAATGTCTATAACAGTATTTTTCAATACCGTGGTTCTTAATGTTATTCACAAGCAGATGGAATTTTTCTCATCCTTAAACGCAAAGGAAGAATAGAATACAGATCGTTGTTATAAAAGTCCGAGAGGTAGCCACAATTTAAACCTAACCATGTTATACAAGCTGGCTGTCAAGTTGTAATTGATTTTACTTATCAATCCCAAAAACAGTCGTCAGTTGTCGCAACAGCTGTTTATGAGGCCATGGTAATCAAAAAATGCCCCATTAAACTTTAAAAGCATGGCAACCCAATTACAGATTTACCAATATTTTTAAAACAAAGCACGCTGTCATGTTTTTAGAGGCTTCGAAGTCTGAGCGGGGGTTGGCGAGCGTAGCTCGCAGGGGGTAGGCCCCCTAGTTGTAATATAAATTGTCTAATGTACCTTCAGACATCAAGGAAGATAATTATTGAGATTGAACAATTTATTGATTCATAATTCGGTAGATAAAGGGTTAATAATACGTCATTGCTGTTTTCATTACTTTGACCGGGAAGATTTTCGTATTTTGGCGAGACCTAATCCTATGTTTTCCAGAAGAAATTTTCTTAAATGTTTATGTAAATTTATGTGTATGTCTACTCATACAAGTATTAATTTATTTACTAAGTTAAAATTGCAGTGACATGCATTACATCTAATTTTATGCTTTATCTATTAATCTAACGAACATAATCTGTTGTGTCACATCATGACGTCGCACCAGAAATGAGGCTCACGCTTCCGATTCATTTTAGCATTTTACTATAATAATTAATTATATTTAGTAGTTTGTTTACTTTCTTGCTTACAATATGCATGTTTTTATATAATGGATGGAATGTTCAGAAATTTGGTCATTTTTTGACTAAACTGCTGCGCATAGAATGTTTCAGGAAGGTCTTTTTTAAGGGCAGGTGAACGGAATCTTATTTTTAGCGCAATGATAAACGCGAAAACCTTATGTGCTTCATGGAAAACATAATAAAAGTTTCAGACACAAAAAATTTTCTAAGTAATTAGAAAATTGTGAATTTCATACTATAAAGTTATTTTTAGATTTTTGCGAGATTTTTTTTTTTTAAACTTTTTTCTATATTCATATAAATAAAGTATACTCTTAGATTTTCGTGAAAATTTTAGACTTCCGGATTTTCCGTTCTTGCACATTTTAGGATATTCTGAATACGATATCACTACTTTGGGAAAATGTCCGTGTCACATTTTTTTAAAACTAAAGTACTAATGCACGGAATTCCACGAAACTTCATATTTAGTTAAATCTCGTATACATTGATGCCGATTTGATTTTGATGTATAGTCCAATAAGGTGCGCTGTTATGTCGTGTGTCTCATGATTTTCGTGATAGCTATATATCTCAGCATCTATGACGAAATTTCATCAAATATATAATATGTAAGATGCTTATTATGATAAAATATCCTGATTCAATTTTAGCTTTGATCACTCAACAGCGTGCGCTATTGCGCAATGCTTTTCTTTTTTTTTTTGGCAGTGAACGTTATAGCTGTATTTATGTTTCTATTGGGTATAAATGCACCAAATTATACATTTGGAATTATTAATTAAAAACTAGCAGATTCGCCTGCCATTGGCCAGTCTCGTTCCTGTCCGAGTCTGTCGAGAAAATAAGCCCGGACCCAGCCTAGTCTGATTAGACAATCTGCCCTAGACAGGCCCGCGGGCTGGACTTTGTAAGAGTTCTTATTCACTAATGTGAAAATTCACTTGTATTTATGTCCCGCATGACTCTCTGATGGCACATAAAACGAATTTTCCAAGATTTTTATAGAATAAAAAGTGTTAGAGCTGATTGAAAATATATTGCGTTCTACGGCGATCTATCTGTTTTTGAACAAAAAATGGTGGATATTTCGTCAATGTCCAATATCTCTCTTAAGTAAAATATCCAAATGCCACTAGCTGAGGCGCGCTTTTGCTTGAAATGTTGGATAGTCCTGCTGTATAGAGAAAAGTTTTGTGATGCACTGCAAAAAATAATTGTTGATTTTGCAGTATAAAACTGGCACCCCATGCGCGGTAGCGTATTACTGCTTGCACGGCAGCGTATTACTGCTTATTTTACTGTTTAATACTGTTAATTTTACGGTATAATACTGGCAGCTGGGTGCCAGTTTTATACTGCAAAATCAACAATTATTTTTTGCAGTGTGGCTACAATATACTAGTTTTCTTTTTGTGATAATTTCTTAAATTACGGCTAATGATTGCGCAGACTGATTTACTTTGACATTCATGATCTTTTCCCGAAAATAGCTGGAAAGTTAGAAGCTGAAATATTTGACGATTTATCTATCGATAACGAATTTCCCTAAGCGAAAAGTTAATTAACTTCAAGCAATTACCAAAACGATCATTTCCTCTTATTTGTTCGAAAGCTCATAATTTATTTTCCAGAGGTGATTTTCTGAGTTAAAAATGCACTTTCCCTTAATTTAAATATTTGTTAATGTATAGAATTTTAGTCTCCAATATATATTTTTTTCTAGCCTGAAGAAAAATGATCTCGCTGTATAATGAACTTAGTAATTTTTCAGTCGAATTCGTTTATATCGAGCTTGGACTTAACGAGAACCCGGGTTTAACGGCAAAAAAGGAAAGATAATGATTGATCTAATATAAAATGCACTTAAAAAATATATAACGATCAAAACTTTTTCAAACTCTGAAAATTTCACGCTTTTTTCTATTTTTTCTAAAAATGAACAAATTCTGTTAACTGCCATAGTGATACAGACATGTCGAAGAAACAATCATTTATGAAGTAATTTCTTTTAAATGACTTAGGATTTTTTGACAATGGTAAAAATGATTGGCGATTAACAATCATATTCGGTGATCTATCTATACGTAAGTACCAAATTAACTAACGATTCGGTTTGAAATTCGATTAATTAAATATTATTTTGTTTACATTTAACTTCGCCAAAAAAAGATCGTGAAAAAAGTACAGTCGTGTAGCACTCCACCTAACAGAATTATGCTAAATTTTGATTGGCTTACAAGCATGAATTATTTTTGTAACACCACCGCTGCAAAATTCATCGCTGTAGAATTTGCTTTGCGATGGTTTTAATATTCATGGTTTAATATTTTTATCACTCAAGATGAACGAATCTCTTGTGTTTGTATACTTCGATTGAATGGGATATTGGGTTGTCATAACCTAATTTCTACTGAAGTTATCTCAGAATATGAATATTTGAATGTAACTCATCTTTCAAACGTCAAACATATATATAAATATACATATTTATTTGAACGATCTTTTTAAAAGTGTAACTTTAATACAGTTTTATTCGAAAAAAAATTTTTTTGAGTAAAAATGGCCGTTTGGCATATGAAAAGCAAAGCGGTCAGCCTATAACTGTTTATGACAGTAAAATGATTTTCTCTATTATTTATAGATAATTTGATGACTTTAATTGACGTTACAAAAATTTTCCATTACAGCCAGGGCCGCAGAGAGAGTCTGCGGACCTCCAATCTATTTTTTCCTATTTTATTTTAAAAAGGGATGCGTCACGATCCCTTTATGGGACCCGGGCCCCGGTAATCTCTAACCTCTTCTCTGCGGTCCTGGACACAGTACATAAATTTGGCGTGGTACGCCATTATTGAAAAGTCATCGCTTTGATTTACGTTTGATAGAGTGTGTGAGCTATTGAATTTATTAAAATAAATTAGTTTTTGCTCTCTTTCTTTTTAAGATATTTCAGCACTAAAGTAAAAAAAGGCATTAATTTAACTATCTTTTTTTTTTAATTGTTTTCTGAACTTATAATCATAATTGAATTAATATTAAACTTTTAAATGATGAGAGTATTTTTTAAAAACATATTACACTCTTAGTTTTTTTACTTATATTTTCTACGTTTCACTACTACTTAAAATATTTCGTTATTGTACTTTTCGCAGCCATTAAGCCCTTTATGTACCAAATTAAGAATTAATGAAAAACTCGCCTTCCAAAGCATTTTCTCAAAATATTCGAAAATATGTTAGTAGATGTTAATATTCTGAAATCATTATATAAATTTCAGAAAGTTTTCATTTATTAAAATTTAACTAAATCAGTATTTACAGGAATTTGATAGACTATTTGCAACTCTTCGCAAATGATTTCTGCAAGGTATTATTTTTAGCATTTTATAGAATTAAAAAATGTAGAAATGTAATGGCCTTACATATAAACATAAAAGTTTTTCAAAACAAACTTTCCACTGAGTGTCTTTCAACATAAAAAATTAAAAGCTGGGCTGTTACCATTGGAAAAAGAAAATATCCATTTAAATATATTTTTGCTTTGTACAGCGAATAATGCTTTTGGAACATGATAAAGTAAAGTATCTACACTGCAAAAAATAATTGTTGATTTTGCAGTATAAAACTGGCACCCAGCTGCCAGTATTATACCGTAAAATTAACAGTATTAAACAGTAAAATAAGCAGTAATACGCTGCCGTGCAAGCAGTAATACGCTACCGCGCACGGCAGCGTATTACTGCTTATTTTACTGTTTAATACTGTTAATTTTACGGTATAATACTGGCAGCTGGGTGCCAGTTTTATACTGCAAAATCAACAATTATTTTTTGCAGTGTAGAACTCATCGTAACTTGCATTAATAAAAATAAGTGTGTTAAATGAATTTTATAAAATTTTCTGTTAGTGGTACTTTAAAGTACCGTCGGTGCATAAAGGGTTAACATATTTTGGCGAGAGTGATATGGCGCATAATTCCATTGTTTTTGTAACTCGTAAATCATAAAGATTATTTGGCGATTTATATCAGCTGCGACCGGATAACGAAAAAAAATGCCTTAAAATTAATTCGTTAATTTATAATTAAGTTTTAAAAATATTAAAATGTATTTTCATCGGAAATACAACTCGGTAGATATATATATATTTTTTTAATATTAATTCTAGCCTATCAGGAAGTGAATGAAAAACCGGCTACAAAATTTCACCTTTACATACAAAAAACCAAGTTAAATAAAAGAGCGTAATAACATTGTTTTCTAAGTACCATTTTATTTAAATATTTGTTGTTTCATAATTTGATATGTACGAATAAATATGTTTTCTATTTAATTTATACACATGAATTTTCTTGGAAATCGTTTATTATTGAATTTTATATTTCTGTTAGAAATAATTGTTTTAGTCGGATTTTTTTGTTGTTGTTAGTCGTATAGTTCTTATCATTTCATAATATTCTATCTAAGAATAAATGTCTTTTTAATTTTTATTCCTATGAATGATTAACTAGGTAGCAACCCGTTGTTGTTGCATTTAAATTGCATGAGGTCTTTCGATTGTTTTTGGGGAAAAGAAATCTAGTTTTATTATACATTTCAAGTTTCTAGCCCTAACAATTCCAAATAAATTGTGATTTAGACGGTTTCTAGAACATTTTACGCTCTTTTTACCCTTTTTTAATTTCGAATAATTTAGAAACCGTTCTTTGGGAACACTTTCATCTTAAAAGTAACTACCATGCAAAATTTCAAGTGTTTAGCCCCAACAGTGTCACAGAAACCGCAATTTTAGAACGCTTTTTTTGTTCCTGCACCCTTTCGAAATTTTTAGTAACTGTTCTGTGCAAGCATTTACATCTTAAAAGTAACAGAGATTCCAAATTTCAAGTTTCTAACTCTAACAGTTTTAAATAAATCGTAATTTAGAACGTTTTCCACTAATTTCACCATTTTTAAATTTCGAACTTTTTTTTAAACCGTCCTTAGTGAATATTTACATCTTAGAAGTAACCACCAGACCAGGGCTCGGAAGTAGCGCGCTACAAGTAGCGAAACTACAGTAGCCGCTACTTTTTCTAGTAGTTTGTAGTGTAGCGCGCTACATTAAAAAAGTGTAGTGTAACGAGTAGCGCGATAAAAAAATATCAGTAGTTTGTAGCAAGCATCGACGCTACTTTTGACGCTACTTTAGGAGAAAGGAAAAAAGTGCCAATCTTCAAATCACCTGATCATAACTCGTTTCTTTTGTGCGAAATATGTTCTCTGCAACAATTTGCGAATATCAACGACAAATCTCAGTTGCAGTGTCATAGATTTCAACATAGACGACGGGAACGGTCACAAATTAATTGTCATTTTCACAGTTTGGGTGTCGGAAACTTCGTGTATTGTCGTTTAAATCCATAGAAATCTTCTCAATATAATGTATTTTTATATGACTACGATTGTTTTTACCAAATGAAGTGTGTAGCATTTATATCTCGCTTACAGGGACATTCAAAAGAATTCTGTTACATTATGGTCTATGGGGGAAAAATCGTTTGCGGTGCATTTAATTAGCGTTGATAACTAAAGTAGCGACAAGTAGCGAAGTAGTGACCACTTTTGAAAAGTAGTTTGTAGTCACTACTTTTTAAAACAAGTAGTTGTAGTTGTAGTTAACTACATTTTTCATAGTTGTAGTTCGCTACAAATAAAAAGTAGTTTTTCCGACCTCTGCACCAGACCGAATTTCAAGTTTCTAGCCCTGACAAAGTCACAAAAATTTAAATTTTAGAACTTTTTTTGTCCTACACGCCCCCTTGGGGGGATTGTTGTACCGACATAAAATATAGCCTGTGTTGGTGCCATGAATATAGAGATGGTCACCAAGCATTTCGCTACTATTATTTTTAAAATCAACTCGGTAGTTCGATTCCTGTGTGTCACCCTCGTAACAAAACAGACACCTAAACGTTACTTTTTTTATAATATTAGTTCTGTTTTTATAAAATTTTGTTACAAAAGATTATTATGTAAAACATCTACTCTAAAGCTATTTTTTCCCCCAAAAATCGTTTTGATTCATTTTTATTTATTAAATAACAAAACGCTATTTATATACGAATGTCAGTCCCTTTCCAGTCTAAAAAAAAAATAAAAATAATGATGAACTACGGAGCAAGTTCGAGCGAGGTCATTTCATTGTTTCAAGTTTGCCTAATGGTTTTTGTCAGATTTAGGTCTTGTTGATGAACGTAGGTCTGTCTTATAAGGACGGTGTCCTCCAGCATTACTAGAAATTCGTTCTTAAATAAGATGTTGAGAAATAATTATTTGATTTAACGTTATCATTGCGAACTTCTTGGAAGAAATCGTCTGCATGTACAGTGAAACTCATGTTGGTGCGGACTTCCAAGGGAGACCGTTTTTCATCCGCTCTAACCGAAATCCGCATTAACCCTTTGTATCACCGCGTTGCATATCTGCAACATAGCCAAAAGTCAATGTTACGTATAACAGTGGGCCTTAAAAGACTATTTTATTTATTGCTGCTATCTTCCAACACAACAGTTAATCTAAATTGGTCAAAGAATCTTCAACATATAGCGAGAATGAGTTAATTTTCCATGCCAAAGTTTTATTTATCATTTGATCAGGTTTCACATCGTTATTGCTAAAATAAACTTCGCAAATTTTGTAGAATTTAAAAATATATTTTTTACAAAGTTTAGTTTGTACACTTTACAATTTTGTATTGGGAAAATTGACAATATATATGAGAAGTATGTAATTTTTTTATTACTGCAAATATGGAAAAAGTACCTTTCAGTCAGTAATTTTTATTTTTATGTTTTAAATTTTTTTTAATTATTTTTTACATTTAAAAATGATGTATTCTGACTTCTAACATCTCAGTAAATATTTGTCAAATCTGAAAGGTTGAGTCACAAAGGGTTAAATGATGTAAACATTTGTAAGATGTAAAATAATTCCTTGCGTCGAATAAATTTAATTCAGTTTTTGACAAAAATTAGAATACCTACTTTATGCAAAAAGAAACAACTTTTTCTTTAATTTATTAATTTTGGTAAAAAAAAAAAAAGGCAAGTTAATGTCAATTTTTCAATACAAAAGAATGAATTTCTCAAGAAAAACGAAATATGCAAATAAATTGCCCTATTTACATAATTTATTTTTAATTAGAGTAATCTCTTACTTTCCTCTGCAACAGTTGAACGAATCACCATTTTACCACACGATTTTCTTTTTTTACGACGTACTCTAAAATTTGGTCTAATGCAGTGGTTCCCAAAGGGGGGCAATTTTACTTTTCAGGGGGGCAATTCCAGATTTTTGTGAACTCATATCCTCTGAATTATTTTTGTAATGGTAATGCTGTAGACTGAAAATAAAAGTTACACATTCAAATTTAAAAAAACAAGTTTTTTATTCACTTTTTAAAAAGTCTCCATTCAAAAGTTTTAAATACAATTAACCAGAATAATTATAAAAAAAATTATTAAAGATATTTAGATACTTTTTTATATTTAAAAATGCTTTATAATTTTTCTGATTTATAAGTATTTTAGAATTTTAAACAACTTTTTCGGCTATTTATTGAATGAGTTGCACTGCAATATGTCACATGGAAATCAATTTTACACATGAAACTATTCAAGTGTATATTTAACAATTACTTGACGACCTTCCTTTACAGAATCTGTTATCACTTTTCATTCTGATTAGAAATTGTTGTGTAATTTAATCGCAGAAGTTCTGTGATTAAATAAGACAAAAATGTTTCATTTTAAATTATTGATTGGTCTAATCAAGGATTCTGAGCACTCTATACATCACGTTTACGTGCCGACCGATGCGAAGAGATTAAAAGTGACCCTTTATGTGCCAATGATACTTTAAACTACGAGTAGTATCAGATGATTATTAAAAATATTTGATTCATCCATTACCTTCAGTATGTTTCAGGATCAATGTTAAATGTTTTTTACTCTATCAGTTCATTCATTTAAATTTTTATAAGAATTATATTTTTTAAGGGGAGGGGGGGGGGAACATCATCATTTTAGAGATGCTTTGGTGGGGCACGGCCAAAAAAGGTTGGGAACCACTGGTCTAATGTATCAATTTTGATTAGTAAAATCGGCAATCAGCCGTTAGCAATTCTTGAACCGCTCAAGTTTTTGGTGGTGGAATGTTTGTTTTTACTCCCCAATAATATCACTAACACTAGTAAATCTACAGATCAGAGGCCTCGACGCCAGCTCTACAAATCATTGTTCATTAATCTCACTCATTTTAAACATTATCTGCATAATATTTTATACCCTAAAATTCAATCCTTTTTAAGTTATTTATAAATATATAAAATTTATCGAAGGTTCCGGAAATTTTAGAAGTATCTCATTAAACACAATGTTATGCAATGATAGGATAAACTACTTATTACTGTATTTTTTCAGAATAACAATGCATAACTTCAGAGGTGCTTCGCCCCCCTGACCCCCCCCCCCCCCCGTTGTCGCTTTAATATTCTATTCTCAATTTCCAGTAATTGCGCTGTTTCATTTCTTGAGTATATGTCTGAATGTGTTTAGTATTTTAATTTCATTAGAATAACCATCTCTTTGTACCCTAGATTTTATCCTGTCCTTAAAAGAATACTTATATTTCAACTAATAAACATCATATGTTGCTGAAATTGAATAAAATTTCGTGTATAAAATATACTTATACAAATGTAAATTCCTCTTATTTGACCTGTATTCAATTTACGCATTCAACGTTTTTATTATTTTCATTTGGAAAACCGATTAGGTAATCACTCTTTAGTATTTAAAATAAATTTTCACCTATTTCATTAAAAAAAAAAGCATATTAAAAACTTATATAACCCGAAAATTAGCTATTTTTAATAAAAATTTCACGTCAAAATGAGATTCACTTGAATTTTCCTTTGTTGATATTCTTTGAAATATAGTTGCTTAGCAAAGCAACCATTTAATGAAAGATAGAAAAAAATGCATCGGAAATTTTTGTAAAAACTAAGAAATTAAAATGTTTCATATATTTCAAATTAATGCAGAACATTTCCCAATAATTTATGCAATTAATTTCGAAATTCTAATAAATATATTGGCAAATTTTGAAAGCGATAGGATTAAATTAAGATCTCCATTTCGTAAATTTAGAATCCATAATTTGGCATTTACAATTATCCCAATGCGACATTTTCTTTTCGGTGAATGTTGAAATAAAAAAAAAATCGTCTGACTTCCCATTGAAAAGCATTATGGCCTAAAAATAAATGTTCTATATATTTCGAACGATTGAACCAAATGTAGCTAACAACTATACAGCTAATTCTGAGTACCTCGCCAACATACTTACCAAAAATCAACCTAATCGAACGTTTTTTACGGCAGTTAGCGCGGAACCAAAAACTTTTCCAGTCTCCACAGTGAGCGTTCACTGACGTTTCGGCAATTATCTTGATCGCTCAATAACCTAAGTTACGCCAAAATTGGCTTTTGAAGAAATAATAATGTACAAAACTAGTTTCTCTTCTGTCTGGCCAATTTGTGAAAAATTTGTCCGCAATATTAGAGTTGTAGCACCCACTAAGGGGTGATTTTAATATTAATTACAAATAGAAATTGATCGGGAAAACGAAATTGTCTTCATTAACCATCGATACGTCTTAAGCGGATACGCATTAACGAGAGTCCACGAACAGTGTTTTGGCCGAATATTCAGCCAAATTTGAGGCAGAATACAATTTTTCCAAAAAAGAAAATAACTTTTGATTGTATATACACTGATTGTATATGCACGCTACCGCGCATGCGCGGCAGCGTATTACTGCTTATTTTACTGTTTATTACTGTTAATTTTACGGTATAATACTGGCAGCTGGAGTGCCAGTATTATACTGTAAAATCAACAATTTTTTTCTTGCAGTGTATAATTTTAAAATGGAAAAAAAATTAAACACGGATTGATGTTTTATTTATGTGTTTAAATTTTTTAATAGCTTGATGTAGTTTTTTTTTAATATTTCAAATACCTTTAATCCTAATAATAAAACAACTTTTACTACATCTAAATTATAATAGCGTAATTTTATCTACAGGAAAGTAATTCATAAACATTTTATTTAAAATAGGAAATCATTATTTATTACCACTGATAAAATGTACTTTTTAAATTAGAAAATTTATTTATTTTACAAATAATTCTGTAAGTCAGGTTGGTAAATTATCTCCATTTAAAATATAAAGAATGTACTTCCCTTTTACTATCCCATGATACTTTTATTCTCTCTTGCATTCTAAATTAATGATATACTTACTCTTTCTCATGAGTGGGATATTTCCGGAAATAACCTTTAGTCAAGTAAATTTTATTGTGAGGAGTTTGTGTCCTCCCTAGTGATCAACCAATTTGCAAGAAAGAATCTTTGTTCTGAAATTAGTCTCTAGTCTTATACTGCAATTTAAAGCAAGAGAAATGGTTAAAGTAGAATATATATGTTTATCAAAATCCTTGAGAAATGAGTTCTACAAATTTACTCCACATGCATTAAAAGCATACACAAACTGATAACAGCAATATGAATAAAGGAAGTTGTAAATAAAAAAAAATATATATATAATAATGGTAGTATCCGAATAACTGTACATTTTGTGCAATAAAATGACTTCATCAATGTGTCAGAAAGTAGCCAGTTTGGATTTTTAAAAAAATGCAAAAAATTAACCTGAATTTATTCGGCAAGATATCAGTAATATTCGCCCCCAGGTATGGACGTCGGCCCCAGGTATTCGACCGAAGCATGCGGCCAATTAGCCTTCAGTATACGGCTAACCGAATATTCGGTGAATAAGCCGAATACCGAATAGTGGCCGAATATTCGTCCCATTCCTTACTATTAACTTCTGATATGATGCAGCTGATACGAAAATATCGCTTTTAATAAATTTCAAAACTTTATTTGAATACATTATTGATATTTTTCATATAAGATTGCTTTTTGGGGATGTCAGTGGCTAATCTAAATATATATATATAATATATTAAATGTGAAAAATCAATTAAAATTAAAGAAAAAAGGGCTTTCACTTATATTCTGTGAACCGGGATGTCCGGGTTGGATCCCCTATTATGTTTAGTATATTTACTACAGTTATTTTCCCTTTCGCCTTTTTGGTACTTTTGTGCGTAATGTCAAAAGAGCGAGATATTTTCTCATGACGAGAAAATGCAATCTAATTTATATCTTTCCGAGAATCATTCAGCGTGATTCTCTTCAATGCATCCAGTAATTACTCTTAATTTAGAACCCATCTGAGTTAATCGAGCCATAAATGTAAAGCATGTTTTTTCTATAATGTGCCAGTGAAACCAATTTGATTCATTTATGCTGAGCTTATTTCGGAAAATTTGCTGTCAAGTACAGTATCACTTCGGGTATATGTATGCCGGATATCTCTAATATTATATAATACTATAACTAAATCGGATAATGTAGTTAATTTCAACTACGTTAATTAAATGATGGCTTGTTGAAGGGAATGGTTATCGAATTTGGATCTCCTCCAACACTTTCAGACATGGATAAAAAATAACTTTGGTTTATGTATTTAGACCCGTTTAAGATCCAACTTTCGGGGAACAAATACTTTTATAGAAAATAAATGATAATTAATGGACTTTGATTTATGCTGTAATAAATGAAACTGTTGTGAAAATGCACACGCATTGCTAACTGATGTATTGTGTTAAAAATTGTATTGCGTTAAAAGATATAAAATGACATTAAAAAACACAAATCTACAGTTTCGACCTACATCTGAGGCCTTCATCAGGATATTTGTACTACATTAAAAAATATATTGCGTTAAAAGATATAACATTACATTAAAAAACCCAAATCTACATTTTCGAACTCAACCCTTCTCCATTTAAATAAAGACATTTATTTTAAGTTAAACGTTATGTCCCAAAGACTGTCTTCAATAACTGATAATTCATCTCTGAAAAAACAATACCGTACATAAAAATCGCTCTAGGTATTTTTTGTATTTTTAACGTGTAATTTAGCAAAACAGAGCTCCCAATGGCAACCTTGCGAACCGCATTTTTATTTTGAATTTATTTTATTTTGTAATGCACGAATTTCGACGCATTAAGGATTTACTAATAAGTTCGTCACATTTATTTTTTAGACAACACTCACAATAGACGAATTTATACATAGATACACGTAGACATTTCACATCACAGATTCACGGAATCTATACTTTAAAACAAACACCTAGGACAAGTGGATTACATTTTTACCGATCATAAGATATGACAGTCTCCCTCACAGAAAAGCTAAATCGTAATACACTGGGGGGGGGGGGGGAAGACAATCCGCGAGAAACCAGCGTTCATAATGCTCTTTGGCAAAGCCAAGAAGACGGCAAAAGTATAAATGCACGTTACAATTTAGCATTTTAAACTTGAACCCGCAGTTTCATTTTCCATATTAGAGTCCTGCATATGTCGGGTTGTACTCGATCCGAACCCGAAAATTCTGTTTAAAATCAACCCGAACCTAACAAAAAAAAATTGTCAACACGACACACTACCCGAAGTATTGCAACCCGAGGTGATAGGAAATTAATCTATATTTTAATATAATTATGGAAAAGTAGTCTACATTTACATTGCTAATATAATTTTTTTTTAAACATAAAAACTAGCAGGCTTCATCCGCTATGCTGGTCGTTTTCTCGAAATGAATATTGAATTATATGAAATATATCTGGGAATTTTACCTTGTGTTTTAAAATAAATATGGACGTTTACCTCGAATGTCCTTCAGGATTGCAAAAAACGATACGAACGCCACTGCGCTACTATATTTTCTAATGTGTATGACTTGACAAAATTTGGGCTGTTAAGGACCAACACGTTTAGTTTATCATTTACAGTAGGATTCGGTAAATTTAAAATCTCCTATTTCTAATAGGCATATTAAATAGATTTTATATAAAACTTTCTTTAATTGAGCTTAATGTCTGGTGCATAACCATGGTCGTACAAAGGGGAGTACAGGGGATGACCGTTGTACCTCTCTATATCCACTGAATAGCTTGAAATCATAATATTCTGGCAGAAAGAAAGCTAGGGAGGGTCAAAATTTTGGAAGTATGCCTGTGGTCACAGCCTAGTCTGCCTTTCTAAAACGCAGAATATAAATATAAAATCTAAACTTATTTTTATTTATTTATTTTATTTGTCAGAATGTCCCACGCAAGACAACTTTAAAATATATCAGCATACAAAATAATTTATTACAAAAATTTAAAAAATATTAAATGTTTAAAACAATGTTAAGTATTCAAAAATATGTTTCTACCGACATTTAAAAAAATGAAGAATTGAAACAGCGCATTGTATTTTTCGCCAGAGGGGCTCTGTCCGAAAAAAAAAATTGAAACAGGTGAATATTAAAAGAAAAACAGAATTAAAAATCGCCTTCCATGGGAATCTAGGAGCTTTCGACGAAAAATTCTTAATTTGTCTTTCTTTTTAATAGTTCTAAAGTCTTTTTTTGCGCGGGGGGGGGGGGGACAAATTTTACCTATATAATAAAAGCGCAAAGCATTTCACTGTCAACAGTTACGTGATGTCCGCTTCGCTTTTTCATATGCCAGGCGGCCATTTTTATTTAAAATTAATTTTTCGAATAAAACTGCATAAAAGTTACATTTTTAGAAGGATCGTTCAAAATAAAGTAATGTTTGAGAGATGACTTGCATTCAATTATGTATATATTCTGAGATAAATTCAGTTGAAATTAGGTTAGCAGCTCAATATCTCGCTCGCCGAAAGTAAGCAAACTAACGATTCATTCATCGTGAACGTTTAAAATATTAAACCATGGAGGATGCAGCCTAGTTCAAAAAAATAAAATCGCATTCGTTGTGAACGTTAAAATTATTAAATAGGCAATAATTCACAAAGCAAATTTCCAACAAACACATACTTCCTTCAACCAATCTACCACTGCATTTTCGTCGTAGTGATCATTGCAGGAATCGACTTAGCGTTAGAGCCTTCCATACATCGACTACGCTTAGTTTTTAAATATTATTTTAGCGCCATCTATAGGTAATTAATATAAACAAAAAAGTTTTCTTATGAAATTGTACTTTGTTATGCATGCTATGAATTCTGGAGACATTACAAATAAAATGAATATTTCTTATAAAATGTAATTAAAAAATAAGAAATATATAATGTCGTGTACTACATACAGGGTGTTTCAAAAATGACCGGTATATTTGAAAAATCAATAAAAACTAAACGGGCAGCGATAGAAATACACCGTTTGTTGCAATATGCTTGGGACAACAGTAAATTTTCAGGCAGACAAACTTTCGAAATTAGTTACAATTTTCAACAACAGATGGCGCTGCAGTCTGGAAAAATCTAAACAACGATATTTTCCACATATCCACCATGCGCAGCAATAATATGGCGTAGTCTTTGAACGAAATTACCAGAAACCTTTGTAAACCTGTGACTTCTTTCTGTGGGGACACTTGAAAGACCAGGTGTACCGCCACAATCCAGAAACAATTGAACAACTGAAGCAGTACATCTCTTCTGCATGTGAAGCCATCCCGCCTGACACGTTTACAAAGGTTTCTGGTAATTTCGTTCAGAGACTACGCCATATTATTGCTGCGCATGGTGGATATGTGGAAAATATCGTGGTTTAGATTTTTTTCAGACTGCAGCGCCATCTTTTGTTGAAAATTGTAACTAATTTCGAAAGTTTGTCTGCCTGAATATTTACTGTTGTCCCAAGCATATTGCAACAAACGGTGTATTTCTATCGCTGCCCGTTTAGTTTTTATTGATTTTTCAAATATACCGGTCATTTTTTAAACAGCCTGTACATTAATTATATCAATGCAAATAAAATTTTGTATTTTAACACACTAGAAACTTTGTAGTGAAAATAGATTTCTAATTTAACAAGAGAATTTGAAAGAAAAATCAGTCATATTAATGCAATTAATAGTTGCAATTTATACTTATGTAATAAAAGATGATTTTTAATGATCAAAATTTATTATAGGTTTCTTTAGGCATGTTTTAAAAAAATCAGGATTTTGAATTTTAACTTAGTAACTTTGTAGTGAAAAAAAAAGATTAATCATATTAATGCAATTAATAGTTGTAATTTAGTTATGAAATAAAGAACACAAGTAAAATGGCTTGAGTTCATCAAAATATTTGCGCCTACTGGAAATCCATCTGCGCCCATTTCGGCTCAGTTCAACCCTGCCAATAACTTTCAGATTTTACGCGATATTCAACTGTTCTTTTTATACGTTAAAATATTTGCGTCTTCTGTTTAATATAATATATTTATATTCTAATTTTTCTATTGTACTTGGTTTCTATTCTTTCGTGAAACATCAGATTATATGTTATGAACATTTGAAAATATCTTATATGTTATGAACTTTTGAAAATATCTTATATGTTATGAACATTTGGCATATTCATGTGAATGAAGTGGTCTAAAATGTCTTGACTTAAAAAGGAAAAAAAAAGTTTGCATAAGGTTGTTTTTTGGAACATAGTACGTTGACCCATCCCTATCTGAATAGTTTTGGATAATTTCAGTGTAGTGAAGATGCATTGCTGGGACAAAGACAAAATTGATATGCAAGGACCTAAACCTAACGTAGTTTAAAAATAAATATTTTCCCTAAACAAGAAGAGAAAATCTGAAAAACATAAGCAGTTCAGATTAGCATTTGGCATGAAAGATTTACCCTACTTTACATAAATTCATCAACTATATTTTGACTTAATCTTTAACAAAGTGTCTGCCAGTGTCTTTTGATTCAAAGATTTAGATTCCTTGTGAGTTTAAATTTTATTTTTATTTTTAGCATTTTCTAAATTAAAAAAATAATAATAATAATCTTACATTATATTTTATTTCTTATATATAAATATCCGTTAAAATCTGAATAAGTTATAAGTATTTATTGCTGTATAGCATGAAAAATTGTCGACCTTTTTTTTTTCTTTGGATTACTTTCATGCCGACACAAAATATTAACTTTCGGTTTGAATTGGTGAAACTATTTCGTCCAAACATAATTACTTGTTATATACAGGGTGACTTTTAATTAATCTACAACTTAAAATTGAAATAACTTCTCGGAGCATCACTAGATTTCGGCACGAATACGTGCAGTGAGAAAGGGCATAAAAGAAATTTGTTTAGTGTCAGTTACACGCAATTTTGAAAATGTCTCCCAAAGCATCATATTCAACTGAATATCGTATTTTTATTGTTAAAAATTTATATTTATGTGGTGAAAATAGAACAGTATTTCTACAGAAGTGGACTTCAACATTCAGAAATCTATCAAGTCTTCTAGAGCCATGGTAAGAGATCTGATAAGAAAATTGGCCACTTCAACAGATATGACTCCATGCGATTTCTATCTTTAAGGTCATATGAAAGATTTGGTTTACATGAAGAAGCCGACAGACCTTATTAGTGTTAAAAGTTCCATAACTGACTCATTTTCAAACATAAAAAAGAAACGCTCGATTTTGTTACTGACAACTTTGTGACTAAATTGCGCTATTGTATCACCTCTGAAGGTTCTCGCTTTGAAAACCTTATCCATTAAATTCCTTTTCCACGTTCTTTTCAATAAAAAAAATGTTTGTAGTGTTATTTGCAACGACTCAAGAGTGATTTCAGTTAAAAGTTGTAGGTAAATTAAGTCACCCTGTATTTAAAATATTAATGAACTATACTTGAGGCATTGATATTTCTGTATTTCGAAATAAAATAAATTGCTGTTACATTATGTGTATCAAGAAGTATATTTGGCTCTCTATATATTACATCTACTTCTGTATGTATGGAAGGAAACATTTAGTGGAAATCCATTTTCAGTTAATTGCTTAACTCATTATTTCAATAAATGACGTTTAAGAAATTGTTGACTAATGGTCAACACACATCATTTTTCATATGTTGAAAACAGATGGGCGTGACAGTCTGTTTACGCTCCATTTAACTTCTGTTTTACATTTTTTACATCTTGCTTCCGATAAGGAGAAAGACTAATGGAATATCTTCATAACAAAATAAGAAAAAGATGAAAACTTCTAAGAAAGCAATTTGCTATTTGCTTTTCTTTGTATGCTTGCCGTATGAAGAGGGTTAAATTTGTATAACGGCTGCCAGCAGATGATTGCTATTTAAGTAATTTAGTTCAATTAGGTTTAGGGTTACCAGATTTATCCATATAAAGAAACGAAAGATTTTTACTGACTAGTTTCATCACACTGACATAATTTTTTACACCCTACTAAACTATATTGAACGTGTCAATGATATCTTTTTAAGGAATTTTCATTAAAAAGAGTTCTTTGTTAATATTTATAATTACAGTCAAACCGCGTTAGTACGTCGCTCTCGGGTCCACTTAAAAAGGACTTACTAATCGGAATGACTTCTTAAGCGGAGTTTTTATTAAATATAAAATAAAATTCCTCAAATGTTTATATAATAAATGTATCTCTAACTAAATTACATTATAAATTATATAAATTAGTAGAATAAGAATTAAAATTCGTAAAATGGATGAGAAATTAAGGAAAGTATTGTAAGTTAGTATGTTACATAGTATATTTAATTGTATAATCCTGTACGTACCCATTTATTACTGGCTTAAAAAAAATCTATTTTTGTTTGATTGCAATTTTCTGAAATTAATTTTCTTTTCTTTAAGGCAAATAATATAGCACACTATATTCCCTATCTGTATAGTGTCATTCAGAAACTAAATATAGTTCCTTAGTTCATCAATGTATTTATTCTAAGGCTTCCAGATATTCTGTTGATATGGCAGAGAATCTTTGCAATGTAAAATGCTGTCATCTGGAATGTTCTTAAACTTAAGCTAACAGTACTGCACAACAAAAACGAAGTGTTTTTGAAGATAACCTTGACAAAGAAATTGGAACGAGTTTGCCTATTGCACTCTTAAAAGTGCCGTCTTAAGCGGAGTGGTTGAAAAAATAGCGACGCAATAAGCGGAGTACAATATGTGAAAAGACGTATGAGAATGGTTAGGACTTCTGAAACATGACATAATATCCGGAGTGACATTTTATCCAGGTCACTTACTAACGAGGTCTGACTGTATTATTTTCGAAAAGTATTTGTATTACCTTATTCTATGAACACGGGTTAACTAATTTTGCAATCATACTTCCCATTGTGAATCAAACATTAATTAACAACAGAAACAAATCAAAATTTCCTAAAAATCATTAATTGTCATGAGCATTTTAGTAATGGAATTCCTGTAAAAAGAAATTTTTGTATTTTAATTTAAAGCAAGATAATAAAATAAATGAAGCATCAAAACTTAAGATATAAGTATGATAAATTTTAAATTTGGATAAAATATAAAGTTTTAGAACGGAGGGAGATACTTTTAGGTTACAATACAATAATGGAAAGTTTACGTAACAACATCAACAAGACAATAAAATGAAAGTGAGGTCTGATGTCATCATCTGAGTCAGGGGTGTCCAACTGTGGCCCGCTGGATACCACTAAAATTTTATAGTAAACTTTTCCTTACTAATCATCAAATTTCTGCGATTCAAGAAGTCAAATATTTCTTTCAAAATTTAGTGGTATCAGACGGGCCACAGTTGGACACCTCTGATCTGAGTGAAATACTGTACAATTGTGGTGCAAAAAGTATTCAGTATGAAGTTTTCAAATTATTTAAGATAAGTACTATATATAATGAATTATTTAAGATAAATGATATGATTAAAACTAGTTGGTAAGTGCGATCGAAGTTCGCACAAAGGGTTTCGTTTAATATTCCTTTCAAAACACTTTATCCTTTCTTTAATAAATTCAAACAAATTTCATTAAAAAAAAAAAAAAGTAAATTCTACCTGCTAGTTGTATCACCCTCCTCTATCTGCATTTTGTTTTTGACATGCAAGAAATATTTTTATTGATATTTTAAGAGAGAATTTTATATCTTTTTAAATTAAAAACATTGCAACCAATATAAAATCGATAACGTTCGCCCTTTTTATAAGAGCTAAAACGCGTAAGATACAGTCTTATACTTGATAAGTATCATTATTACAGATATGAGAATCGCTTAAAAGCCCTTTATATTTCTGTACTTTAGTTGGAAAAGGGCCATTGTTCATTTTTAGGAGCTTGGGAAAGAGCTGATTTAACGTTTATTTATTTATTTTTTAATATCTTTGAATTATTACTAAAATTATAATTTCAGGAGGACATTTTTCTTTATTTCTATTAAACCTGTAATTATTATGAAGTGGTTTATGAATACACACACACACAATTCTGTTAATTCAAGAAAGATGATTATTATGGAATGCATTAAAGGAAAGATACTTGCATTTTTATTTCTATTATACCTATGACCAGGGTTCTACAAATTAAAAAAAAAAAATCTGGTCGCCAGTAAAATGTGTTTACCCCCTTCCCCACCGTTGTCAGTTTTACTCTTTTTTTTTTTTCAAAAAACAATAAAATTATTTTATGAATTGATTTAAAAAGTATAATCAGTATATCTTGCGTTGTCTTAACTCTTGAACTCAATTAATAAATTAATTTAGAAAATTAATTTAAATTAAGTTTTTCAACGAAATTTATAAAAATTATAATTTAAAAAAGGGGGAATATTGGTACGTTATACAGTTTGACTGAATAAAGTGCACATACGAAAAACAATTGTTTTTTTTTTACTAAAATCATTATTTTATTTATAAAAATAGCTTATCTATAATAGCTGAATTCCTGATATGAAGCTCAAACTCATAAAATTTTGAAAAAAAAGTATCTCTATAATAAAACCGTAAGTCATGTGACTGTCATCAACAGTTCCGGAATGCCCGCTTCACTTTTTCATATGCCAGGCGGCCATTTTTATTCAAAATTATTTTTTCGAATAAAACTTCATAAAAGTTACATTTTTAGAAAGATCCTTCAAAATAAATTAATATCTGAGAGATGACTTACGTCCAATTATGTATATATTCTCCAATAACTCCAGTTGAAATTAGCTTCGCAGTTCAAATTCTCTATCCATGAAAGTAAACAAAAAAAAAAAAGATTCATTCGTCGTGAAGGTTTAAAATATTAAACCATTAAACCATGGAGATAATCGTTCGTAAAGTAAGTTTTCCGTGAAAGATTTTTTTGGAGCGCTTCCTGGTGTCAAAAAAATAATTCGTACCAGTGACACAATCAAAATTTATCATAATTATGTGCTATACAACTCAACTTCATTCTTTATCTTTTCTTGATGTAAAGCTGAATGTAAACAAATACAACTCATGTAATGATATTTAATGAATCAAATTTCGAAACAAATTGTCAGTTAATTTGGTATTTATGTATTATACGTGCAAGGAAGAGAGACCACTGAAAATGATTGTCAATCACCAATCATATTTACCATTATTAATGACCCATCGCTTTCAAAACAGTAATTTAATATACATTTACAAAATACATAATATCATTAAGTACTTTTGTGTTATTTGGGCGCAAATCTCGCCAATAGCATATTTAAAATCGCCAATATCAGCTTTTATTTTTCGCGTGTGCAAATTAGAAACGATACTTTGATTTTGAAATCAAATGTTCTGATGGAACAGCTGTCGTAGACGCACCGAGGCACTATATTAACTATAGAGTTGCAATATAGAGAGAAAAAACGGGTAGCTGTAATTAGAATTATAGGCGGTAATGTTGGCGTGGCGTATTTACAAGTTACGGATCTTAATAGTCAGTAGACATTAAGCAGAAATGCCAAAGTAAGGGAATTATGCAGTTATGAAAACTCCTGAACTATAGCAAAATAGGAGAGCAGAGAAAAACAGAGTCGAACAGAGATCGGTATCTAGAAGGAAGTTCGTGAATTTTAATCAGATTCTACGCCACGGGTCAAAAGTGCTGACAGCAAATATGGTTTAAAAGGAATATGATTATCAAAACTGGCTTCCAAAAGTTCAATGTTTCACCAAACCATACTCGAAAATTACGTGTTATAATATGCACCCCGATTATGTCACATTATTCAAGACGTTTTAAATGAGAATAATGATAGATTTTCTAATCTCCCATAATCAAGTCTACAGCCAAAGTTAGCGAGAAACAAACAAACAAAAAAATATTGGAAACAATATGGTTCAGTGTAAATGTGGATATCATTAAAGACTTTCACAAAATAGACTTCATTTTCATTGCACCAAATCGTATTAACTAAAATACGCCATTTGGCAATGGATCCAATTACGGAAAACTATTTAATATGTTTAAGAATCTCCTCATTTGTAAACACATTGCAACTGATAAGCAAACGGATATGAAGCATAAACGCTTAAGTTGGTTAAGCGGTTTTTGTCAAGAAAAATGAAATACATATAACAACAAAAAATATGCGAAATGCTACCATGATCGCAAGAGTTTTTGATTTGTCTATTAGAATCTTCCGGTTTGGCGAAGGATTACGGAAAAAATAAATTATGAATAAAAGTAACGTGTTACAGTGCTTAACATACATTTAAGGGAGACCAAACTGGTCGCCAGTGGCGGCTAGTTTTAATATAGAGAGATAAAAAACCAAAAATCTAACAGCCTTTTCCTATTAAATGTAAACATTTTTCGTGAAAGCAGTTGCCAACAATTAAAAATCCACAGTAAAAGTTTTTCTACAATAATTAATTTTCCATTGAAAGATTTCTACGTGAAAGATGAACATGAAATAAAAAGTTTCATCAATTGAAAAAAAAATGTGAAATTAATATGACGTCATTATTGGTAATAAAACAAAGATATAATACAAAGAGAGTATCAATATGATCATATTGATACTAAGATAGTAAGAGATATAGTATAATAGAGAATAGTAAATATATATAAGTTTGAGGAAGGTTTTGAATCATGATAAAAACCCGATTATGGAAATATTTTGAAGGTGTCTATACAACATGTTTAATTTTGAAATTAATTTTTTTAATATCGCGTTTAGTCCACATGACAGATATTATTATGACAGAGTATAACAGCGGGCTTCGCGCGCTATCGGACGGGTTCAGATTTTCGAAAAAACGAGAAAAACAGACCGCTAAATTTTTACTTTATAAAAAAACATAACTTTAAAAAAAAAAAAAAAACATTGGAAAAATGGTCGTTGTTTTCGGTCGAGAATGGACCTCTTGACGTCGTAAAAGGTCGCCGCCATTCAATCTTGGCGCGTGCGAAAGACGCAAGCATATTTACATAGCTTAAACTTTTAAAACGGTTTTAATCTTTTGAATCGGCACTGATGATGGAGCTTTAAGGGCTCCGAAATAGCTGTTTGCGAATTTATATTTTTTTATTTGTGCTATTTCACGTTGTTCATTTATTTGTAATATAACGGCACAAAGTTAAATCCAGCTTTTTAGTTAAAAACATTGCAGTAAAAGCGAAATTTATTGGCTAGGTTGTTGCCACCATCAATATTCCGTCAGTGTTACTCGAGGATTCTTTGCTTTATAATATAGATTTGCTGACATATTTTAATAAAGTATTTATTTCTTTAAACGTAATCTGTTTTCTTCTTTTAAACTCAACTCATTAGAACAAACATAAAATCGACAATAGCTACGTTTTTGCATATATTAATACACATAAAATAGATTTGTCAGATAAATCGAATAGCTTAAAAGTAATTTACCTATATTAGGAGCTTTTACCTTAATGTCTGGGGAAGTACTATTATCGGCATTCGAATGAGCTAAAGGTATTAACTTTCAATTAAGCTGTATTTATTTATGAGTACTAATATTTTGCGCGAAATTGGTAATTCCGGAAGAGTGGTAAACTATTTCTGCGGTAATGCTGACATTTATGAACAGCATGCATTTGAAGTAATTTTTCCTTGTGCAAAGAAAAAATAGTTAAATGAATAACAAAAAATATATCGATACATCATCAAAAACAAACAAACAAAAAATACATTAAATTTCGTCATATTTGTGAGTACTTTTATTTATCAGACATACAAAAAATATATACAGGATCGAAAAATTCGGAGACTGGGCTGATATCTATGAATTGGATTAAAGGACTATTTTAAACGTGACTTGAGATGTGGTGAGGAAGAAGTACTACGTCCGCAGAGCAGGGTTCTTCCAGACAATGCGTATCGGAGAACTGTAGTCGTTCGCGTTCGTCGAAAGCAAAAATGTCATTTAAAGAACAACGTGCGAATATCAAATTCTGCCAGCGTTTTGAGAAATCGCTTAACATGTTGCATTAGGTATAATGTCATAGAGCAGTGTGTCCTGCGAAATTGTTTTCAAAGGATATCGTTTTGAGAATTATACTGCGGCGGCCTTACTCATGACCATTACGTCCAAATACTTCCAGAAATGCTTTCATCAACTGCATTCGTGCTGGCAGACGTGTGCAACTGCAAAAGTGGAGTACACATTGAAGGTGCTTATGCGTAACAAGTGGTAAACAATTCATATACGTTAGGAAAGCCAATCTTCAAATTTTTTGACACCAGCAGTATATTGTTGCAATGGACCATTTAACTCTTTCAGGGGTAAAAGAATTCTGTTTGTAAAATGTTCAAATGATTGATACCAGAATTTATGGACGATGTTATTAGAAAGAAATGAATGCTTTTTATTAACTCACATTACAAAAACAAATTTTTATTAAATTCTGGGTGCCATTTGACAACTTGGAATTGAAATTAAGTGGTCGTGCCGTGCACCCACCTCACTTCAAAGGGTTAATCTTTAAATATGCTTGTGAATCTTCGGTATCTTTATACAGTTACATAAAGTGTTGTATATGTTTATCTATTTTTTCTTTAACTGGATGTGTTTTTCTTAAATTTATGTGCGATATTGAAATCCACATGTGATATTTAAGGTAAAACGTTTATGTTGGATTATGAAAGTTAAAGAATTTTTGAGCATCCGGATTTTTTTCCCACTATGCCGCGATGTCACAAAATTTCAGATTTTTAATATCATTAGAATGATAGATTTTGATTTGTTTTCCTGCTTGTTATACGCCATTTGCTCTTATTATTCGGAAGGTTTTTGGAACAGGCTTTTGACATAGTACAGTCACATTTCACTTAAAACGCGTTGTTCGATTAAAAATTGATTTTAATTAAAAATTAATGAAAAAAAGTATCAGCAAATAATCTCAAAGATTCTAGTACGAAAACCTCGCACTATAGGTCCACTAGTAATTCTGTATTTCTTTAAAATTAATGCATCGGAACAGGCATTAAATCGAAAATATTTGCGCTTTTATTTGTTCTAAAATATGCAAAATACATTTGTTTCATTACTACAGATGAATGAGAATCCTTTAAAAGCATTTTATTTATATTGGAAGCTTTTACTTTAATGCCTGGGCGGAAAATACTATTATCGTCATCCGAACGAGCTAAAGATATTAACTTTCCATTAAGCTGATTTCATGAGAACTAATATTTTACGCAAAATGGAGAAATTCCAGGACTGCGGTAAACTATCTCCGCGGTAATGCTGACATTTATGGCGGCGCGGCGTGTGAATTTGAATTTTTTTAATCTAGTGGCAAGGAGGGGGTTGGGGGTGTCAATTAGGAATTAAAAAAGTCCTCATCACAAAATAAATTGTAAGTGCGATCGACCGGTTAAAATAGCAAAATGTATTAAAAAGAAAAAAATCTGTTCAGTACATTAAAATAGTAAAAGTAAGTCATGTATATATTATCAATCACTTTCTAGCGTTAAGAGAATATAGGTTGTTGTACGTCATATATATATATATATATATATATATATATATATATATATATATATATATATATATGCCGTATACTTTGGCATATAAAGCGCACTTTAGGTACGAGAAAAATTATCAAAATCTACAGGTGCGCTTTATTATACGTTGGTTATAAAATTGAAAGATTAAAAATTAAGAAAAATAGATTACCATAAGAAGAGAAATTTCTTCATTAAAAAAATGCTATTTATTTACAAAAAAGGATGTACGGTAAAACCTCCAGTTATTGACACCTAACCAGTAACTGACATTGCAGCTGAAATCTAACTCAAATAAGTACTTTCTTGTAAAATTCTGCAAAATAATGTCATCTAGGGGTAACTTATTTGTCTTAACTGTTATAACTTATTTTTCAGCTTTTGGTTTTTCAAAAAAGGTATACTGTCAATTACTGGAAATATTGACAATATTTATAAAAAAATTAATTTTTAGTAATAAAAGGTATAATTTTTCAAAATGTTGTCAACAATAATTTTTTAATGTATCTTACTATATACTTTCATAAACATAGATAAGTATAAAATATGTTTAAAACTTTGAAATAGTGATTTGAACAAGAAAAAAAATCCTTAGAGTCAGTTACTGAGGGTTTCACCCTACATTATATTGCCTGATATCAGATTACATGAAATATACTCTATGCTTTAAATAAAAGCATAGAGTATAAAGCATATAGAGCATAGTTTGCTTAAAATAATTCTTTATTATTATTATTTCTTTTTTATTTTCCTTACAAATCTCACTAATGTCTTTGGAAGGAAGGAGGCGTGCGCTCTACGATCAAAAATTAGAAAAATAACCTGAAAATGTGTAGGTGCGTGGTATACACCTCAGTGTGTTATACGTCGGAATATACGGTATTTAATATGTCTACTGATTATTCAACGGATGCTCCGACTTCCATAATTGTTTTTGTTAGAATGGACGTCTGCTGTTAGCCGCGATTCAATTTCATTAGAATCTAAACCGAAAAATCATGCATCAAGCATAGATTATATAACGCTTTCCAACACTTCTAAAACAATTTTAGAAATCTTTACCATTTAATAAGATGAAAGATGTCTAATTAAACAATTTGGAATACGCATAACACATTAAAAAATCCAATTTCAGGAATTACCAACAATATTCGAAAAAAGTATCCGAATTCTTTTGTGTAGCCCTGTATAAGATCTGTAGATTTGTGTATATATATATATTACATAGAATGCTAATATTTAGTTCAGTTAGGAAACGCATAAGTACAGTTGGAAATTCCCCTTCAGCAATTTCAGTCAATAAACGGAAAAGTACTCGAGATGTTTTGTGTTACCCTGTATAGGATCTATAGAATTTATACACACACAGTAATAGGCGAAAAATTAGTTAAATTTAAAAACACGTACTGCACCTGAAAACGCACTTCCAGGATGGACGCACTTCCGAGATATTGGCAGCTGGGGTACCAGTATTATACTGTGAAATCAACATTTTTTTGCAGTGCAGTTTCATTATGTTTGAAGTATTTTAACATCACTAAAATAAACCGCAAACATATTTCTTATTAGATCAAAATGTCATAAATTATTTTGTGCGTCCCTATAAACGAATTACAAATGCTACTTATTTTGTATCCCACAGAAAGCATGTTATAGTCCATCAGCGATGCATATAGTTACAATATTTCAAACATAATTAAATCATGATTAATTTTGTTTTCAATTTTTTCCCATACACCATAATGCAACGGTTTTCTTTTCTGTGCCTTAGTAAGCGAACTATAAATGCTACTGACTTCATCTTTAATAGCGAACATTCTATATTAAACCTCAATAAAATATGGAAATTACATATGGTAATCCGAGTATTTACCTTATGGGAATACCTTATCATGGTATTTACCTTACGAGTTTATATCATGTTAAAAATGAATGCGCCTTAAATATTCAGGTTGCATTAGAAAAATGTATACATCCACCGTTTTAACGGGTCATAACTTTCTAATTTTTCTTTCTTTTCAAAGTGTCATGGATTGGAAATAATGCGTGGACCAAGATTAACTTTTGAAAAAAGAAATTTTACTTTAAAAATGCTATTGTAAGTATGAAAAAATATAGCAGAAGTACAAAAACAATGTCGGAGGGTGTTTCATGCAGATCCACCTATGCGACCTACAATTCCTGGGATAAAAGATAATTGTGAAATGAATGGATGTTCATAGACATCGTTCCGAAACCGCAATTGAGTAAGAATGCGCCACAACACCAAAAGAAATGTTTGTTGAAGCTTGTGAATCAATAGCCCAACGTTACACTGCAAAAAACGTTACACTGCTACCGCGCATGCGCGGTAGCGTATTACTGCTTGCGCGGGCAGCGTATTACTGCTTATTTTACGGTTTAATACTGTTAATTTTACGGTATAATACTGGCAGCTGGGGTGCCAGTTTTATACTGTAAAATCGACAATTATTTTTTGCAGTGTATAAGATCAGATAGAATATTGACCAGAACGGTAATAATTTTGAACATCTGCGGTAAGGACGAAAATTTATACATCTTATGTAGATTCTTTTGCAATTTAAATATTAATTACATAGGAATAAAAACTGGAGTTATAATCATTCAAAGTGTGTATACATTTTTCTGACGCACCCTGTATATTAAAAAATTAATTATTATTATTATCAAGCAATCAATTTTACAAAAAACATATTCTCCAGCTTCCTTTTCCTTTCTTAGACAGAGGCACGAGAAATATGTTTGTGTCGAATAGTGACATTTGCGAGATTTGGAAGATCGAAATTTTGATTAATAACCCTTTCGCGAATCGTATTTCATTTCTGCGAACAACACCGCCTCGTTTATCAGCGACAGCTTGTTGTATTCTCCTTCCATAATTGTCACTCTCCTTTCAGCAAAGTGTAATTGAAAGGGAGGCGTTGTCTCCACGGAGTTCAGAAGATGAATGATAATGGAGTAATTGCTGCTTGATTATATGTCACTTGATCGCGACTATTGCGTGCTGTATAAAGTTTTGTTTACTCTTGGTTTGCTAGTTCTATTTTTTCAGGAAATATGTAACAGTCATTGTGCTGTGTTGGTCAATAGCATAGCCAATGTTTTATTTCGGGGGTGGGGGTAGGTCATTTATGATCTTGCATATTTTTCTACGAAAATGGACAGAATGTGTCCATGATTTCATAAAAACACTGATTAAAGGGAGTGGGGGGGAGGTCCTTTATGATATTGCATATTTTTCTACGAAAATGGACAGAATGTGTCCATGATTTCATAAAAACACTGATTAAAGGGAATGGGGGGAGGTCATTTATGATCTTGCATATTTTTCTACGAAAATGGACAGAATGTGTCCATGATTTCATAAAAACACTGATTAAAGGGAATGGAGGGAGGTCATTTATGATCTTGCATATTTTTCTACGAAAATGGACAGAATGTGTCCATGATTTCATAAAAACACTGATTAAAAAGAGTGGGGGGGGGGGGGGGGGGAGGTCATTTATGATCTTGCATATTTTTCTACAAAAATGGACAGAATGTGACCATTACTTCATAAAAACACTGATTAAAGGGGGTCTGGGTGTTCCAGCTCCTCAAGCCCCCCTTCCCTAGCTATGCCCGTGGTTTTTGGTACAAACGACTTCCAGAATTTATAGATATGCTCTGCATATTTTATAATGCTATATAGATTTTTCTGAAAAATAAAATACTGTCTTGTTGATAGATTTCATTGATGCACCAGAGTGTTTAACAACTATTTTCTTTACTTTATTCTATCTACACAAGAAGAAAATATTGGATTCGTGAAAAATTTCGACTTCCTGTTTTCGACGGTCTTGAACACGATTTGACTGATTTTAAAAAATGTCTGCACGCGTGTCTGTATCTGACACAAATTTTCTGGGCACTCTAACTCACGAACTAACTGCGTAGAAGATGAAATTTCATAATGATCTTATATCTTTATGTAACCTGATGCTGATTAGTTTTCGGTCAAAATCCCCCAAGAGGCGGTGCCGGCCGAAAGGAATGCCGTACAAATTGATTCTGCCGAAAGGAATACCGTACAAAATCTACCTGTTAAGACATAAACCTGTCTTAGACGGGATATTTTTCAAATCCCTATTGATTTTGTTTTTACGGGTTTTATCGTACTTTGCTTACTAAAACTTATGAAAACGGAACTTGTTTATAACGGAATCCTGTCTTAAACGTAAAAATTCCATAGTCCCTTCTGAAGGAATACCAGAAAACTGTACTAATCGAAAACCTCTCCAAAGCGGAATTTGTTCGGTTCATAGCTATTCCGTTGTCACAGATTTTACTGTATAAGATTAATTATTGTATTTATTTAGTACAGTACAACCTACTGACACAAAATTTCCAGCGGAAAATATTCCGGTTTTCCTCTTATCAGGTCTAATCGTATGGTATTCGGTCCTTATGTACCATGAACTCTTAACGTTTAAAGCAGGATTCCGTTACAGACAGGTTTTGTTTTCATAGGATTTTCTGTATTTTTATGTCCCGATTTACAAGCCGCTGTCCCGCTTTGAGGGACAGTAGCGCTAAACCACACTCGCCAAAATAATGCCAACTGGATGTGCAACTGTACATTGCAACTGCAACGGTGAACACCACAAAGTAGAAAATAAAAAATAAAGGGTGTAATTTAATTATTATTTTTAGATATATAAGCTTTTATCAGTTAATATTTTAATATTAATTAAATTATGACTATACGTTCAGAAAATGATTTAGAAATGCTGAATAGATAATTTATATACTAATGTTTTTTTTTTCTTTAATGTTGCCACACCTTAAAAAAAAAGAAAAAGAACAAAAATTATAAATTTTTAAAAATAAATTCACTAAGCATTTTCAAGAGCGATTGCAAACTTATTAAAATCTTATTACAAACATTTTTAAAATCTTGAATAGTTGTTTATCCATAAACACTAAAATTCGTGCATATATTTTTAGCTTATTCAGCTTGTTATGTTTGCATACTTTAACGGCAGTGCAATAAAGCTTAGCATATTAGATGTGCTTTATCTTCCCTGCAATAACTTATTTCAACAAAGATAAAATGTTCTACTTCGGCTTATCTTTGTGGAGTATCTTCCCTTGAGCTTTTAATACTCGTAAATCTTCGGGAAGTTTCAGAAAGTATAAAATGTTTAAAATGGATACTGGAAGGTGCATTATTAAAATTAAATATTAATTTACTCTATTAAAACGAAAAGGATTAATGATATTGGATGTGTTAGTAAGGTGTTACTGTTGAAAGTATTGTTAATATTTAATGATGCATGTTAATGAAAACTGCTTGTGGTTTCATCTGCTTCTGTTTCTCTTTTCATTTCTTTAAAGTGAAGTTTATATTGTAGTATTGAAGCATGTTTTGAATTAGAATCCAAAATGTTTTATAGTAAAAAAAACATTCTTTTCTTTCTTGCTACTTTAAAAAATAAAATAATGCTTTATTTTTAATCGGTTTCCAACGAAGTTGGTTACAGAATTCGTTTATATATATATATAAGCGAAAATAACCATTCGAGTGGAAATTTTCTTCATTCAGTTTGTTAAAGAGAAAAAAAAGCTAAGAGGTCAATTTTCTACTGAAATTGTACCAAACTCTGAAATTTTCAACACAAACACCAAAATTTGACATCATATTTGTCGTCTTCGATAAATTTTACCCTAGGATACCAAATGAAAGGGAGGGTCATCGTAAGGGAGAGACATACATATAGGAGATTCCGTCAAGTACTTTAGGAATTATCAACGTTTAAAGTTTGTAACTCTTAATGTTAAATTCATTTGTACTTCAAATTTTAAAAATTATTTCTGTAATAATGTAATTGGTATGTGTTACGCTGAGTTATTTTGTTTAACATATCCAAACGAAAAATATTTAGTTGAATTTTTTTAATTATATGGGCGTCAAAACAGGTAAAATTGGAAAATATTCAATATATATTTAACGACAATGCAGAAGAATCAGTTGAAGATAATTTTTTTTATATTTTTAAAGATAAAACTACAAATTGGCGTAAAAAAAATGCCCAAGAGCTCAAAAGCGAAAAAGTTTTACATTGTGATAGTTCTTTCTGGTATAAAAAATTGCGAAAGATATGAAAGATGATATTGAATATATTTTTTTAATTAATAATAAATTTTCTTATTTTTTATGAACTAATCATATTGTTTCATCATTCATAAATAATAATTACATTCTCTAAACGCATATTTCTTAGATATGTTTTTCTGTTGGTAAATATTGTTAAAATTTAATTGTCTCTTATTAAATGGACACAATATTGTTTTTGGAACTTATTTCCTTTATAAAATATCCTGCATTTGTAACAAAACAATGCAACTCAACAAAACACTTGTATCATAAAAATTACGACTCTCGCCCGCTGAAAGATTAACCCTTTGTATCAACGCGTTGCATATCGGCAACATACCCAAAAGTCAATATTATACTTATACAGTGGGATTTAAAAGACAATTTTATTTATTGCTTCTATCTTCCAACACAGCAGTTAATATAAATTGATCATACACTGGAAAAAAAATTGATTTTACAGTATAATACTGGCACCTCAGCTGCCAGTATTATACCGTAAAATTAACAGTAAAATAAGCAGTAATACGCTACCGCGCATGCGCGGGAGCGTATTACTGCTTATTTTACTGTTTATTACTGTTAATTTTACGGTATAATACTGGCAGCTGGGGTGCCAGTATTATACTGTAAAATCAACATTTTTTTTTTTTTTTTTCAGTGTAGAATTCTTAACAGACGGGGATATTGAGTTAATTTTTCATGGCAAAGTTTTATTTATCATCTGAGCAGTTTCACATCGTTATTGCTAAAATGAACTTCGTTAGTTTTGTAAAATTGAAAAGGCTGGAGACGTCCAAAAATATTCTTTTTACGAAGGTAAGTTCGTATTACTTTAAAAGTTTGTATGAAAAAATTGCAATATTTATGAGAAGTATGTAATTTTCCGTTTATTGCAGATATGAAAAAAGTACCTTTTTAATTGTTAATTTTTAATTTTTATGGTTTTAATTTTTATGGTTTTAATTTTTTTATGTGCTTAAAATGATGTATTCCAACATCTGAGTAAATATATTTCAAATTGGCGTTGTTGAGTCACAAAGAGTTAAATGTGTAGTATACCTGCTTTTGAAAAATGAAGTAACATTTATGAACATCTCTTGGGTAAAAAATATAATAAGTATAACACCTTGTAATAATATATTTCTTTTAAATGCTAAAAGGTGTAAATTAACAACATAATATACAGTAAAATAACTTTTATTAGATTGTTGACATGTTTCGGTTCACTCCGAGCCATTTTCAAAAACAAATGAGAATATTCTATAGTTGCACGGTCTTTGAAGTTATAATGTGAATTTTTTAAAAATACATGAAAATTAAATAATAGCATTTCAAATAATAACTTCAAAGACCGTGCAATTATATTCTCATTAGTTTTTGAAAATGGCTCGGAGTGAACCGAAACATGTCAACAATCTAATAAAAGTTATTTTACTGTGTATTTATTATGTTGTTAATTTACACCTTTTTAGCATTTAAAAGAAATATATCTCTTGTGTCTTTGGAAAGTGTGTCATAATCTGTTTATATCGTGTTATCATGCTTCCTATAACTTGACATTGAAATCCTTACTAAAAACAAATTTAAGCATCTTCACTACTATAGGTAATTTTGCTAAAGGAGAATTTCTAGTTTTCTGAGTTTATAGCTATTAGTAGTGTCTTTTTATTTTATGCAAGTACGTAATTAGTACTAGCATTACTGCTTACGTGTCAAACTTATGTTCAATTTGTCTTAATCACATTTTGTACAACAAGTCATTTGTTTCTGATGTGTTCAGGCGAGTTTCGTAATATTCGTAAACTGTTTTTGTATATGCAATGAAAGAAGATTAATGCCTCGATATTTTAGCATTTTTAAATTTTGGAGATAAGATCAGACATCGAAGCAGCTAGTAAAGTTACGTAACATTTTTTAAAAAAAGCTCTTTTTGTATGCAGTGAAAGAAGTTTAATATCGGGATAAATTAGAATTTTTGAAAGTAAGGAATGCATGATGTCGAAACAAATAACGAATAAGGCAAAAAAAATAAGAATTCCTTTTCGGACTTTGCAATATTTGAGATATGTTTACACATTACATAATCGCGAGGCAAGGCCGTGGCTAGTATATATATTTATAGAGAAGATGCAAAATTTTCCGTTTGAATGAAAATCATTTTCAGACATTTTTACATTTTTTAAACAGGGACTTAGCTGAGTGAAGGGTTTAAAATTTCAATTAAATAACTACTGCATTTGTTATATTTGACCACACACATTTAATACATTGATAAGTTCCGGCTCTTATTTGGCTGTTTTGTCATGCTACAATATCATATGTAATTATTCTTCTAATTCTGTGCATAAAAATTCAGTATCGTACAAATAACTTTTTAACTCATCTCAAACGTAAACTACTACTTTCTGATACATTTACGAAGTCATTTTCATTCGTAGATAGATCATATCTACTTCTATTGTTATTCAGATACCGACAAATTGAATAGCGTTTTCCCTTTTCTTAAAAAAAGCAAAGGACCATTAAGAAAATGCTGTCAACATTGGCATTTTAAATCTATTTTAGGGGCTGTACTCAATGGACTCTTTCAATACCGAATACCTACAATCTGTGGTCGGAGATAGCGTGCTACAAGAAGCGAAACTACAATAGCGGCTACTTTTTTTAGTAGTTTGTAGTGTAGCGTGTTACATTTAAAAAAAAAAAAATGTAACGTAGCGAGTAGTGTGGTACAAAAAAAATTGTAGCAAGCACTGACACTACTTTTAACGCTTCAGGGGGGGGGGGGGGTGACATTCTTCAAATTGCGTGATCGTAACTTACCTCACTTTTTATGCAAAAGGTGTTCTGTTCAACAATTCACGAATGTCAGCTACAAATAACTGTGAGAAATGTAAATACATTTTTTTCAGTGTATGATTATACGTAAATATTTTACATACAATAGTAGCTTCACATATCTCTCGTTCAAATATATAGCTCTGTTTTCGAGTATCGTGTATTCCTATGAAATAAGCTGTAGTTTAACCGCATTTTTGTTGTAACTAAATATATATAAATATATTTATTGTATTACGTATATCTTTTAATTTCGCTAACAAAGTTGGTATATGTTTATAAACTAACATTTTGAAGACTAACACCCAACATTTTCTTGTAGTTAACTTTCTTACTTTTTTAATGCTTTCGGGTTTATTTGATTGTATACCGGCAGACTCGATATATCGACGTAGGTCTCTACACTGCAAAAAAATAATTGTTGATTTTACGGTTTAATACTGGCACCCCAGCAGTGTATTACTGCTTATTTTACTGTTTATTGCTGTTAATTTTACGGTATAATACTAGCAGCTGGGATGGCAGTATTATACCGTAAAATCAACATTTTCAGTGTGTTAGTCCGTGTCCTCAATTTCGAGTGTACATTTAATCCTTTTGAGAAAATCTTAAAGTGTCGAAGTAGTGACTACTTTTAAAAAGTCGTTTGTAGTAGCTACTTTTTAAAACAAATAGTTGCAGTTAACTACATTTTCGATAAAATAGTTGTAGTTGTAATTCGCTGCAGTAAAAAAAGTAGTTTTTCCGACCACTGTCTACACCACATCTATAACAAACAAATCGAGCATCTTTACATCTCATCTCGAGAAAAATATCTAGTCTGCTAAGATTTATTTATTAGTGGCATCTCTTATTCTACCCACGTAAGCAATTAGCACTCTCTCTCGTTACTTCTTATGGGCAAAAATTAAACTTAATTTATTCTCTTTCGATCTCACTTTATAGAACATGTTCTTTGTTTCTCGTGTATCCAGACTAGTTTCTTAATATTCACAAAAAGGTTTGGTATGCAATGGAGGAAGATTTGTTTCAGTATTTTTGAAGCTTTGATGCTAGACATTGAAATATAGTTAGTGCGGTTTCGTAACATTTGTGAAAGGCGATTTCTTTTATGCTATTGAAAGAAGTTCAATGCCTCGATATTTAGAATTATTGAAGGTGAATGAATGAATTGAATGATATCGAAACAGTTATAATAAAGCAAGGAAAAAATAAATCATTTTCTGTACTTAGAAACATTTATATTTATTCGAGCTATTATTTGTACATTACATAATCGCACAGCTAGCTCATTTTATTAAAGGGATAATGGGAATTGCACATTTTTTTTTCTTTTTTAACACTTTCCAACCTAGTTGAAAAGTGTTTATGACTTTGGTTTGTCTACCGTATGGCCGTCTGCCGTCTGTCCGTGCTCGAACTCCCGTAAATATGCTCGGATTGCCCTGCAATTTTTATATGTTATTGTCGTTATCTATAGCATGTTCCCTATTTCAACTGAAGTGTTTAGCACTTATAGTTTTTTTACAGGGACACTCAAAAGAATTCCTTTACGTTACGGTCTATGGGGAAAAATCATTTGCGGTTTATTTTAATGATGTTGCACAATTTCAAACACATTGTAATTGATATATATCACTAAGGTGCATTACAAGTAGCCTAATATGGAATAGGGTGTGCATAGCACTTATAGTTACTTTACAGGGACAGTCAAAAGAATTTCGTTACATTACGTCTACGGAGAAAAATCGTCTGCGGTTTAATTAAATAATGTTTCACTATTTTAAACGCATTGAAATTTATATATATCGCTAAAGTGCATTACAAGAGGCTTACTACAGAATAGTGGGTGTATAGCAGTCATCGCTCATTTACATGGACACGCAAAAGAATTCTCTACTGTCTGTTAACAATAATTCCTGGAAGTGCATTTTAAGTTGCTGAACGCGATTTTAAATTTAACTCACTTTTTGTCTATTACGTGGTGTGTATAAATTCTGTATTTCATATACAGGGCAGCACAAAAGTTCGCGAACACATTTCCGTTTATTGAAAGAAATTCCAGAAGGAGATTTTTAAACTGTGCTACGCGTTTCCTAACTAAACTAAAATTTAGCATCCTATGTATTATATATACAAATCTATAGATCATATACATGGCTGAATAAAAGTATTCGGATATTTATCCGAATATTGTATATGTTGGAAATTCCTGAAATTGCGTTTTTAAATATGTTATGCGTTTTCCAAATTGTTTACTTAGATGTTATCTTTCAGCTTTGTTGGGGTTTTGTTTCACTTGGTGAGGTACAATTACCTGTTGCAAAAATTATGAATGAGTGCAAATTACCTATGACTAAAAATTGAAATGAATCCTGTCAATATGCATACTAACAAAATTATTCACAAACTAAAATAAATTTAGAAAAAAGGGAAATGGATTAAATTAAACAGAAACAATTAAAATTTAAAGAATTTAAATTTACTTGAATTCTAAGTTTTGAATTCAAAATAGTATAAGAGTTAATTATTTAAAAGCACTGACAAGATTCTCAATTTGCACTACATCCAATTCCCCAACAATCAACATTGTGAATTCAAGAATTAATATGAAGGGTAACAACAAGGAATTTTCATAGACATAATAATTTAGACTAAGTGAAAATTTTGGAATAAAGGGGACAAGACCTTTCTTTTAAAGAAAGTACAAAAAGGGGGGGGGGGGTGTATAAAATTAATGAGATAGGTTAAACAAAATAATATTCGACCAATATTAAAAAAAATGCAAAATCAATTCCAAGAATTCACAACACTGAAGCTGTGATCGTATAGATTAATCCTTGTTTAAGAGACCATGAGTAAATAATTAAATTTGGAATAAGTAATTCATTATAATAAAATGCTTCTCATAAGACTTTAGATCAAAATGTTAAAATTACTTTATATAAAAATTTCAGATAAGTATGTCCTATAATTAATTAAAGAATAGTAAAAGGTCTCAGTTAATTAAATAAAATAAGTTTGAATATTAAAAATTACAACATCCAGTAAATTAGCAGTTTATTTTTTTATTAGATTTAATGCTTAAAATAATATTTAGAAATTCCATGATTAGAGAATACAATAATTTACTTTAATTAATTAATTTATTTATTTATCTATTTTTCTAACAGAATTAACATTTTTATCAATTAAAAGACATTAAGTAAAAGGATTAATATAAATCCTAGGGAGATTGATTTTCGTAAATTAAATAAAAGGTAAAATACTGAAAGCAGATCTTTTGAAGTAATTAAGCAAATAATCAAAAAAAGAAAACAGAGAAGGAATTAAATTAGAAAGAACAAACATTTATTAACAAGTAACACTTTAAGTGATTTAAATATCATCTTATATATATATGTATCAAAATACTAACACACAGATAAGTTCCGTCATATCAGACAGAAAACATAATTTATAAATCATAATAATGATAAGAATTGTTTTTACTTACATCTCGATAGAATAGAGTAAAGGTGACAACAAACCTTCTCGCATAGTGAATATTTAATGCATTGGCGACTCGTTTTGCGGTTATATTACTTGTATTTTTTTCATAGTATTCTCTGAACTGCGAGTCTACGAATAGTCGTTACATAAGTTTTTTTTTTTATCTATTCTTCTAATTCTACAGCTAAGTTAGTGAACACAGCGCTATTCTATGAGGATCATAATAAGACTACCACGTTGATGACATGCTTTATAATAGTAATGGGACGATCAACCATTCATTGCAAGAATAAAGTTACACAGATTCTCAGAATAGAGCACTCGATAAGATTCTCGCTGTCATCATCACTTCAGCAGGTATTTTCTCATAATTAATCGCTCCCGAGAAATACTATGCATTAAAGATGGCATCAATATCACAAACTGTTTAGAACATCCAAATCGCGACAATATGGTAGGTGATTTCCTTCGTGGGTATGCACTTATAGGAAAAGCAGAAGTTTTTTTGGTCATTTCAGGTTGCTTGATGAGCGAACATTTTCTATCAACCCACTGTCGCTACTGCCGGGAGAGAAGTGTCTCTCTCTCGAAAATTTCGCCACTGCCTAACCGGCGGGTTGAGGGAGGGAACCCTCCACCCTCACACACCCAAACTATCCGAGCTTCAAAACATCACTGCCTCTGCTAACTCGCTCTTCGTTTCCTTGGTAACGCTGGACCAGGGGGTAAAAAGGGTCAACGCTGATTGGTTGAGTGGGGGGAGTAAATAACACGCCTATTGGATTAGTTGTTACTAGGTGAAAAATCCTAGCTTCAATTCCTGGAAATAAGGCGCTCGTGGGCATCGTTGAAAAACAGCTGTATGTCGGGTCCCACGAAAACAACTATCCGCCCGCTGACACCTGCCATAAACAACGACTCGAAAGCAATATACTGATGCATCTTCCTAACAAGCCTTCGAAATAGTTTTATGACTCTCTTTACTTAGGGTAATAAAAGTTGCACACAATACAACTGACAATAATGCTTCAGTTATTCCCATGACTTCTTATAAAGGCCTTTTGTACTTTATCCAATCTGCCTGTGTGTGTTCCGAATTTACGATCCCTTAAATTACGTGAGAATTTCAAGTAAAAGTTGTTTGCGTGGAAACTATCTCATAGTGAAAAAAGAAGAACCTGGGTGGTCTTGACTTATAGAAAAATACAAATGTTTGGATTTTGAAAATAAGAGTTTTAATTAATAATGTTTAAGAAAAATAAGAAAAAGGAGGAGGGGGGTTTGATTAAATATTAAAATAGAATGAGTTTATAAAAAAGAAATGTTTTAAGATATTAATGAAAATATAAATATAAAAATTTAGATTAAATTACCTCTAACAAGAATCCCCCGTCTCTATTTAAAAAACACAATTTTTTGAAAAATAAAAAAAAAATTTGGTTTTTAAGTAAAAAGTGCGAGTAAAAATTCAATGGATGCGGGAGAGATCACTAAATGGGGCCTAACATTTCAAACAAACCAGACTTCGGTCCGAAGAATTATCAAGAAACACTTAGCAAGCCTACCCCTCAAGGTATACAGTCCGGAATGCATAACCTGAGTTTGCATACACAAAACTCTCCTCACTTGTCAACAAAATCCTAGACACACCTGTAGAATAACAAAAAAAAATTACAAGATGAACACAAGGCTGGACATTGCTTTTGTCACCACTAACCTTATCAATCGGGAAGGTTCCATTCAAAGTATTTACCTGAACACTGTTTGCTAAACCACAAAAAAAAATTTTGAAAATTGCCAAATTTTTTTTTTTTTAGAGCCAAATAAAAATTTGGGAGAGAACATTGCCAACCGAAAGAATCGCCAAATCCATTATAATAATAATGCATATCAATATAGGTATAAATTGTTAGCTCGATGTACACAGATATATAAAAACATACGAACTAGTAATGTATATGCATATAAAAACACAAACAAAAAGAATAAAAATGGGTAAAAGGCAATTTGCACAATATACAGTTAATTCACAATAAAATACATTTCACTAATTAAAATTCAGTTAACACAAATTGTATCAATGTGTAAAAATTGAGAAACACTTTCTCCAGTCGATTGATATGCAAGTTGAAACTATGAAGTAAGTTATTTACATATGCACTTACAGCGACACTGTGCATATTGGAAGAGCAACCCATTTATCTGTGCTATAAACAATTGCCAAAATAAAAGCATAATGGGGCGAAGAAGACCCAAAAGCTATGGTGAAGATTATCACCATCAGAAACTTAATTTATACAGTAAAAATTTAAATTTTGACAAAAGAAATCCTTTAAAAAAAAAAGGAAAAAAAAATAGCACAGAACCAGATAAAATTTTATAAATTTTTCAATAAAACCACACCACTATACTTTAATGAAGTAATGTACTCAAGAACAAAATTAATAACCTCAAAAATTTTCAGGTTAAACAAAAATATACACAAAACAGTACACTAATACTACCTTACACTACGAAATACCTACATATTATATCTAGTAATGAGTAAAATTAATAGTTCCCTCAAATATAGTATTATCCTGTAGATCCACTTATACTCATCTACTGAGAACTTAACTAGAACATCAATTAAAATATAAATAATATGCAAATCGATGGATACTATCGTATTTCACAAACAGGGAGTACTACATGAAAAAAAAAAAAAGGGAAAAAAAATTTTTGGATTCCCATTTTCAAAATGCACCAAAAAATTTTCAAAGTCTCGAAATTACCCAAAAAATCGAGAAAAAACGTAACATAATTCCAAAATATACCTGCGGAGAGGTTATTTGCACTATAACTATCGAAATATACCTTATTTACACTAAAATTAGCTATATAGAACATTAAATGTGATGAAAACACAACCGCTCAGATCGCTACCGCTAACCAAAACAAACGGTACAAGTACTCTAAAAAGCTTATTTTTCACGTTAAAATACAACAAAAACTAACTCTAGACTATCTATATACATTATACAAACAAAATATAAGGTTATTAAAATAAAAATACTATAATTAATACAACTTAAAGTTTATAATTGGGACGCTTGTCCCTGTTCCTGAATCCATAAGTATTTCTGGACGAAGGAATCGAATCAGTCGGTTTGCGCTGAGATTCGATTAAAGTCGGAATACGACTGGTTGAAGGAATAACAGAGGATTGAGCTTCAACAACTTCGTTAGCTACCGCGATATCTGGCGTGTCCGTAACTGGATTTTCAGCCGTGGAGGGGGAGGGGGTGGTTTCAGCTCGTGAGTTCTCGAACTCGGCTGAAGGAAGAGAGGGGGAAAGGGGTTCGTTGCTGGTGGCTAGTGAAGGCAACGTGTTGGCTGTTGATTGCATGGGCAATGCTTCATCTCTGTTTACTGCTGATGCTGTAGGTATGATAAACGCGCGCCTGCGTTTTTTCGTCCGCCGTTCTGGGTTATCGTTAATCGAATGGTGAATGGGAGTAGTTGGATTCTGAATATTCGATTGATCATCGAATTGACTCTGCGGCTGTTGGTCATTTGTTTGGAAATCAACATGCCTGTTTTTAAATTCAGTCAGCCTATCGACGTGTACCACTTGCGTTAATTTTAAATTTGATTGGAGGGCGATTTTAAAATTTACCTCATTTATTTTTTCAGTTATTGTATAGGGACCATTATTAAATTTAGATAGTTTTTTACATTGTCCTGGTTTAACAGCTGGTGTCAAGAGCCAAACTGAATCACCTATTTTAAGATTCTTTGAAACAGCAGTTTTTTCTCTGTATTTTTCTTGCTTCTCTGAAACTTCCACCAAACTACTGTGCACTTCAGCATACACTTTCTTCAAAGCAGGGAATAAAAGTTCACAATAGGTGGGGGCGTCATTATAATTTAAAGTTTGGGGTGTGGAAAAAAGTTTATAGGGGAGATTTAAATTTCTGCCACACATTACTGCAGCTGGGGTTAATTTTGTAGAAGAATGCACGGCTGTCCTGAGAGCTAAAAGAGCAAATTTTAATTTTGTATCCCAGTCCGACTGATTTTCATTGACAACATGGCATAGGGCATTAATTAGAGTTCTGTTTTGCAAATAAATTTAAAAATATTCTCCTTTGCTATTTGTACACAAAAATTACAACTTACTGTATTTACAGAGATTTCATTAGAAGTAGTGTATCTAGAAAGAAAATCCGCAACACTGTTGCATTTGCCCTTGATAAATTTAATTGAAAAAGTAAAATCAGATAAGGTGCAAATCCACTTTGCCATACGAGAAGTTGGGTCCTGAATTTTAAGCATATAAGTTAGGGGAGCATGATCAGTGAAAATAAAAAAGTGGGTGTTAGCTAGGTAACACTTAAAATGGGCGGTTGCCCAGACAACAGCTAAAAGTTCCCTTTCTGTGGCTGAGTACCTTGTTTCAGGGTCCTTCAACTTTCTGCTAGCAAAATCCACAGGGTGTAAAAAGTTGTTCTCATCCAGTTGAGATAAAACTGCGCCTAAAGCTTCACCACTCGCATCAGTATAAAGATAAAATTCCTTCGAAAAATCAGGGAGGGCAATACATGGCTTAGAAATTAAAGCAGCTTTTAAATCTTCGAATTCTGCTTGCGCTGCAGGGTTCCATGAAAAACGACCATTTTCTTTAGTTAGTTTGAAAGTACCTTTAGAAAGTTAAGTTATTTTTCAATTTCAGTAATGTCAGCTGCCAAGCGGAATTTTTTGTAGTAGCATGTAAACTCGCTGATGAATTTACTGCTATTTTAGGTATGCCCTTTTTGAGTAAGTACAAGGCTATCATAAAGTGTAGTGACAAATCTATTAGTCTTGGTATTAATGAGCAAACTTTTTGTAAATATGTTCCAAAAATTTCAGAATGTCATGTAAATATTAAACCGCCAATTATTGTAAATAACAAAATTTCTTGCCTTAAAAATATGTCATGTCAAACTGAGGGTAATGTAGAATGTTTTTCTAATGTTAGTAATATTTCTGAGAAGAATAAGAACAGTGAGAACAATTGTATGGTAGTGAAAGCCAATGTAAGGGATAGTAGAGAACAAATAGAGATTCGAGATAGTGAAAAATGTAGTAGCGAAGATAAAAATAAGGTGATTTTAGATAAATGTGAAAGTAATGATAATAATTCCTCTGTTCAAAAATCTTCTGAAAGTGTTTCAAAATTAGAAAATGTTAATAATACAAATAATGATGAAAATTGTAGTTATATGTGTAGTGATAAATTAAATGAAAATAAGGCAATTGGTCGGGATAATATATGTGAAACAAATGGTTGTGATCTTAGTGTAAATACTATCAGGGATGTGAAAAATAATGAAAATGAAATCAATGTCCCTGTATGCCAAGTGAGTTGTCATGATAGCGAAAAGTCACAATCTAATGATGTCGAAACTGAAGTAAGTGATACATGTGAAAAGTCTAAGATTATTAAAATTAGTTTTGCTGTTTTGAAAAATTTAGTAACTATCCCCCCCCAATCTAAAATTTTAGCTCAAGTAAACTGCTCGAGAAGTAATTTTATTGATAATAATGATGTTGTTATTTTGGAACCCCTAGTAAAAAAATTTGGTAATGGTGTTTTAACATCTAGAACAATCTGTTCTCAGGAACACGGGTTATTTATTTCATTTGCTAACTTTTCGGATGATGAGGTTACTTTGAATAAGGGAATGAGGGTTGCTAAAATTCAAAAGTGCATCGATGATTCTGAGTGTAATTCTAATAATTGTAATTATGCCCTTAATGTTAATGTGCCCACTCCACTAGCTGATTTTGATCATGCTGATCTCAGCTGGAGTTCAGATATTAATCTTGACCATTTAGACCCCCCTCTTAAACTTAAAATGCAGGATTTTCTTAATAAAAATAAAGATGTGTTTGCAGCATCAGTCCTAGACTTGCCCGGCTGTGACACTATTCCCCATGTAATAAATTTAACTTCTGATAAACCTGTAAAATGTAAAGCCTATAGAGTTCCCCATAATCTTAAACAAGAAATGGAAGATCAATTAGATATCCTGTTAAAAGCTAATATAATATCCCCCTCCATTTCTGAATTTGCGGCTCCAGTCATTTTGGTTAAGAAAGCAGACGGATCTTATAGATTGGCTGTCGATTTTAGAAAATTAAACAAAAATTTAGTTAAAGATGCATACCCCATCCCTAATATCACAGATTCGGTTGATGCACTATCCGGTTCAAATTTCTTTTCTGCACTTGATTTAACAAGTGGCTTTTTCCAGCAAGTTGTGCGTCCTGAGGACAGACACAAAACAGCAATCATAACTCATAAAGGACTATTTGAGTGGTCGAGAAATTGTTTTGGCTTATCAAACTCAGGAAATTCTTTTCAACGACTCATGAGTGCAATATTTGGAGATCTGGGAAATATGGGAATTCTTGTATATATAGATGATATTGTTATTGCTAGCAAAGATGTAGAATCCCACCTTGAAAAATTAACAACTGTTTTTGATAGACTTCGCCAGCATAATTTAAAATTAAAACCCAGTAAATGCCTTTTTCTATCAGATAAAATTAAATATTTAGGTTTTGAAATCCATAAAGGTAAAGTCTCACCCATTAATAAAAATATAGAAGTAATTGAAAAATTTCAACCCCCTGATACCCGCAAAGCAGTTAGATCTTTTATTGGTACAATTTCATTTTACAGGAGATTTATCCCTGATTTTTCTAAACGAGCTAAAAACTTAATTAAAGTAAAGGTGACAACAAACCTTCTCGCATAGTGAATATTTAATGCATTGGCGACTCGTTTTGCGGTTATATTACTTGTATTTTTTTCATAGTATTCTCTGAACTGCGAGTCTACGAATAGTCGTTACATAAGTTTTTTTTTTTATCTATTCTTCTAATTCTACAGCTAAGTTAGTGAACACAGCGCTATTCTATGAGGATCATAATAAGACTACCACGTTGATGACATGCTTTATAATAGTAATGGGACGATCAACCATTCATTGCAAGAATAAAGTTACACAGATTCTCAGAATAGAGCACTCGATAAGATTCTCGCTGTCATCATCACTTCAGCAGGTATTTTCTCATAATTAATCGCTCCCGAGAAATACTATGCATTAAAGATGGCATCAATATCACAAACTGTTTAGAACATCCAAATCGCGACAATATGGTAGGTGATTTCCTTCGTGGGTATGCACTTATAGGAAAAGCAGAAGTTTTTTTGGTCATTTCAGGTTGCTTGATGAGCGAACATTTTCTATCAACCCACTGTCGCTACTGCCGGGAGAGAAGTGTCTCTCTCTCGAAAATTTCGCCACTGCCTAACCGGCGGGTTGAGGGAGGGAACCCTCCACCCTCACACACCCAAACTATCCGAGCTTCAAAACATCACTGCCTCTGCTAACTCGCTCTTCGTTTCCTTGGTAACGCTGGACCAGGGGGTAAAAAGGGTCAACGCTGATTGGTTGAGTGGGGGGAGTAAATAACACGCCTATTGGATTAGTTGTTACTAGGTGAAAAATCCTAGCTTCAATTCCTGGAAATAAGGCGCTCGTGGGCATCGTTGAAAAACAGCTGTATGTCGGGTCCCACGAAAACAACTATCCGCCCGCTGACACCTGCCATAAACAACGACTCGAAAGCAATATACTGATGCATCTTCCTAACAAGCCTTCGAAATAGTTTTATGACTCTCTTTACTTAGGGTAATAAAAGTTGCACACAATACAACTGACAATAATGCTTCAGTTATTCCCATGACTTCTTATAAAGGCCTTTTGTACTTTATCCAATCTGCCTGTGTGTGTTCCGAATTTACGATCCCTTAAATTACGTGAGAATTTCAAGTAAAAGTTGTTTGCGTGGAAACTATCTCATAGTGAAAAAAGAAGAACCTGGGTGGTCTTGACTTATAGAAAAATACAAATGTTTGGATTTTGAAAATAAGAGTTTTAATTAATAATGTTTAAGAAAAATAAGAAAAAGGAGGAGGGGGGTTTGATTAAATATTAAAATAGAATGAGTTTATAAAAAAGAAATGTTTTAAGATATTAATGAAAATATAAATATAAAAATTTAGATTAAATTACCTCTAACAGCTTATTAAACGGTAATGATTTGTAAAATTATTTTGGAAGCGTTGGAAAGTGTTACATAATCTATGCTTGACGCATGATTTTTCGTTCTTTTTTTTTTTTTTTTTTTTTCTTTTGTCGACATTGGAAGTTCTTTGTTTTTTGCTAGCTTATTTTATTTAAGGGACAGAATATAATTGTTCATTAACTGAATTCCAAATAACTGAATGTTTTGTGCAACCCTGTATGTGATAAATAGATTTGTATATATTCTATACGTAATATGCTAAAATTTAGTTCAGTTAGGAAACGCACGGCAAAGTTCAAAATTTCCATTCTTCAATTTTGTTCCATGAAAGATAGCGCACTCGACATCTTGTTTGCAGCCCTGTGTATGATCTATTGAATTTTTACACACCAAGCAATATGTAAAAAAATAGTTAAATTAAAAACGCGTGCCACAACGGAAAACTCGCTTCCAGAAATTATTGTTCACAGACAGTAATGTTCCGAATTATTTTGTGTGACCCTGTAAATGAACGGTGAATGTTATGCTCTCCATAATGTATGGTAAGCATTTTGTTATGCACCTCAGTGATATCGATCAATTTCAACATGTTTGAGATATACATCACTAATATACACTGCAAACGATTTTTCCCAATAGGCCGTAATGTAAAAGAATTCTTTTGAGTGGCCCTGTGAATGAACCATAAGTGCTACGTGCTTCATTTTCAATACCGAACATGCCATAGTTAACTTCAATGACATATATCAATTGCATGGAAACCCGAGTATATTTACGCGAGTTAGAGCTCGGACAGACAGGCGACAGACAGACAGACAAACCGAATTCATAAACACTTTTCAACTTTGCTGGAAAGTGTTAAAAAACGATATTCTGGTTTGAAAAAACTGATTAATGTACTATAAAAACTACTCGGAAATGTTTCCGAAAACCAGTGGCAGCAGAGCAAAGTTTTTTTTTTTTTTTTTTTTTTTTTTTTTTTTTTTTTTTTTTAAATCGCTTTTTTAAATCTCAAAAATGAATTGGTTTCTGAGATTTTTAAAGGTAAAGAATCATGGACAACTCGGAAGAGGTTATGGGATGTTTTCGTTCGGGGTTATAATATCTTTTCGTAGATTAAAAAAAACATTTTGTCTTGTTTTGCAGTGCAGGAATCGACACCATATATTTGATTTAATAGTACACAAACTGCAGGCACATAATCTTCATTTATTTCATATTCTACTTCTATTATATCAGTAGACTTGTATCACAATATCTATATGTTGTGTTCAGTGATTTAGTGAAGATATGCGTAAATTAATGGACATTGCAAAAAAAAGTGTTGATTTTACAATATAATACTAGCACCCCGACATACCAATACGCTGCCTCGCATGCGTGGTAGCGTATTACTGCTTATTTTACTGCTTATTACTGTTAATTTTACTGTATAATACTGGCAGCTGGGGTGCCAGTATTATACTGTAAAATCAACACTTTTTTTTTTGCAGTGTAGCAATCGGAAATGTTCCCTCTGTAATACGCACTCCAATTTTTAGGCCTAAAAGTTTAGGGAAAAAGTGTGCATTATGCACAAGTAAATATGTTTGATTCGGATCAAGTTGACGAAAATTATTTTTTCTGGTTCGGGTGGAGTTTTGTATCGACCGAAATTATTTTGACCTATTCGTGTTTACGCCAAATTGAACTATGGGATTTCGACCACGATACTTCCAATACTCTTAGCTGTCACGTAATCAAGATAGGCTGATTTCCACTAATTGTTGAATTGACATGTGATCAAGGTTGGCTGAAAAGCTGGCGAGGCAGACTGTCGCCTCAATTATGAGTATTGCAGTAATGGAACAGTGGTGCAGCAGAGAAGCAATTAACACCTATACATTTAAATTGTACTCTTTGTCTTATTTAAGGACAGTGTTTCAGAGATTTTTTAACACGAAGGATACTTTTAAAATTTAGTAGTGAGAATCGCCTAACTGTTGCGCCACTGTTGGTATAATCAGACCCGTTCAAATCTCTAGTGAGGAGTAGATTTCTAAAAATGTTTAACTCTTTCAGGACCTATATATATATATATATACAATTTCATTGTATCAGTTAGTGTTATGATAATGTTTCATTTATGGTTATTATATATATATATATATATATATATATATATATATATATATATTTTGGGGGGGGGCGTAACTTTTAAGTTAAATATTTTTTTTAATTAGCTATCCAATCCCAAACGTTATAAGGTTTACCGAAATTTAACGAATATGTCACTTGATGAAATTTAACGAATATAGTTATTTTGCGTTCTATTAATCTGACAATATAGGCTAAAGAAGAATTTTTTAAGATATTTGGAAAATGTTTAAAAATAATATAAAATAAACTTGGCAGCTTTCAAGTGTTTTATATATTTTTTTATCATAACTTTTTTGTTCGGAAAAGTAGCAGTTTATTTTAAATTTAAAGAATGAAACGCAGGTTTAAAATAAAAGAATCGCCAACGCTGCAAAGAATTTTAAGCAAACGTTTTATTTTTGGCTTATTCCATGTCAAATCAACCAAAAATTTTCAATATTCAAGTTGACCATTTCAGATAATGAAACCTACAGGGATTATTCTCTCTGATGATATAAATAAGAATATACTTTTATAATTTTTTTTATCTCGGTAAATTTTCATGCAATTTTTTTAAATATCGAAAAATCACCATTTTCTGACTTGTATAAATGTTTTCAATTTTAAATTTCTCAAGTTCTACCTGGGTAGAGAGTTGTTTGACCCTTCATTTTAAAGCGAATTTCATAAGGTTTAATTTGATATGCAAGTTAACTATACTTGGTTAAAAAAATTAAACTAATTTTATTTTTAAAAAAAATAGTGTTTTTTAAAAATTTTGAAAAAAATTGTTTTTTGTAATTGCCGAAACGTCAGTTGAGGCTCACTGTGGGGACCCGAAAAGTTTTTGGTTTCCGTCTATCTGTCTGTCTGTTCCGCGATAACTGCCGCAAAAATGATCCAATTGGGTTGATTTTTGGTAGGTATGTTGGTGAGGTACCCGGAATTAGCTGTATAGTTTTTAGTTACATTTGGATCATTCGTTCGGAAAATGTAGAACATTTTTTTTAGGTCATAATGCTTTCCTATGGGAATTCAGACGATTTTGAAATTTTTAATTCGTTGAAAATAAAATGGCGCATTTGGTTAATGTATTTAAACGGTAAGTTATGAAGACTAAAATTTATCAAGATATGTCTTAAATTATTCAAATTAATCTGAAATTTTGTTAATACATTTGTCAATTTTTTTAAATTAGGTGTATAATTTTTGGTTCAATTTTATACATCTGTTCTAATAATATAATACATTTTTTTTATCATTTTTTTTTCAAATTTTCAAATGCATTTATTTTTATTTTCCTCTTTAATTTAACCGTAACCTAGCAACTATATTTCAAAGAATATCAAAATAATAAAATTCAAATAACTCAGACTATTTTGCTGCAATATTTTATTCGCAAAATAAAATATTTTCGGTTGATTTTTGTATTTTATTGAAATAAATGAGAATTTATTTTGATACAAGTTGCCTTAACTACTGTAGAATGATTTCTGAAACATTTTTACATGATATATTATTCATTTTCTGGAAGAGATTTGGATTTTTTGTGGTTGAAAATTAGTATTCTTTTAAAAATCTCTCGTATAACGAGATGGTTAATCTAAAGAAATTAACTTAGTAAAACGCATCCATACATCCTGTAATAGCACAATTACTGGAAATTGATATCATAAAAAGCTATCACAAAAAATAATTTATAGCGCCAAATCACGTTTTCTATTTAGTGAATTGGCAGTAGACACGATTATGAATGATTACCCAATAGGTTTTAAAAGTTTCCAAATAAGACTAATAATTTTTTTTGGGGGGGGAGGGGGAGGGATTTCAGTATGCTATTGCCATCAAGTAGACCAGGATGTACTTAAATAAGATCTTACATATCTAAATATTATAGAATGACCATCAAACCTGTTTTTCAGAAACAAAAATTGTAATTACACTAGATTTCTAAAATAGATATAAGTGAAATATAGTAGATTGTTTACATTTTCATAGGTTGCTTTTGTACAAGATATAGTATTCAACTTATCCATCAGATGCAAGGGTTTCGTTGTTGGAAGGTAAATAAATATTGCTATTTGGGTATTAGGATAACATGAAAATATATTTCCAAACTTTTGCTTATCCTAATAAAACCACTGTATAAAACGAAATCCAATATATACTATAATCATGCACACAATCAATAGGAAATCACGAATATAAATTTATCAAGATTATGGGGGGGGGCTCAGGGGGGCTCTGCCCCCCTGAAGAGATGTACTTTTTATCCAAAAAATTTCATGAATAAGAAGTTTCTAAGAATTTCAGAATATCAGTGCATAAACCGTGTTTAATTTAACGCTTCTAATTTTTGAAAACCTTCGAAGTGTTTAATATGACTATAAATACAATGTATATAATATAAAAAATTAAATTGTGCATTGTAAGATGCTAAATATGAAATGTGATATTAAAAAACAATGATTTTCAGAGCTGACGTTGAGGCTCCTGATCTGTAGATTTACTAGTATTATAAAATTTAAATCCTGAATGTTTTAAAGTGGGTGCTTAACATTGGTCTTTTTAATATAAAGGCTGATCCCATTGAGATCTCACTCTATAACTTTCAGGATTTAAAGTTTATAATATTACAAAAAACATGTATAATTCTTCCAAATTTTTAAAGGGAGAATGATCCCTGTAAGTTTCATCAAAATCTGAAATGGTCAGGTTGCGTCACTGGTTGATTTCGCATGGAAAGACCCTTTTGTTTTATTACTGAATGCTGAAGCGTAAGTGATGATAATGTATGTATGCATAGAGATATAGGGGAGACCGGTACACACTGGAACTATGGGCACAGTGGACCACCCCCTAATATTTTATTTTTTTAAGCTTCTTTTCTACCCTAATAGACAACAGGACTGCACTGATTAATTATAGCCTTCAGAAAATATGTTTAGCCCAAATTGAACTATTTTATGCTGATTGGTTGTTTTGAGCTTCTAAAAGTAAAATTTTTCATCATCATATTTTTATTTTTTTAGTAATTAAAGGTTGTAGATAAATAAGACAAAAAAGCTTTTTTGCGAAGTAAAGAGACTTGTCTTTATTTAACTTTAAAGTTAATATGTTTAAAAGAAAGATATAAACAATATTAATAGGATTATTTATTGAACTTCAACATGGGGCACAGTGGACCACCCACTCGTGGGGCACAGTGGTCCACCTTCCACTCTGCTCCTGTAATGCATGCAGAATGTTCAAAATATTTAATAATTGCTTATTTTCTATAAAGAAATATTGTTTTAAAGTAGTTATTTAACTGTAAAATGAAGTAAATAAGGAAAAATAACAATTTATTTAACATAGTAAGAAATATTTTGTTTTGTATTTACTGCCTTTAATAAACATAACTGTAGTCTAACTGGTGATTATTCTATTCAAGTAAGATTCATGAGACGCAAATTGAATGGAAATCAGTTTATTTTTCCCGAAACTGTAGATGAATCTGTTGTTGATGTCAATGATTTCATAATGTTGCTCCCAGACCGAAAAGTATTTCAGGAAAATTCCAGGCTGAATCTTATTCATAAGTATTTTGGAATTTCATTTACAAATTTTAATGTGCGCTGATTTTTTTGTACTTAAGTAATAACTTCAACTAAATTGCAATTGTTCTTGTATAAATCTGTTATTATTTTCCAAATACAATAAATTTGTATTTTTTTTTTTTTCAAAATGTTACTTGCAAATTTATATTACTGTTTTTGAAGATAAAGGGAAAATATAGTAGAATTAGATTAATGAAAAATAGATTTATATTTTATTTGAGATAATACCTAATAGCGGTCCACTGTGCCCCGGTGGGTGGACCAATGTGCCCCACTTCTGGGGCACACTGGCAAAGTTTACGAGTGCATATAAAACTTTTTTTTTTGAAAAATGTATTGAAAACTATGTTCTAAGAAAATTATGATGAATGTATAATGGTTTAAGGAATATTCAAAAATATTTCCATGCAGATCGGTTTGTCCGTTGAAGAGAGAAAAAAAAACTGAAAAAGTGTGTACCAGTCTCCCCTACTATCATTACTACATGCAGATAACAACAAAAATATTTGTTAAGACAAAAGGAGATTGATTTAAATTTGCTTTATAGTACTTTTAAGTCCCGTTAATCCCAAAAGGGTTAAAATTGATTATATGTTTAGAAAAATAACTGTTTTATTGATTCCAGCTATCTTCTAATTACATAAATATTTTTGTTTCAGTTATATACATATAGGATACCTGTATTACATTATACCTGTATCTTTATGTTTTAGTTATCTTTTGCATAATGTACTTAGTTTGCACATATTTTCATTGTTGGCAAAAAAAGCCGCCTCTGCTCTACGCTGTAGGTTACGCGCGCTAATACTTAGATAAATAAATATATATCATTCTGGCCATGAAAACACAATTAATATAATAATATAGGTAATTTCTTACCTTTATCTTTCTTCAGCATCAGTATTCCTACTACTTCAGGTTGGTGCACATTTTTAACTGCGTTAATCCATTTATAACGATACTAAAGTGTTAAAAACATAAATGTTGGTTAATGAAGTATATTATTTATATTGAGTCCACACCTGAGACTGATCACTTTTGTTATAGATAATTATATTAAAATTTTGACTTAATAATTTCAAGTAACATTTTACATACAGCTGCCTTTTGCAGCAACAGATTAAAATTATTACATCTTTCTCTATTGAGATAAAAAGGGCAACTAACTTAATAATAAAAAAGAGTTTTTTTGAATCAGTGTTCTTTTGATGACGTCAGACAGCTGCAGCATGCGTGGGTTGATATTAAAACTAATTTCGCGAACATATTTCACATATTAATATCATTGTTTATCTTGAGTAGGATGATTTGTCTAAAATAGAAAAGTTTGTTCATTATAGAATGATTTATTGTCACTTAATGTATTTATTTGCGTGCTCAAATGTTTATGTCCTTGAACTGCTTCCTGTTTTGAAATCAGTTAATGATATCTGAGATGGTTATAAATCCATCACCCTTCCTTAACCATCTCGGATGCATCATGTAATAGTTGCATAGATTCTCGATGTTTCACAAACTGTGGTTTGCCCAGTGGCTTGGTCAGGGCGTCTGCTGTCATGTCTTGTGTTGGGCAGTAACGAAGGTCTAGTATACCGTCTTCTTTCATTTCTTTTATCGCGTGATATCGAACGTCTATGTGTTTTGTTCACTTTGAGAATTTTTCGTTCTCCACCATCTTGATGCAGCTCTGGTTGTCTTCGTACAGTTTTACTGGTAAATTTTGCTGTAAGTCCAGGTCTGCTAATAGTTTTATAATCCATGCAATTTCCTGTCCTGCACTAGCTGCAGCAACGAATTCAGCTTCTGCCGATGAGTAGGCAATGCAATTTTGCCTTTTTGAGTACCATTGTATCGGACTATTTCCCAGCATGAAAAGGTTTCCAGTAGTCGATCTTCTGGTTTTTGTGTCTCCTGCCCAATCAGCGTCAGAAAAACCGATGAGTTGTGGTTCTTGATTTGTATTCAATGTGAGGTTCAGGTTTTTTGTGATGTTTAGATAACTAATTACGCGTTTCGCAGCGTTCCAATCTTTAAAACGTGGAGTTTCACATCTTCTGCTGAGGATGTTAACGGCGACTGCTATATCTGGACGTGTAGTGGTTCCTATATATAACAATGATCCTATTGCTTGTCTGAATTTTGTGTTGTTAGGCATTAAGTTTTCGTCGTCCTCTAATTTGTGAAAACCGGCATCCATGGGAGTGCTTATTGGTTTTGCGTTTTCTAAGTTGAATTTTCTTGCTAGTTCTTCTATTTTTAACCTTTGATTTAATTTGTATCCAGTTTGGGTTTTTCTTATTTCCATGCCTAAATAGTGGGATACTTCCCCAAGGTCTTTTAATTCATATTCTTGCTTTAAAGCTTTTATTATTGTTTCAATTGATTCGTTTTCACCGCCTATTAATAAGTCATCTACGTAAATTATTATATACGTGGTGATGTTGTTTTCTTTTCGTGTGTATAGACATGAGTCCGCTGTGCTTTGTTGGAAATTCAATTTTTTTAAAGATTGTTCTATTCTTTTATTCCAAGTTCTAGCTGCCTGCTTTAGTCCATAGATGGATTTTTTCAATTTGCAGACTTTGTTTTCTTTATTTTTCTCAATGTAACCCTCCGGTTGTTTCATATAGACTTCATCTTCTAACTCACCGTATAGAAAAGCTGTGTCTATGTCTATGTGTCTCACGTTCAACTTCTTATATGCGGCTGCTGCCAAAAAAGTTCGCACAGTTGTTTGTGACACTACTGGGGCGAAAGTCTCGTCATAGTTTTCCCCGTATTTTTGGCTAAACCCTTTGGCTACCAAACGTGCTTTGTACTTTTGAGTGTTTCCGTGACTGTCTAATTTCTTTTTGAATGTCCATTTGCAACCTATAACCTTTTTGTTAGGTGGAGGATCCACTAATTCCCATGTATTGTGTTTTCTCAACGAATTTATTTCCGCTTGTGTGGCTTTAAGCCAATTTTCTTTTTCTCTGGGATTATTTATTTCCAGTATTTCATTCCAACTACTAGGTTCTATTGTATCATTATTTTTTACATAACAGACATATCTGTCTGGTGGTACCCCCCTGTTCATTCTTTCGGATCTTCTTGGTTCATTGGTCGGTTGGTTGGACGCGGTTGGTTCTTCGGTTGTGTTGTTTAGCTCTGTTTCAATGTAATTTTTGTCGTCATATGAGTTTTCTGTCTCTTTGCTTTCTTTTAGGTTAATTTTACTATTTTCCATGAATTTCACTGTTCTGCCAATTACAATTTTATTTTGTTTTGTGTATATGCGATATCCCTTTGAGTTGTTATCGTATCCTACAAAAATCCCTTCCTGAGCCCTGTCGTCCAATTTTCCTCGATGTTGTTTGTTTACATATACGTAAGCTTTGCACCCGAATGTTCGCAAATAGTGTAAACTCGGTTTGCGATTAAACCATAGCTCAAATGGGGTTTTATTTGTCGATTTTGTTGGTAAGCGATTTTGTAAATGATTCGCGGTGTTAATTGCTTCTCCCCAAAATCTTTGTGGCAGATCTGCTTCTCTCAGTAGGCTTCTAGTCATGTCTAATAGCGACCTATTTTTCCTTTCTGCAATGCCATTTTGGCTCGGACAATACGGCACTGTTAATTGATGTTTAATGCCCCTTTTTCTTAAGTAATCCTCTATCCCTCTATTTATGTACTCTCCCCCGTTATCGGATCTTATTGCTTTCGGATATATCCCGAACTGGTTTCGAACCATAGCTATATAGTCGATTAGTTTATCCTGTACTTCATCTTTATGTTTTAATAAGTATATTACAGTAAATCTAGAGTAGTCGTCAATGAAAGTTACGAACATTGTTTTACCACCTATTGTGGGGGTTCCTATCGCTGTGCATACGTCCGTGTGCACTAGATCGAGTACTCTACCTGTTTTGTTTCTATACACTGTTTTGGGATAGGGAGCATCGCTTGTTTTTGTTTGTATGCATGTTTCGCATGTTGTTCCATGATTGCAATTATTTAATTTTATGCCATAGGCTAAGTCGTCTTTAACCATTTCCTTTATGGAATTATAATTTCTATGCCCTAGGCGTTTGTGCCAAAGTTCCAGGCAGTCTTTACTTTTGCATTCATGTGCCATATTTACTATATTCCTATCTGCATTTTCTAATAATTCAACTTCGTATAGGTTATTTTTCATTTTTGCCTCCAAATAGATTTTCCCATTTCGTGACAGCGTGCATTTATCTTTATCAAATAATAATTTATATCCATTCTTTGTGGCTGTACTAACTGAAATTAAATTAGATTCTAGCTCCGGTACATATAACACTTCTTTTAACGTAATTTTATTTATGCCTCCATCGGATGTTTTTGTCGTGAATGTAGTTTCTCCGGTACCTAACGAGTTTAGAGTTTTTCCGTTGGCAATTATGACGGCTGTTTTTTCTGTGTCATTTAACTTAGTGAACTCATTTTTATTGTTTAGGATATGTGAAGATGAACCAGAATCGATAATCCAGGTTTGTTTTCCTGCTTTGTCTATTAGAAAGGCTGCGTCGCTGCCTTTATCTGGTTTTGTTTCCGTTCTATAATTTCTCGTGTTTACTGATTCGCGGTCAGTGTTTCCTATCTGGTTATCCGATTGTTGATAACACAACGATGATGAGTAATATTTATTTTTGTATGTTTGTTGTTTTTGTGTATTTGGGTGATTGTTTCGATTTTTCAAATGCCAACATTCTCTGTACGTGTGATTTTTCAATTTGCAATACGTGCACTGTTTATCTTTTTTAAAGTTATCATTAGGAAATCTTTTCTGCGTTTTAAACGCTTTTGATGAATTTTCACCCTGGTCTGTGTTTTCAACCCTTCTGTTGTACTCATCTGTTAATTTACTTCTAATAAATTGTGGTGTGAGCTCGTCCTCATTTCGCGATTCAAGGGCAGTAATTAACGTATTATAACTAGGGGGTAGCGAACACAGCAATAAAGCTGAAAGATGGGAGTCGCTAATTGTTTCCCCGATCGCTGAAAGTTTGTCAATTAATTCTAGAATGTATGTTATGTGTTTGATTAAGTTTCCGTTTTCTTGGAGCTTGGCTCCATAGAGCTTTCTTAACAAAAATAATTTACTAGAGAGGTTCGCCCGTTCGTGTATGGTTTTAAGCGCGTTCCAAGTGTCTCTAGCTGTGTTAAGCCCCTTAACATGAACAATTTGTGAATCGTCAATTGATAGGTTAATTATGGCTCTTGCCTTACTGTCTTTCTTTTCCCAATCAGTTGTGACTGACGTGGGCCTATCTTCGGTTATTACGTTGAATAAATCTTCTCTAATCAGTAACATTTCAGTTTTAAATTTCCAATTGCTGTAATTACTTGCGTTAAGTTTTTCTACAAGCTGTATCTCACGTGATGCGGCCATTTTACTAGTTATTTAAGTTTTGTTATTAAAGAGGAATTGCTCTTTTATTATTTTATATAAAACTTCTTATATATATCTAGTTTTCTTCAATTGTTTAACATTTCATATATATCAACAAAAAATGCACAATATTTATTTCATCATCAAATAATTAACTATATTTTCAATAATTTTCAATTTCATTTTAATGTGCACACATCTATGGCCAGTAGTTTTTTTTTTTCACAAATATTATTTATCTACTAAAATATGAGACTTTCTCAGTCTCGTAATCGACTGTTGGCAAAAAAAGCCGCCTCTGCTCTACGCTGTAGGTTACGCGCGCTAATACTTAGATAAATAAATATATATCATTCTGGCCATGAAAACACAATTAATATAATAATATAGGTAATTTCTTACCTTTATCTTTCTTCAGCATCAGTATTCCTACTACTTCAGGTTGGTGCACATTTTTAACTGCGTTAATCCATTTATAACGATACTAAAGTGTTAAAAACATAAATGTTGGTTAATGAAGTATATTATTTATATTGAGTCCACACCTGAGACTGATCACTTTTGTTATAGATAATTATATTAAAATTTTGACTTAATAATTTCAAGTAACATTTTACATACAGCTGCCTTTTGCAGCAACAGATTAAAATTATTACATCTTTCTCTATTGAGATAAAAAGGGCAACTAACTTAATAATAAAAAAGAGTTTTTTTGAATCAGTGTTCTTTTGATGACGTCAGACAGCTGCAGCATGCGTGGGTTGATATTAAAACTAATTTCGCGAACATATTTCACATATTAATATCATTGTTTATCTTGAGTAGGATGATTTGTCTAAAATAGAAAAGTTTGTTCATTATAGAATGATTTATTGTCACTTAATGTATTTATTTGCGTGCTCAAATGTTTATGTCCTTGAACTGCTTCCTGTTTTGAAATCAGTTAATGATATCTGAGATGGTTATAAATCCATCATTCATAATATAGTAAACTTCGTTGTAATATTTTAAAAATATATTGTAGTGTTTCGTAAATTAAAATGACTTTTTATTTTTTATTTTTCAGATTTCGATTTTCCTCATAAAGTACTGAAAACAAGGAATAAAGAAATTTGCATTAGGTAAAATTGAAAAATCTATGTCATTCTCTGAATGCATTAGAAAGTTGCTAAGTGTGAATCAGCAATAAAAGAATCTCAACTATTGTGCAATAAATTGAAGAAAAGATGGAGCAATATACTATTTTTAAATGCATTTTCAAAACTGAATTGTGCAACACAGCGTCCTCTACTTTTACCTTCTCTTAGATTAAAACGCTGATCTGCTGTCAAATGCGTCGAGAATTTTTCATTCTTCCAAAGTCTGACAAGAGAAATGCGTTGATTGACCGGTTGTTTCAGTAAGCTATTCAAACAAACGCCATGATGAGATGTTGATTGATGGTTTTTCTTCACAGCGGGAAGAAAAAAGAATAATTTAAAAAACAGAGATGGAATGATTACCATTTCTCTAGGTCATTTCTTCTAGTAACATCTTGTAGAGGATGTTGTATATTTTGCTGTTATTTCATCTTCTAATCTTATGAAAAAGTACATCATTACATATGCTGGCGTAGGTAGTGATGTGTATTAGTACTTATTTCAATAAAAATATTAGAATTCATGTAGGAAATAGATATTATCGTATGGTACAAAATATAAGTAGTATATGAATGTTTTCTTCGATATTACACAATAGCCAGTCATATTGCACCAATGCTCAAATAATACTATCAATTGTATAATATTATATTCCCTAAAATCAATCACATTTCTGAGGTTCCTAAATTAGTTGTGTGCGTGAACAAATTACTTGTGAAAATTGTGTGCAACTATTGCACAAGTGGTATCCATTTGTGATAAAGTGAAGCTTTAGTTTTAGGAATGCTGATCAAATAACTTTTTATATTGCAAGAAAAACGAATAATATTCCATTGTTCCAAAGTTGTGCAAAAGATAGTTATGACTTTTTTGAAAAAATGCAAAGTACCTGACATCGACTGCAAAGTCGCTACTACATAGATATTTAAGTTATATGTTGAACCATTCAGTGCATATGTTACATTGAACTTTCCTGTTGTATATGAACGTGGCAATTTCATTCCTACATATACTTACTGAGATAATCGTTTGACTAATTTATATAAAATACAAATAACCTTGTTAGTAACTTAGTGATAATTTATACTTTCTTTTATGCTCTTGCACTAAGGCCACTGTACCTTTTTTGATATCTCTACGTCCATACACTACAAAACAAAGAACGCACCACCTTGTCGTATATATACGCAGAAATATCAAATCATGTTTAAGTACGTCGTACATATCTGTTGAAATTTAAAGACATTTTATCATGGCAATTTCTCCTACAGCCAATGGGTCTGCCAATCGTCCTATGACTTTAGCACCACCTTCGATAGGCAGACCTAGAAAGTACAGTCTTCCCGTCATCTATCCCCGCCCTTCCCTTTCTGTGTACGCGGCTGCTGCCGAAACCACCAAAGAATCAGTTTCTCGTCGCAGGAAATTCAGTCAGGTTGGCCAGGTTGTCGGTCACAGGTTATCCACGACCATCGGTTGGCGAAGTCCGATTTCTCCGCAGGATGTGGTCAACCAGGCTAAAAGCCTCTGCGGCAGGTATCTCCGTCAGAAACTGCGCTCATGTTCAGCCGTCCACAAGAAGTTGGGTCTCCAGCGGCTGAAAAGCGTCAGCAACCTAGCTTGCGGATCCAATACTGCGGAAATTGCGAACGAACTTAGGTGAGTAATCTTTATTTTCTGCAGGATGCGGCCAAAAAAAAAAATATCCTGATTTTGGAACGTCAATAAATACCAAACAAATCGAGATATAGAAGGGAATTCTTTGTCTACAAATTACATCTTATGCCATTTTGATCCATTAAATTCTGAAAATTATCAGTTAAGTGGCGTCCGTGAATGCCGATGCCGTGTTCATTCTTGATCGGCACTTTTTCATTTTCTGAAAGACAACGGATTTGCAAATTAATTGGCCAATAATTGTACACTCATAGTTTAAAGTAAAAAAATTACGGGATTAAATCTGGCGCTGTCCTATACTGCATGAATTTATAGGCCGAAAGAGATCACGCCCACTGCAGTACCTTTACAGAAAGTCGAGCAACGCATTGGTTACTAGCCATGCTATTACAGTTAAAACTGCTTGAACTCACGGACTTGCCACGATCACTGCGGCACCTCTACACCGAACTAAAAAATGCTTCCTTTAAATAAGGATATTCATTTTGCCGCATCCAGTACAAATATAATTTTCAGCAAAATGTTTATTTGTATGTTAAAAATGAATTTTTTATTTTTCAAAAAAGTTATGTTTTGTATGAAGAATTTATGCTTAACTTTTTGCTCTATGCTATAAAACTTTTTTTTAAAGTTACATATGCAGGACTGCCACTGTATATTTGCAGTATGCAGGACTGCCACTGTGTAAACTATATATTTTTTTATTCAATTTGTACCAGTTTTTTTATATTATTATTTGCCATATACTTCTACAACAATTGCAAGAGAAATCTACCACAAACAATATATATTTTTTTAAATAATGGTAGGAATAGGATATAAAAATTGTCGCCAATGGTGACCATGCACATATTATTGTGCAAATAACCTGAAAACTCAGACTTCCATTGAAGAAAATATAGGAAAATCTGTTCCTCTATAATCAAGATGCGATATGGATCTATATCAATAATGTAACAGTTTTCAATTGATAAAATTTTCCAAGTTTCTTTTCCGATTTCCTGATAGATGATGTGCTATTGTTTCACGAGGTATCCCTTCAAGGTTTCTCCTTTATTTCGTATTCTTCGTTTTCAAAACTGTTTGTTTTTTCTTAAAAAGTAGTAACATTGTAAATCTGTACTAATATTATAAAAATGTAACGTTTGTTTGTAGGGGGTAATCTCTGGAACTACCGAACCGAATTAAAATATAATGTTAGCTCCAGCATAGGCTATATTTTATGTTAGTATAACAACCCCCAAGAGGGTGCAAGGGCAAAAAACGTTTAAAATTGCGATTTCTATGATATTGTTGAGGTTAAAAACTTGAAATTTGGTGTAGTGGTAACGTTTAATATGCAAGTACTCGCTGTGAATGATTTATGAAAAGTTCGAAATTTAAAAGTGTGAACTAAAAACTTTCTAAATTGCAATTTATTTGAAACTGTTAGGGCTAGAAACTTGAAATTTGCCATGTCTGTTACCTTTTAAGACGTACATGCTTGCATATTAATTGAAATTTGAAATGGTAGTCAGTTTTAAGATGTAATTGTTCCCCAAAAAAAAAAAACTGTTTCTAAAAAATTCGTAATTTTAAAGGGTGAATCAGCTAAAAATGTTCGATATTGCGATTAATTTGGAACTGTTAAGACTAAAAACTTGACATGATTGTTACCTTTAAAACGTAAACACTCGCAACAGAGCAATTTCTAAACAAAATGGTATGTAAAAAAAGTTTCAGGAAATAAAACGTTCTAAAATTGTGATTTCTGTGATATTGCTGGGGCTAAAAACTTGAAATTTTGCATGATGGTTACTTTTAAGATGTAAATGCTCTCTAAGAACGGTAAATTCAAAATTTAAAAAAGTGAAATGAGTGTAAAATATTCTAAATTACGATTTATTGGGAATTGTGTGGGCTAGAAACCTGAAATATAAGTACAATAAGATTAGATTTTTCCCATCCCCCCCCCCTCTTTAAACAATCGAAAGACCTCATACAATTTAAATGCAACGCAATGGGTTGCCGGGCAGCTAGTTTTAAATATATCCATGTATTATAAAATGAAGTTAGAAGTTTTGAGTGCTGTAGATCGCATAAATGAATATTTGTAACATATCAGTTTGCAGGTTTTAGTTATGAAAGAAATATCTACCCGGTAGAAACAAATCAGTATTTATTATGTTGGGGATCAGTGTTACTACATTATTGCATTTATTGGAAATACTTACAAATAAATGGCAATATTGGTTAAATATTAGCTTTACATTGGAAATATTCTTAATGAAATGCATTATTAGAGAAATATTGTGTTTACATTGGAAATATTGGCAGTGAAATGTCTAATTAATTCCTGTCAATATTGGCGCATTATTGGGGAAAATGTAAATGCCCCCGATGTTAGGACAGCAATTTATGTCTATATTGCCATTACTGGACAAGATGTCGCCAAGACAAACAATATTGGTCCAATATTCAGGGATCGCAGCGTCCTATATATTTTCTACATTTGCTACCACTATTTCCAAGCATTTTTCGTGGTAGATTTCTTTAAATTTGCAACAAGAATCTGCCACAAAGATTGGTACAGAAAGTGGAGAAAATATAGGATGCTGCGACCGTTGAATATTGTTTTGCTAGTAGGGCTAATTTTAAGAAATCTCACCTATTATTGTTGCAAAGTCCGTGTCTTCCGGTCCCCATCCAGATTATTTTTCTCATTAAACTTTGTTTCCTTTTTGTTTTTTGTTCTGGATTTTTTAATATATCTTTCTTAACTTTTACTTTGGCGCAGCTTGTCCCCAACCGGACCTTGTGCCATTAAACTTAAATCAACCAACTAACCTTGTCTTCCGGTACGGTGAAAGTAGATTTGCAGATGAATACGTATATTTACTTAAAATTGATCCAATATTATTTTGTGAACAATCCAGAATTACAAAGTACTAATATATACTGTAGTAATATCTACTGTATATATAGTGTATTCCGACAAAGCTTCGTAAAAATCTATAGGAATTTTAAATGTATTTTTACAAAATGAGACAATTAACTTACCTGCGCAGTGACTGATGTTGCTATAAAACCAGTTTTACAGGGGAAAAATAATAATTGATGACGTAAGTGGAAGAAGACGATGCGTCACATTTTTCTCCCCTTTTAACACTTTCCAGCAAAGTTGAAAAGTGTTTTTGAATTCGGTTTGTTTGTCTGTCTGTCCATACTCTAACTCTCGTAAATATACTCGGATTGTCATGCAATTGTGATATGTTATTGAGGTTTACTATGACATGTTCGGTATTGAACATGAAGTGTGAAGTGTTTCTAGTTCGTTTAACAGGGACACTCGAAAGAATTTATTTGTATTACGGTCTGTGGAGGAAATTCGTTTGAAGTATATTTTAATGGTGTTACACTATTTCAATCCCCTGAAGTTCTATTTTTTTTTTTTTTTGAAATTACTTGTTGCTAATCCCATATTTAAAGTTTTAGCTAAAAACTCTAATAAAAGTCATTAAAAAAATAGAAAATATAAAGTTTTTTAATTCCTTAAAATAATATTTTTTTTTTTTTTAGAATTTTCTATGCGAAAATAATATAGTAAACTCTGTCTAAAGCGGAATCGATCGACGGAGAGAAAAATTTCCGTCGTAGACAGTATTCCGCCTTAGGCAAAGTTTACTCTGTTTATGGATACTCCGGGACTTGAAAATCTTTTTGAATTATAGTCAGATTTTCGTCTTACACAGAAATGCGCCTTATAAACCGAGTTTATTGTATTTTGAAATACCTAAAATACACTGATGAAAAAAGAAGCAAGCCCGCTTCAATCTAGACTCCAGGAACTATTTCTATTTTCTATACGAACGTCGGCATAATTCTTAAAGAACAAAAATATCCCTTCATATGTTTTCTGTTTATAACTGAATATTTTCAAAATTATCTTTTTTTTTAACTTACCCATTCATCACTGTCATTCTTTCCTCCTTCACCGTACACTACTTCCTTATTCCATTCAAATTTCTTGATGCAATTACTTAATTTTTCCAAACGGACAGTCTTAAAACCGCCTTTTCCGTTTCAGTAAATAATATATTAGTGTTCCCCTTATGCTTCTTTTGTAATTCTTTTGAGAATTCTCTTTTGCAAACACTTTTATAATTTAGGAAGTTTATTTTTTCTCCGCCTACGAGACTCACGAATCAGTAAAGGCAGAGCCGTCCTTAGCGAGGACGACTTAAAGCGAGGCCTGGTGCAGGGGTTTTGCGAGGCCCTTTCCTTCCAGATTCTTAACATAATCTTATCTATACTATCAATAAAAAAGAATGTTTTCACCTATATACTGTAACCCGGGGAGCCCAGGTTCGATCCCCTAGCTACTATAAAGAAGTAGCATTTGTTTGTGTGTTTTGTAGAGATAATTTCTGGAACTACTAAACCAATTTCAAAAGTAATGGTGGCAAATTGATGGTGAACGTTCCTCTTCCAACATAGGCTATATTTTATGTCAAGACCACTATCTTTTCTTAACTAAAATCATAAATTTATATTAGAGATTTTCTATTATACCTTCTTCTTTTTATTAAAGAAAACATATTTTGCGTCCGGGTGCGAGGCCTCTTTAGGCGCGAGGCCCTGTGCGGCCGCACCTGTCGCACACCCCTAAGGACGGCTCTGAGTAAAGGGAAGTTGGATGTTCAAAATCGAAATATTAATACTTTATTTTTGGGGTAAGACCACAAAGACCAGCTCAAAATTTCGATTTTTTTTTACTATTAATGTGTATCAAAAGATTTTCGTTTTTTAGGGTTTCGTTCATCTCACGAAACCCTATTGCTCCCGCTCCGTTGTCTGTCTGTCACAGAGCCATTCTCAAAAAGTATGTAACTTACATGGTTGAAACTTAGTGTATAAATCTGAATAGCAGCTGTGAAGAGCTGAAAATATTAAAATTTGAAAATTTCGTATTATAACAAAATAACTGCCTTTCCCTAAATGAAACAACGTATAGATGGCGCTATTGCCACTTTTCGCAGATATTTTGCCAAGTCCGAACTGAACTGAAGAGAACGAATAACTTTTCGCGGTTCTGTAACTCTGTAGATGTAGTTGAGTTGTAACAGTGAGTTTTCGAGAATGGATCTCGTCCCGAGACCAAATGTTGATTTTCTATTGTGTTTTGTGTTTTGTTTTGTGCTGTATATTATTAAAACTGTGATGTCTTAAAAAGTGTGAGTCCTTGACAAAACCCACACCAGACCAGCACAAACATTACAAATGGCGCCCAACGTAAAAGAAGAGAAAATCGTCTGGTTTCGAATGAAAGAATCGTCCCGATTCTGAAGGTCTGTGGAATATTTTATACCGTCCTGGATCCGTTTTGTTTGTGAAATCGAAAGAGCCGGCCTGGCCTGGTTCTGTGTTTCAAGGAATCATCCTGATTCCAGTGTTTGTGAAGTCTTTCAGTGCAATGCTGATCTGTTATGTGTGAAATTAAAAGAGTCATTGTGTGTTGTTTGTGAAATTAAAAGTGAGATTAAAAGGAAACCACCCCGGTTTCAAAGTTTCTAAAAATCGTCCTCAATCGTGAACCATCCTGGTTTCGAGTCTTTTAAAGTGAAGGAATCGTATGCATTCTACATTTTACCCGCCCATCCTAGTTTCGTTTTGAAAGAAGTTTTAAAACGATTTATCATCACGATAATTTGTGAATCGTCTACGTAATCCAACGTGTACATTCAACAAATATTCCATATATGTTGTGAAATTATTTAGAACCATCCTATTTATTATTTATGCTGTGAAATTTTGTGAAGCATCCGCCCGATAGCTAATTTTGTGGAAATTCACGTGACTTCTTTTTCATTCATCAGGAAAAAAAAATCATTCTTATTTTGAAACTATACTGTGAAAAATCACCGCAACCTGCCTTATTTGTTTTCAGCATTAAAAGTTTAGTGTTTTCAAGTGTGATGTAGTTTGACCTCGAAAAGAAAAACAAAAGATCTTACATCTATTCGCTGCTGTTTTAGTGAATGAAAGTTACGCGTTTCATTTTTTTTTTTTTTAACTTTCTCTTTATTTTATGGGATGATCATCTATTTCTAATTTATTTGTTATGTTTATAAAAGTTTGGAAGAATTTTTTTTTGCTGGATCCAGAGCTTAGCGGTTTTGTTTTATTTTATTTCTTTCTTTAAACGGTGTATATATATTTTTTTTTGTTTTGTTTTGTTCATTGGTTTTGGTAAGTTACGAAAGATTAATGACATAAAATATTTATATTATTCCTTTGATAATATATACATTTTTTTTAAAATGAAATGTTCTTTAAGTAAAATACATTTTATCTTTATTTATTTAGCTCTATAAAATACGTCATTTCAATAACTTTCTATAATTATTTCTCATATAATTTTTTTAAGATGTAGAGTAAGTATTTTATTTATAAATTGTGTTGCTTTTATCTTTATTGGTGATAAATTCAGATTATCTATAATACTTGTGTTTGAATTGAAAGTTTTATATACGGTAAGTTAAATTGGTAAATGGCTGAATATTAATATTTCGTATAGAGATTTAAATGAGCTCATGGTTAATTGCTAGTAAATTTTAGTATGTTATTAAATTATTTCCTATATGTTTTATCAAGTGGTTATAAAAGTTTGATATATTTATCTGTTTATATTTACCTGCTTATAGTTACCTGTAAAGGGAAGGTAGTTGTTTTGTTAGTGATTTTAGGTCAAGAATTACATATAATTTTGCAATTTAAGTATTCTGGGTATAGAAAATTGAAATAACTGCTTTGAGAAAAATGACGTTTCTGGCAAAGGGAAAAAAAATTGATTTATATAATTTAGCTATTGAATTAGACATTGCTCCGGATACAGGTGATACAATTGCGGTCTTACGTGATAAAATTATAAAGTGCGCTCTATTTAAAGATGATGAGCAATTTGTGAAAGAGGCATTCCTTACTATAGTGGATGATAGAAAGAAACAGGAAAGCGCAGAAGAACGAAGGTTAGATGAGACCAGGCATGAGATTCTTCCGCGGTTTTCCGCGGATCCGCGGATTTCCGCTATTTTGCTGTTTTGTCAATCTCCTCCTTAGGGATGAGATTCTTCCGCGGTTTTCCGCTGATCCGCGGTTTTCCGCTTTTTTGCTTTTTTGTCAATCTCATCCCTGATGAGACGCGTGTCGCGGAAGAACGAAAGTTGGAGAAGCGTGTCGCGGATGAGAGAGCGTATGAACTAGAAAAACTTAAACTACAAGCTCAAACCCCTAACGTGACAACTGTTCCACAGAATCAACTGGATTTCAATCAAATGCGCATAGATATTAAAAATATCCTACCAATATTTATTCCCGAAAAAGATGATATGTCGTTGTTTTTGACAATGTTTGAACGTCAGATGAAATTGCTAAGTGTCCCTAAAGACTTCTGGGTTTCACAATTACTTGGCGTTCTTCCAAACGATATTGCTAAACTTATAGCAAGAGAGCCTGAAACAATGTTTAAAAATTATGAACATATTCGCGACATACTGTTAAATAGATTTAGGTTAACAGCAGAGAGGTTTAGGGTATTGTTCACCCGTAATCAGAAAAGAGAAAATTCTACATGGAAAGATTTTTACTTTGAAATTCGAAATTATTTTGAGGGTTGGTTATCGGAATTAGAAATTGATTCATTTGAAAAGTTAAAAGAACTTATAATTGCTGATCAGATTAAAAGAAAGTGCCCACCAGAATATAAAAATCATTATTTAGATGGTTGGGACAAACTAAATGATCCTGTCGTGTTGGCAGAAAAGCTTGACATATACGAAAATATCAAACCACATTCTCAAAAATCAGCAAGTAATTCAAAAACGCGTGAAACACAGAAATATATTTTCCCGAAAACTTCAAATGGTCAGGAATTCTCTAAAAATCAAATAACCAAAACTGAAGCTAACGAACATTTTGGAAATTATAAAAATACTACCCCTTCCCCAAAATATATAAACTCGCGATATGTAAACAATGACAAACATGCAACTGTAACTTGTTATGGATGTGGGAATCCCGGGGTTATTCGTTCGAAATGTCCTAAGTGTAATCCCTCTCTTAAAACAAAATCTAAAGAGTTTAATAGCGTAGATCTGTATACCTGTGTAGCAGACTCTGCCCACCTTCCCATCTTGGATGTCCATATAAATGAATTTTACGGTACAGCGTGTACCGATACAGGTGCAACTAATTCTATTGCTGGAGAAACTTTGTATAAGTTATTAAAAGGCCAAGGAGCTTATTTTAAGTCCAAGGTGATAAAAATGACTCTAGCTAATGGAGGTAAACTTGATGGTGAAGTTCTATACACTGAAGTAGCTATCCAAGTTAAAGGAAAATCTTTTCAAACTGAATTAATTGTTTTGCCCAAAGCAAAAGGAAATCGCACTTTGTTGGGTATAGACTTTTTACAAAAAGCAGGAATTGTCCTTGATATAAAGAACAGGAAATGGTATTTTAATGACTTTCCTCATCAAGTATATGACTTTTCTTCTGATGATAACCCAGTGCTTCTGCAGAAAGTACCAAACGAGTTTAATTCATGCGTGTTACGTGAAGAAGAGGGGAATCAGCTACCTGAAAACCAAAGAGAAGAATTAAGCGAATTGTTACGAGAATATGAAGATGTGTTCAAACCAGGGGGAGAGCCCACTCCCTTTATAGAACACCATATTCCTACAGGGGACCATACACCAGTAGCTTGTCCACCCTATCGAATGTCACCTATGAAGAAAGAATTATTAAAGAAAGAGTTGGAAGTTTTACAAGAAAACGGTATAATTGAAGAATGTGAATCCCCATACGCAGCTCCTGTTGTTTTTATACCAAAACCTAATGGTGAAATGCGTCTATGCATAGATTGCCGAAAGCTGAATGCAATTACGACTCCGGATACTTATCCACTGCCCAGATTGGATGATTTATTACAGGATGCTACTCCTACAGCTTACATGTCAACAATTGACCTGAAATCTGGTTACCACCAAGTTAATGTAAGTGCTGCTGATAGAGATAAAACAGCTTTCATTTGTCCATTTGGAACATTTCGCTTTGTTAGAATGCCTTTTGGATTACGCAATGCTCCTGCAACGTTTCAGAGACTAATGGATAAATTCCGGTATGGATTTAACAACGTTAAAATTTTGACATACTTGGATGATATCATTGTTCTGTCATCGACTTTTGAGCAACATCTTTCCGATTTAAGATTAGTGTTTGAGAGACTATCCAAGTTTAAACTTCATGCTAACCGTGACAAATGTTACTTTGCTCGTTCGCGAGTCAAGTATCTCGACATTGGATTACAAGCAAAGGCATTGAAGTTGACCAAGAGAAAGTTGCAGCCATTATGAAAATACCCTCTCCAAAGACTGTAAAACAGGTACAATCATTCTTACAAACTTGTTCATGGTACCGTAGATTTATCGAACATTTTTCTGATATTTCACGTCCACTAAGTAATCTTACTAAAAAGAAAGTTCAGTGGAAATGGGGAACTGAAGAAGAAGCTTTTGCCACTCTAAAGCAATGCCTCGTCACCACTCCTATATTGCATCAAGCTGATATGACAAAGCCATTCATTCTTCGAACAGATGCCAGTGCATATGCTCTTGGAGCAGTTCTACTCCAGGGCCAAGGATCTGAGGAACATCCTGTCGAGTATGCCAGCAGACTTCTTAATCCTGCTGAGCGAAACTATTCTACCACAGAGCGTGAAGCCTTAGCCGTTGTATGGGCTCTAAATAAATTTCGAGGCTATATTGAAGGTTCTGAAATCACCGTAGCCTCGGACCATCAACCTCTCCAATGGTTGATGAGCCTAAAATCTCCATCAGGTAGATTGGCCAGATGGGCGTTGCAGATACAAGCCTACAATCTAAAAATAGAGTATATCCCAGGAAAAGCAAATGTAGTTGCGGATATGCTATCCCGCCCAGATTGTACAGAAGATTCATGTGAAGTGAATACTGTCATAGTGAACTTTCCCATTAAAAGTTCTAAAGACATTCGAGAAGAACAGTTGAAAGATCCAGAACTGAAGAAAATTATAGATAGTTTTGAGACTAACCCCCCTACTACGGATTTAGTTAATTGGACTGAAAGAGGCTATCTAATGAATCAGGGTGTACTGTATCGATATGCCTCTGACTCTGAAGTCGAAGAAGCTCAGTTGGTAGTTCCAACTCATGACCGTGAAAGAATCCTAAAAGAATACCATGATGCTCCGACCGCTGGACACTATGGCGCCGAAGGAACTTTCCGTCGAATTGTTAAAAGATATTACTGGACCGGCATGAGAAAATTCATATCAAATTATGTTAAAGCTTGTCCTGATTGCAACCGGTATAAAGCCTCAAATCAAAAACCAGCTGGACTGCTGCAAACTCCAATTTATGCTCAAAGGCTAGAAACTCTCTCAATAGATTTGTTTGGGCCTCTCCCAGAAAGTAAAACTGGAAAACGATGGATTTTTATTGTTGAGGATTGTGCAACACGGTGGGTGGAGCTGTTTGCATTATCACAGGCTACTGCTAGGGAATGTGCATTAACTCTCCTTAATGAAATATTTTTACGTTATGGCTTACCCAGAAGAATAGTTAATGATAATGGACCCCAATTTGTGAGCGATGTCATGCAACAATTATGTCATCTGTTGGACATTAAACAAAGTCTAACACCTGTTTATCACCCTCAAGCGAACCCTGTTGAGCGTAAAAATCGCGATTTAAAACCTCGACTTGCCATTTTAGTAGGAGACGACCATAGCTCCTGGGAAGAGCGCTTACCAGCTGTTAGGTTTGCAATGAATTCCGCAAAATGTGAAACTACCGGTCAAACGGCCGCATATTTGCAATTTGCGCGTGAGATGCGTACACTCGACGATGTTACGCATGATTTAAGAACTGTGATTCATAACGATAATTTCGTCCCTGAAATTACCCCATACCTTAAAAATTTCGCAAACTTTTCATCTAGAGTACATGATCTAGTTGAAGAAAAGCAAGATAAACGTAAATTCTATGCGGATAGGAAGCGTAGAGCAGGTCCAAATTACAATCCTGGAGATCAGGTGTGGGTGACTTTACATCCACTTAGTAACGCTAAACAAAAACGGAGTGCTAAATTCATGCCGCGCCGTGATGGTCCGTATACTATCTTAACTCAAAAATCATTAACAACGTATGAAATTGCTCATCCAAATAATCCTAACATTTCGGTAGGCACTTACCACACATCCGCACTCAGTCCATATCGAGGTGCTGATGAATTGCCCGTGCAACCGCTACGGAAGCGTGGTCGACCGCCTAAAATTTCTGATTCCTCGTCGGGACGACTTCGGAACCAGAAGGGGAGGCTATAACAAAATAACTGCCTTTCCCTAAATGAAACAACGTATAGATGGCGCTATTGCCACTTTTCGCAGATATTTTGCCAAGTCCGAACTGAACTGAAGAGAACGAATAACTTTTCGCGGTTCTGTAACTCTGTAGATGTAGTTGAGTTGTAACAGTGAGTTTTCGAGAATGGATCTCGTCCCGAGACCAAATGTTGATTTTCTATTGTGTTTTGTGTTTTGTTTTGTGCTGTATATTATTAAAACTGTGATGTCTTAAAAAGTGTGAGTCCTTGACAAAACCCACACCAGACCAGCACAAACATTACAGTATTATTTTAATAAATAGAGATAAAATACCAAAATTCTAACAGCCTTTTCCTATTAAATTGAAAATGTTTTCGCTATAGCCGATGCCAAAGATTTAAAATCCACAATGAAATTCTTTCTACAATAATTAATTTTCTATCAGACGATTTTCACGTGAAAAATGAAAATGAAATAAAAAGTTTCACCAATTGAAAAAAAGATAAATATGAAATAAAATTGATTGACGTCATAGTCGTAAATAAAACGGAAAATGTCTAAGATTTCTCAATAATACAAGGAGTATGTGTAAGTACACGAAGCAGATTAATATCACGTCATTAGAGAATTAAAAAGAAAATCTGACATCATATGGGAAGTTTAACTAATTTTTCAAATGTTTGAGAATAATACAAAGCGCGAGTATCAATATAAATAATAGAGAATAGTAAATATATGAGTTTGAGAAACATATTGAATCGTGATAAAAATCAGATTATGGAAATATTCGTATATTTTAACATTTTAAAGGTGTACAATTTGTTTAATTTCGAAATTATTTTTTTAAATATTGCATTTAGTCCGTATGACGGATATTATTATGACAGAGTATAATAGCGGGCTTGGCCGCTATCCGGCTGGTTTAGATATTCGAAAAAAACGAAAAAATACAACGGTAAATTTTTACTTTATAAAAAAAAATGACTTTTTTTTGTTGTTGCTAAATGAAATTTGTTTGAATTTATTAAAGAAAGGATAAAGTGTTTTGAAAGGAATATTAAACGAAACCCTTTGAGCGATCTTCGATCACACTTACCCACTTGTTCACTTTTGTGTTTGATTTCAAAGAAGGAATATCCTCCCTTAAAATGTTGGAATCCGTTTTGAGATGTTCGGACGCTAATCCAGCCCTGGCCTCCAACTTCACGAATTTTGTGGAAAGCGTCAGTGGTTTTAAGATCTAGTTTGAAAAAATGTATTAAGCCTAAAAATGCCTTAATTATAAAATCTCAACATTCGTATCATACATTATGTGACCTAAAAATGCAATGAAGAAGCCTGTATGATTATAGAATATAGAGGGAGATATATCCTCTTAAATAACATTTTATGTTCAACAATAGGGATGAGAAAGTACCTGTTACAGGCTTTCCTATATAAGCATTCAAAAAACGAAAATTCTTTTGATACACCGTAATATTTTTTATATACGCAAAAATCATATTTTATTAGATATCGAAAGTGAACGGGCAATTTTGGTTATATAGAAGTAGAGTGTGCCACAGCGAGTAAATAGTAATTGAAACTAAACTATATATACATGTTAAATAAAAATTTTACTTCGCGATATTCTTTTAAATTATTCTAAATTCCGACATATTCATTATTTCTTAATATCTATTTCTATTTAATTTCTCTTTAAATTCAAAACGCATATATTAATAAATATCTTACTCAAAATCTTAATCTAAAGCTTTAAGTCAATTCATAAACTTTTATCAACTATTCAATCTATATTATTTTGAGAGAAGCTAGTTTTTCATTTCGAATGTTTTTAAAAGCTTTTTTGTTATTTTTATTTCGCGCGCTAGATATTTTTTTTTTTACTTCGAAAACCCTGCGCTACTAGATCTGGGGGGGGGGGGGCTTCTTTCTCCATAAAACATGAAATTTGTAAAGCCCTGCATAACTACATACAAAAAAGTCCTTCTGGCCTGTACCGGGAGGAAAAGGTAGCTTTCCTATATCTTAGTTTTAAAATTTTAGCTAATGTTACACGAAAACAGCAACTTAAAATGCAAATAAAACGTTTACAAAAGATTCGTTAATACTGAATTTGAATAAGAAATTCGCCAAATTATTGAGCAATAGCCAAATTGGCTTCATTTATGAAAACTTATTTTGGTCGCCACATTTGGCGATATTTCGCCAAATGTCACCAAGTTTGGCGAGAATTTGGCGCTAACGGATATGAATATATAGTTTTATGCGTTTGATTGGGAAAATTATTACAACAATGAAAATTTTTGTAATGTGCTGTCTTGTTTCAAAATGTCAGCCACCCTAGAATTTCAAACTGCTCTATCTCAGCCGTTTTCTAAGATAGAGGTAAAACAAAAAATGCTCTGGAATCCTCGTTTCAAGGCCTAACACTGAACTAAAAAATAAATTTGAATTTTTAACTTTTTTGTATATTTATTTTAGTTTTAAATTTTTAAATGGCCGCCATCTTGAAACAAAATGGCGGACCAAGCTGGCCAACGAACTCGGTCGAGACATTGGTGAGCTTAATACACACAATTAGTTTCATCAAAATTGATTTATAAATACGAGCGTTATCGTATGACATAGGTCAGATATATATATATATATATATGGAGATATATATATAAATCAACATTTGAACGGAGGGTGGTTTTGGGGTCTGGGGGTCATGATCGGTGAAAATGTATCGAAATTTTCCGGAACTGCTTTCCTCCGAACGGCTGCAATAGGTAGCTTTATACTTTTTTGTATTGAAAGCTACCTAAAAGGAATTCCTCTTAAAGATAACTTTAAAAACTCAATATAAATAAGGCTTAATCGCTGATTGAGCTTTCATTGCAACATTCAGAAAAATAAAAGAGACAGGGCAATGACAGTCAATAAAAATACTTACCAAGATGTAACTGAAAATCTCTAAGCTATACTTGCCCATACTTTTTTCTGCAAAACAACAATTTAAGATAGTTTCTACGATGATGCTACCTGTTCGCAGGTGGAATTTTGAGGTAATATGACTGTTGCCAGATATTAGAATCAATATTTTATGACAGGGGAATGACAATAAACCAAAGGAAATTTTTTATTATTTTGTTAGAAAAATACAAACGATGAAAAGTCTTTACTTTTTCACTTTTTAATATTATATGATAGTTTTTAATAATTGAAACAACAAATTTATCTCAAATATATTTGAATAGTCAACTTTTAAGAGCCATTTCTGTGCTAAGGTGGAGGCAGGGACACACGGGAGAATGACATTTATCGCATAAACAAATTTATTTAAGTGGCTTATATTTATAAATAATATGTATTATCCCGTTATACATACATAATAAAGAAATGTCCCAGTTAAACTGACGGCATTGAGCTCACAGGCTATTCTCGCTAATTGGATAGATCTATCTCTTATTTTATCTCTTATTTCAAAGAAAAATGCCTCTCGAAAAATAAAGAAATCGACAATAAGCCTGTATACCAAATTTGAAGTAAATCGGTTAATTCTGCTTGAAATACGCATTTAGCTAAATTAAGGGGGGATTACCCCGCCCGTTTCCTCCCTTTATACTTAACCAATAACCTGCAAATCTAATCAGGGAAGCGCCTTAACAGAGTAAACCTGTATACCAAATTTGAAGCAAATCGGATAATTCTGCGTGAAAAACCCAGTTATCTAAATTAAGGGGGGATTAGCCCTATATTCCTCCTTTATATTTAACCAATGAACCCCAAAAAACTAATCAAGGAAGCGCCTTATCGCAATGAAATTATATACAAAATTTGAAGCAAATCGGATATTTCTATCAAGAGTTATCGCGTTACGTATATAGATACGTACATACAGAACCTGCGAGCACATATTAGCTCTTCGGCTTTGATAGCCTGTGAGCTAAAAACGTGCGATTGACGTATTTTAGCATTCTGTTTCAATCTTTATACAAGTTTATTCATTATTTTTCAAACGTTGGCAGGAGGTTCAAACGTTTTCGCTGTTTAGGGGAAATGATCCTGAAAGGATACCGTATTTGCATCAATGATTTTACAATGACTATAAATGACTTATTTATTTATTTATTTATTTTAAGGTTGCTGGCCAACGAGCTGGAGAATTCCCATCCCAAACTCTTTCAAAGCGTTGCCTCCAATCTTGGACTGCACAATCTGCCCTCTGAAGCTGCCGTTCACAATGTGTTCGCGGCCGTCGCCGAAGAGATCTTTCGCAACGACGTCACCTGGGGGCGAATAGTCGCCCTCTTCGCCATGACAGGGGCGCTCGCCATGGACTGCGTTAAAGGTGGCCATCCTGAATACGTTATAGGACTAGTCCAGAGAATGGGCATATTTGTGGAAAGAGACCTGGCTCCCTGGATATGCCAGCAAGGTGGATGGGTAAGTAACATTTTAACCTTTTCACAAGTTATATACCAGTCGAATCTCTCTATAACGATTTTTTTTTGCAAGAGCGGTCACTTTTTCTCATAGTTTCATTAAAAATAATCTCCACTTAGTGAACTTTTGGTGCACCCGGTATATGCATTTATATTCTAAAATGAAATTAGTGGGACCCAAAAGGTTTAAAATAACGAAAATTGACTGACGCTTGATCATGGATTAGGAAGCCCGTAATTAATTTAGACTGTTACTTCTTTTTTGCTGTTATTTATTTATGTTCTGCAGAAAAAAAATGCATTTGTTAAATTATAAACAACGATAACAAAAGTTTTAATAATATACAACAAAATCTTGCAAAACCAGTTTTTCCCAACTTTTTAAGTCCGTGGTTCCATATTTTCGAGTCATCATTTCTGTTTTATATAACTTGCTAGCGGAGCTTCTCTGGTCGTTTTTTCCCAAACGAACCCCATATTAAACAAACCTGAGGTTGAGGGCCCCATTGCCATCGGCAGCATACACCTGTGCGGGCTAAGCTCGCTCTGGTCTCCAATCAAACAAACCTTGAATTATTGTGATTTTTTATTTTTTGACGAAAAGCTTTCCAAACGTACCAAAAGTTAAGGAAGCGTACACAAATCGTTATTTTTCATCTTTTAAAAAAGCGTAATTGTCTTATCTCAAAAGCACGCGCAGATCGACCCAGATTAAATTTAAATTTTCAGCATCGTTTTTCGCGTTACTACAGAAACCGATTTGGTATTCTTCAAATTAGAATAAAATCACGGCAGTAGCAAAATTTACCGGAGAGTTATTTCAGTTTCCAAAAATAGTTTTCAAAAAGTAAAGGGACACAATTTACTATATTGGCCTAAAAAAATTAAACCGGATTCCTTTAACGATTCTCAAAAAATTTCCGCGAAACACGAAAAATTTAAAAATCGATTGAACGAATTCCGTGTAAACCTTTTGAAAACTATATTGGGTTGAAAGATTGAAACCGGATTCCTTTAACTAATTACTAACTAAACTCTGTGGCGCTACGATTCCTAAGGGATCTTGGCCTACTGTGTCAAACTCTGTTTTCTTGACCGTGGGTCCTGGGATTGCGCTGTACAACAAGTGACCCGGTCAGGTGGTCAACCTCACGCAAAACCCGTAGTGTTTAGTTCCCAAGCAAGCTTGGTACTAATTTTATCGACTCCGAAAGGGATAAAAGGTGGATTCTTTTAATGAATATTAAAAAATCGCCCCGGAACGCGTAAGAAACGCTAAAGGTCGCATAAACAAATTCGCGAAAAATTCAAAATTCGCAGAGGACAAAGGTTAATATATTGGTTAAAAGATTGAAACCAGGTTCCTTTCACAAATGTCAAAAAATCGCAGCAGAACGCGAAAAAATGTTACAATCGCATAAAAAATTCGGGGCTTATTTTTTAAACACAAATGGAAAGAAAACTATTCCTAAAGGAATGGCTATTTTTGTTTTTCTCTGAGACAATTTGGGGATTAAATTTTATGAGGGTGTGTCTTTTATTTTTTTTTATGGTGATTGTACAAAAACAGTTTTCAAACTTCCTATGAAAGACAAATATTGCAGTAAGATATTTCAAAGTTTATTAATTGTCTCTCTTTCTAATTTTATTTTACTGAAAGCAAATGTTTTTTGTCTCTTTTGACATATATTGAGTTATATATATCTTCTTTATTAGTCTTTTTTATGAGGATTTTTTTTTTCAAACTTATTAATTTCCAGCTGAGTTCACAAAAACTGCCAGTGCAAATACATTGAGCCATAACTCATATTTGTTTTGCTTATATGAATGGAATATACCACAATAAGGAAAATTCACGTGAATGGTAAAGTTTTTTCCTTTTTAATACAAAATGTTTTTTTCCTCCACTTTATGATTTAAGATATGCTGTTCGCTGGTGTCTATTTGTGTAGCTTTTATGTGCAAGATTTATCTTGTACATATTAACCCTTTGTGACTCAACAACTCCGATATGAAAAATATTTACTCAGATGTTAGAATTCATCATTTTAAACATGTACAAAAATAATTTAAAATATTTTTAGAACAAAAAAAAAATAATTGACTAAAATGTACTTTATTTTTACATCTGAAATAAAAAGAAAATTGCATACTTCTTGAAGGAGGAATTCGTGGCAGCAGGGCCTAATTACCGCACAGGCCAACTAGGCCGCGGCCTTGGGCCCATTGGAGACGGGGGGCCCCAAAATGAGTAAAATCAAAAAAATTTTATTTATATCTTCGATATCTAAGAAACAGATACATCTATAAACGCCTTGCCAGTATTTTTCTGTTCTCTAAAGACAGTTTAAATTAAGAATGTTGCAGACAAAATATTTTTTATGGGAAATTTTTTCAAAGAAATATTTAAGGAAGAGACATTTAAAGTATTATAGTATCAAACAGAGAAAGAAAATTTAGATTAACCTGAGTTTCATGACCATTTTTATAAAATGCATAAAAATTTACGAATACTCCCAAAAAATGTTTTGGTCTAATATTTTGGTTTGATGGGAGCCCTGAAAAGCTGCTAGGCCTTGGGCCCTGGACAATCTTAATCGGGCCCTGCGTGGCAGCGCGATTAAATTATCTCGAAAGTTTTTTTTAAAGTTTCTTTTCTGTTCTGCATAAATTTCAGTTTGTTGAATAAGGATAAGAAAATTCTCTTAACTTTTCTGAAGGTGCTTTCACCTGGTAATCCAGTGTGCGTGGTAATCCATTTTGGTTATTATTCGTTGTAAAGATCATTTTATTTATATATCGTATCCATTGATGATTCTCGTTGATGGTGCACAGTTCACTTTCTGCTGAAATCTAAATAATTAGATTAGTGGAGGCTAAATAATTTTAGACATCTTTCTAGATTATACATTCTTGATTATTAAACACTAGAAAGTAACAGTAATTAATGTTTACATTTAAGTTTAGATTTAAAGTATAAAGCATGATAACAGAATTTATCTGAGAATTAAGAGCTCACGTGTGTTCTCGGTTACATTTTTTATTTGAGATTGAGGTATAAAGTTAATAGTTCGATATTCAGAGTTTTTTACTTTCGTCATTCTTACGTCAGTGGAATTACACATTGCAAGGTTTTCCCGTAAGAATGTAATCAGTCAATTAAGTTCTTTATTACTTGTTATAATTATTGTTCTAATATTCAACATATTCCCGAACAACAGTTTATCAATGTAGAGTGTTTCCCATCATTTGTCTGACGTTGAGTGGCTATAAATCTCTATAATTGTTTTTCACTGCGCGATGAAGAAATGAGTTGGTGATTTCGTGTTTTTCCCCTTTTTGATTATTAAGTTCTTTTATTTTCTTTATTTCACTAGGAAATGACAATATACTTTTTTATCTTTAATTTCGCGGATGAGATTAATATTTCGCATAAATATTGTCAATTTTTTAATACAAAATTGTAAAGTATACGAACTTACCTTTTGTAAAATATCCATTTTTCAACGTCTCTAGTCTTTTTAATTTGACAAAATTTACGAAGTTCATTTCACCAATAACTCTCCGAAACTGCTCAAATGATAAATAAAACTTTGGAATGGAATATTAAGTCATCATCGCCATCTGTTGAGAATTCTGTGAACAATTTATATTAACTGCTGTGTTGGAAGATAGCAGCAATAAATAAAATCGTCTTTTAAGGCCCACTGCATACGTAACATTGACTTTTGGGTATGCTGCAGATATGCAACGCGGTGGTACAAAGGGTTAAATTAAAAATGTTGACTTTTTTTATCCAACAACTACCAATAATGTTCGTAAAATTTATAGTGATCGTTCTTTTTTTTAACTGAAACTTTTAAAAATATATCGGTTGAAATTACTTATTGAATATTTTCCCTTTTTAACAGAAGGAGGTTATACAAATCGTTTGTATATTTTTATGTATGCCCACGCGTAACTTTTGAACAGACAGTTCGATTTTCATACTTTTTTGTTGTTGTTGCTGGAAAGGTTTCTGTTTGCGCATGGTCCCGTTTCAATATCATTACGAATTAAAAATATGTTTGTTTGTCTATCTTCATGTCTTCCTTTGACTTTATAAAATTTAATTTTCGTAACGATTGGCCAATAATCACGATTTTTGACTATAGTATTAAGGTACTTTTTACAGGAACTCCTCAAAATTTTTAATATGATCGTCTACTACACGTCAAAAGATAATATTTAAAATGAATGTGGATTAGAGGCCTGCATCAAATCGGGTAACTCGATTCGTGTCGGGTTGGAAATTTTTTTTCGTTGCGGGTCGTGGTCCACTCAGGTTCACTATTTGGGTAGGATCAGTTTCAGGCTGGTTTTTAGGTGCGTTCGTAATTATATAAATACGTAGCACCTATAGTCGTCGTCTGGTCCGTCTGTCCACATATAACAGCGGAAAAACTACCCAACCGAATGGTTTGAAATTTAATATATATTATCGTTGTAGAATTTTGTGGAGTCATTTCAAATTTTATGAAAAACGAATCAAAACTTAAAAAGATATTAATAAAAGTTTACTTTATTCTATTAAATCCTATCGTACGTAATCTATATAATAAAAGCGCAAGTCATGTGACTGAGGAAAACAAATACGGGCAAACTACTTTATTTTTCATATGCCCGGCGGCCATTTTTATTCAAAATAATTTTTTCGAATAAAATTGCATAAAAGTTACATTTTTAGAAAGATCGTTGAAAAAAATGGTTTGTTTGAGAGATGAGTTACGTTAAAAAATGTATAGATTCTGAGATAACTTCCGTGGAAATTACGTTAACAGACGAATATCTCAATCCATTAGAGTCAATAAACACAGGAGAATCGTCCATTATGAGTCATAAAAATATTAAACCATGGACATAATCATTCGCAAAGCAAGATCTCCATGGTGATTTTTACAGTGCTGTCTGGTGTTAAAAAAAAAAAAAATTAAAAAAAAAAAAAAAAAAAATCGCATTTGTAAACGTGGCATACTTAATAAGAAAAGAAAAAGGCATGCTCATAGAAGATGATATAATTCATTTCACTGAAATAATAAGGATATGTTTTTTTTTTTACATTGTGAAACTAGTTATAAAACGAACGGACCTCACGTTTAATGTACAGTTTCCAACTTGTTAACACTTTCCAACATTAGTTGGAAAGTGTTTATGAATTCAGTTTGTCTGGTCATCTGTTTGTCCATCTGTTCACACTCTAACTCGCATAAATATACACTCGGATTGCCATGCAATTGATACATATTATTGAAGTTTACCATGGAACGTTGGTTTACAATGCATGGCTTGTTGAAAATGAAGTGTGTAGCATTTACAGTTCGTTTACTGGGGCACTCAAATGAATTCCGTTACATTATGCTATGTGGGGGGGGGGACGTTTGCAGTGTATTTTAATGATGTTATATAATTGAAGAGGTTGGGGCAAGAGAGTGCCAAGCCACATTTTTGAACTTCTGAGAAATTTCAATTTTGAAAATTTGATCCAATACTCAAATCAAGATATATAACCTAAAGTTTTTTCGCCAATGTCTTAGTAACATTTGAAATATTCTGAGTAACAATATGGCATTATTTTAATGATATTACTATTATGTTTTTTGTAAATTAGCTATCTCCATTGGGGGCATAAACATCTGGGGCAAAAACGAAACCTGTCACATAGGCTGCCACCAAGTGACATTAGAAACCAATTATATGTTGGATATTATAATTTACAATATTAAGCAACAGATTACAGTGTTAGATTTATTTCACCAAAAATGTGGCTTGGCACTTTCTTGCCCCGACTCACTCAATTTCAAACATATTAAAATTGATATACATCACTAAACTGCACTACAAGATGCTTACTTACGGTGTGCATAGCATTTATCGTTTATTTACAGTGACACTCAAAAGAATTAGGTTTTTAAATGTAACTAATTTTTGCATGTTATTTGATGTGTATAAACTCCTTACATCATATACAGGGCTGCACAAAATAATTGCAGTACATTTCCGCTTATTCACGGAAATTGCGGAAGAGCAATTTACCACTGTGTTATGTGTTTTCTAACTGAACTAAATTTTTGCATACTATGTAGTACATATACAAATCTAGAGATCATATACAGGGCTACAGAAACATTTTTTTTAAATATTTTTTTTACTATAGATGGTAAAAGCTGAAATTGGGTTTTTAAATGTTATGCGTTTAAATTGCTTACTTTTAGGCATCATCTTTCATCTAGTTAAACGGTGGAATTTTGTTCCATACTCTGAATGTGTTGGAAAGTATTTCATAATCTATGCTTGAAGCATGATTTTTTTATTATTCGTTCGTTTTTTATAAACAAAACAAAATAAAAAAATTTCTGGAAATTCTATACATTAAATTGGAATGCGTACACTGATTGAATTGATTTGATTGATTGGAAATGTATGATTTTTTTCTTGCTATTTCGTGGTAGGTTTTACTACACCTTTCTTTCAAAAGAAAGTTCATAATATTGTTTAAGATGAAAAAAAACTGTTTAAATATAAATGAGTGTATGTAAAGTTCCTTTTTCTAGATAAAAAATAAAACTGATATTAGAGACATAATTACAGAGTATTCTTTCATAATTGTTTCAATATATGGGTTTTGTTTCTTTGACTTGGGGTTCGGGTCAGTTTCAGGTTGAAATGCGTCGGGTTCCAGTCGGATTTCGAATAGATTTCAAATAGAATTTTCGGGTTCAAGTCGGGTATAACCCGACCCGTGCAGGACTCTAATGGAACCAACAATATATAGAGTTGCCACGAAAACAGAAACGTGTGAAACCCTTTGAAGTTGATTTTATTTTTATTTATTGTTTTGTTAAAAATATCTGTATTTTTTACGGAGTGGCTGATTTTTAACATATTTCTCTCGTACTATCATTAAGTTACTGCGCACTAATTAGGGAAGTGACAACTCAAATAATATTTCTCGGAAAAGGCGAAAAACAAATAATCTCTAAAATAGATAGCTTTCTATAATTGATCTCAATAAATAGTAAAGTTATGTGAACCGTACCTCAGGGGTAAAAGGTTTACCCCTGAGTAATCCCTATATAATCCCTATATATTGGCTCTCAAAAGTTAGCGAGATATAGAAAAACCAAAATTACCGAATGTAATTAAAAAGTATTAAAATAATTTAAAATTGTTTCTGCTTTATTTAATAAATCATTCATATGCATCGTCATCAGTTGGAAAGACCGAGCTACGCTCGGTTAAAACTAGCTTTGTGTTCTACTGCATATAACAAAAAATTTAGTGCAGACTGCTTTGAACTACCAGAATCATGCTCCCTGTTGTATTGTGAATTATTGGTTGAATTATGTATCTCGGCTCCTATTGGGAATTTCTAGAAAATTCCTTCAGATTCTGAAAGCCAATTTTTTATCCAAATGTCACCAAAATTTGGCTTCATTTGGCATCAAACATGGATTTTGGCACTGGTATATTTGACAGTTGATCCCCCCTCCCTCCCCCCCAATATCGCAAAATTTGAAGAAATGTTGCCAACTTTGCGAATTCATTTCTCTGCCAACTGTTCAACAACTTAATAACTGTTTCAACCTTTATTCTCAGAAATATATTGACCCGTAGTGACCCCAAAATGACCCACTAATTGAATTTTGTAGAACATGTGACCTAGCCCAATGGTCTTCTTCTACCCCAACACGATAGGACACAAAATTTAGTGAAAACCGTTAGAGCCGTTTTTAAATAAAATTTACATACACACACACACACACACACACACACACACACACACACACACACACACACACACACACACACACACACGTGCGCGAGCATAGACACAAGATTTGCTCGTATTATAAGATATGATATAGTGTATTTTTGGGGATCAAACAGAAATTTGATCCATTATATTACTAATTTGTACGAATATTGTAGAAAATGTCACAGAAGTCATCGGACACTTGTGAGACTTTAAAGAATGCTACCTGCTATAAATACAAAAATGAAATACCGGGTTATTCAAATTAAAGTATCCCTGTTTGAAACGCTCTTCTGAGATAAACCCTTAACGGCAATAAAAACTGTCAACAAGATTTCCTCGTCGGCGAGATCGCACCCTATTGGCCAAATTCTGGTTCCACTCTTGGATGTTATCCACATTTCTGCGTGATTGAAAGTCTGTGTTTGTATGTTGAGAATTAATAAATTTACATGATGACACTTCTTATGAGAGTTTTTATTTGTAGTGCCATTCATATCCATTACATGATAATGATCAGATCATCGCATTTACCCACATCGGCCATTTTTTAACCTATAATTTTTTTTTTTATTATGTGGAGTCATTACGTTCAAGGGTTGTCTTTTCAGAGCGTTCTAAACAGCGATATTTTAATTTAAAACACCTGGTAAATTAGATTATTTGGTATTAAAAGTAAGTTGCAATACCTTTTGTGAATCGACTGCTGATTTTGTTAAATAATTTTACTTGGGTAATGGATGGTTCTGGAAAAGATATTACGTTGAATTTTTCCAAACACAGTTCTTGATTTGCGTCTAGATAAATAATTGTCTAACAAAAACGTTGCTAAAATGTTTCTTAAACGATTTTACAATCTTTGACACAATTAAACACCGATTACTGTATCAGGGAGTTCCAACTCTGGGACGTTCATGCAGACCATTAAAATTGATAGCTGGATAAAAGCGCAGTTTTGTGAAAAGTATTTTTATAAATCAAAGCCAAAGTGCCACTAAGCTTTCAATGAAGCTTTATTAACTATGTGGAGTAAATTTTCATACAAAAAATATTGTAAGAACGGTACAATGTTAAGGGCCACTTCAACCAATGTGGAACCCCAAGGCAAAAAATTACATTAGAGACAATATCAGAAGGCCAAAAGTTTCTTTTGTAAATTTATTGAAAAGTAAGATTTTGGATGTCTTATATATGTTGAACCTTTTCTTAAAAGTTGATTTAATATATTTGATCCATACAGAAAGATAAAAATTAAGATAAGTTCGAAATAAGACTTCGAAAACACAACTTACTCTAATAGTTAAATATAGAGGTGGCCACATTATTGTATGAGGTTTAATGTCACCATGAAATTCTATAGATTGCATCACGATTCCAATGTTTTCTGGATCAATATTTATGTCATACAGTTGACTAAAGTATGTTAAACGTTTAATTTTGGGTTTTTGAAAAATATTTCTTATAATATTGAGCTTTAATCCAGGAATAAACTTTTAATGGTCTGCCGGATCTTTTCAGAATTTAAATGAAAAAACTGAAAAAATGTGATTTAGACTTCTTATATCTCGTGTCCTAATGCTCCTAGCTAAAAAAATAAGGGCAGTTTTAAGGACTTGACGAAAAAAGTAAGTGATGAACGAATACCTCCAAGGTGGATAAAAAGGAGATTTGAGAAAAATAAAAAATTAAGCCTTAAAGGGTATAGCAATACAGTAAAAAAAGGTAAGCAAGCTTCCAAAGCCGTAAAACAGACAGTAGTCGAGGGGGGAGAGGGGAAAAGAGTGTTGTGGCAAAAACCTGTAGGCGAGTGGGGAGTAGCAACTGAAAAACAACTGGAAGAAACGGGAAAACACCGAAAAAGAGCCAAAAAAAGAAAGGAATCCTCTATAGAAAATGCATATGTATGCAACTGAAGGATAAATCCACTGTAGACAGTGACCAAGGATGATAAAACCAAAAGTAGCTAGAGAGAAAATAAAGACAATAAAATATCACAAAGATGTCATTCTACCCCGAAAGCTCTTATAGAGCTGAATAAAATAAGCCACTATTCCTCCTAACCAATATCAGTTACTAACAAAAAAATTGGAAAAGCCAATACAATTCATTGATAAATTACAACTAAACCTGAAACGCGGTAAGTCAGAAATCCCCACGTCCGAAACTGAAGACTTTGCGCTTGCGGCGTCATTAGAGCACGGGCCGTTAGAGCACGGCTCTAACACCCGTGATTTAGAGCACGGGCCGAAATTTCCAGGCCCGGTCCAACTCGTACAATTTTTTTGGCCCGGTATAAAAATTCTGCCTGAGCCCGGCTGAGCCCATACAAACAATTGTTTTTGGACTAACCCCGGCTCGGTATAAAAGATAAAACCTCGGCCCGAGCCCGGTCCTGTCCGACTGAATTTCTACAAAACATGCGAATATTTCTGAAGTAACATTATCTTAAAATTACTCAAAAAGCACACTTATGCATAGATTTTATTTTCAGATTATGTTCGAAATGCATGGAATGCAAAATATCAACAATATTAATAACCACTTACGTACATAAACACTAATAAAAAAATTGACTTGGACAATTACATTCAAATGAAGATTTAGTAAGAGAAGAAAACTCCGTTATACGCAGTTTCCATTCTTAGCAGTACATGTATTATGTTCGTTTTGCACGGATCAAGACATTTTTCAGTTTAAGACAGGTTTCCGTCATAGTCGGTTTCTATTTCACAGCACTGTTTTACTGTACTGTATTATTATTATTATTATTATTATTTATTTATTTTTTGCCTTGAAATGTATAATCTATCCTAAAAAAAAAAAAAAAATGTAGAATGGCCATTTAAAAACCCATGCATTTTCAGCAAAAATTGTTATGCCGCACCTCATTTTATTGATGTTTGCAATTGTCTGAAAATTTTTGCCCGTGCAGACCTGTAGGAAGTATGAAGTCCAGGTCCAGATTGATCCGGAAAAAAGAAGTCTGGTCGGGCCCGAGTCTGCAGAAAAAAGTTTGGTCCGGAAAGAGTGATGTGATTAAGCCCGAGCCGGCAGATAAAAGTTGGGCCTACCGTAAGCTATTTTTTTTCCTCTAAACTTCGATCAAGCGGTTGTTCATCACTATTTCGTCTCTCTGAAATCTCAAGAGCAAATCATTGCAATAGCAGAATTTTCGAGCAATCCCCGCCATTATGATCAAATTTCTTCCCAGAACAAGCGCTAAGTTTTGCAATTGCTATTTTTAGCTTCCAGGTGTGACAATCGATTGTAGAACATCTCGATTCTAGAATTTGGTAATTAATCGATGACTGTATCGATTGTTATTTCTATGATTTTTTTTCTCGATTGTTAAATTATGAAGAATCGCCCATCACTAAATTGTAGCATAAAAGTTACATTCAAATCCGTTCAGTGGTCATTGAGTAAATTGAGGAGATGCATACATACAGAAACAACAACCAAAATTAGAATTTTTTAAAGCTTTTAATAAAATAAGAAGGGATTGTCAAAGATGTTGTCAGTTATTACTTACCCATCATACGTAGTATAGGGTAAGTCTTGTAATCGTTTTGAAAATCGAAAAATTTTTTTTGACGGATTTACACGTTTCAGACACTGGAGATTCCGAAAAACATATTTTTAGAAAAAAAAATTTGCCGTGTGTCTGTGTGTCTGTAAACGCTCTATCTCCCGAAAAAATTGAGATAGACTTGCAATTTGGTATGTACTTAGTATGTAATAATGGGAAGAAGCCTATTTCATTTCAATAACCTCGATTAAACGGAACTATTTTTTTCGGACTCTCGAAATATTCGTTCTGATAAAAGGTATATAAAAATTTTCGAAATTGGTTATTTTAAGAAATGAATATAAAAGACAATAAAAAAACATAATTTTTGCATAAAGCATGAAGTCGATCGGATAATTAGTTGCCGAAATATTTGGAATCCTATTTTTCACACTCTTCGACTTTTCATGACCCTGTATTTCATCCAAATTTCACTTCAAAGATATATTTGAATTGGAAATTTGACGCTTAATCAGATGAAATAAACCGCTAGTTAATAGGATTATTATTTTTGGAGTTATAAGGATGTTTCTTTCAAGCAATTCAGTAATCGAGCTTTTAAAGTTTGTGACGTCATCAAGCCACGATTTTATTTGAGTTGCAATGCATTTTATAAGTAGTTTACACATTTTTATTTTAATATTTTACATTATGCATATCCATGATGGGTAAGTATTACGGTGGCCCCCAGCGACTAGTTTTTAATACCAAATAATATAATGCATTTATTTTTTGTATTCATAACAGATGGTTTTTGTTTAAAGTCTTACAAGTGTCCGATAACTTTTATGCCATTACTTTCTACGTTTTTCATAAAAAATTGTAATTTTAAGGATCAAATTTATTTTTTGATCCTGAAAAAATACCTAACAATTAATAATGAAGATGTGGCCGATTTATTTAAACAGCAGAAACCACTTAAATTGTTTTATATTTTTAAATAATTCGATAATTCTGAATTTTCCAAGTGTCCGGTGACTTTTGAAAACTACTGTGTGTATTTTTGGGCAGAAGAAAGAAAAATCGTTCAATTAATGATTTTATATAAGTTATACATTCTACCAGTTAATAGACATAACATTCTTATGCATTTGCGTCTTAAAAACATTTTTGATGAGTTTATTAACATTTACATAATGCTTACTTTTCATATTATTCTCACTGAGGGAGTCCATTTTAGTAAATATTTTTAAGATCAACAAGTTTAAAGCTTGTATATTTGATTCAACAAGTGATTAATTGAAGGTCACTCTTCTGTCGGCATCCTTTAAAGGTGAAATCGATTTTGGAAAACGAGAGTTGGCTTGGTCGATACAGATAGAAACGTGCTGACATCTTGTATATGTGCTATAAGTGGAAGTATTTTGCGCGATTGATCTTTTCATTTTCAAAAATTTGTATGTCGTTTGTTATTCATCTTGCGTATTTTTTGACTTATGTATTTAAAAGTAGCATGAGTCACATAAGACTTGCTTCATAAAAGGATAAGCAATTGAATGTGTCATCTAAGTAGGTCGTTCTTACTAAACGACCTACTTGCAAGATTTCAAGGTATGTTAAACTTAGTTTTCTTGAAGTATACCTGAGTGAGCATTAGTATTTTTTTTTCATGCAAAAATACTTTATCATTTAAATATTCTTCTAAAAATACTTTTATATAGAATCAATTTTAATTTTTGCCTAAATAATCTTTTTGATGTTTGCTAACTATAGTAAAAAACAAAATTATAATGATATTGTGATATCTTGAGTTCGTCATCTTTAGAAGCAATAGATAATTTCTTAACAGAAAAGGGGTCCTTTTGTTGGCAGATTGCAAGACCAGGGCCCGACATAGACTATCTAAGGCCCGGGGCATTCATCGTCCGTGGGAGCACCTCCCTTATACATAGAAATTATTAGTGAATTATGCTGAAGTGATGACTACTAAATTTCATACCTATTGTATATGTATACATAAATTTTTTATCATGTATAATTCACATCTGTATACAGGGTATCACAAGAAAGATGGTAAAATACACTACTCCTGTTTTTTTGTATACAGATATAAGGGTTCATGTGAGCCTTTCAGGTGTAGATACAGCTCTTTTTGAGTCACTCTTGATGATGGGAAGGGCCGCACTCCTTTCTTAAATCTTTGAAAATGTAATAATTTTTGTCACTTTCAACCATTTTGGCACTTTTTTTTACAAAAATCAATATTACACCATGGCAAGATTATCTCCTCAAACAGAGGGGCCCGTAGCAGCTGCCCCTTTTACCCCTGAATTAGTCAGATCCTGTGCCAAACACTACTGGGTGGAATCCAGCAGATTATCCTATTCAAGCTATTTCACCTTGAAATAAAGAACTCATTACCGTTTATTGACGATAATTGCTGAATGGTGAATTTTCAACTGTGTTATGCTTTGCCTAAAGGAACTAAATTTTTGCATACTACGTAGTATACACACAAATCTGTAGATCATATACGGCATTTCACAAAAGAGTTTGAATAATTTTCCGTTTGTAGGTGCTAATTGCGGAAATTGAACATACAAAACGCAAGTTTTCTCTTGCGATTAAAAATTAAAGTTGTAAAAGTAACTAGGAAATGAATTATGATGACTGTAGCTGTCAAATGTGTTGTACATAACCTTGACCGTGATTTTCCTTTCATCATTTTATAGTCGAAAGAATGTTCTATCTTTCATCTTCCTTTTCACTATGTTGTTTTTGAAGCAAGGTTGTCTGTCTTACGGCAGCCAGCTCAAAGGGGAAAAAAAGGCAATGAGCTGCATAAGAGCGAGAAGTTAAAAAATGTAATATTTTAATATTTACATATTTTATTTCGACTAGGAATAATTAGCCTGCAATATACGTTTATAAGACTTGCTGGAACTTTTCCGTTATACCAACACTATTCCAAAATGTATGCTAATACGCCTTTTATTTCTACTCTGACCGTGAAAAGGATTTTTATTACAAACTGTGCAAGACATTGTGACTCTCTATTTATTGAAAGAGAATCTTTTTATTATTATTATGACTAGCCGATCCCGTGCAGAGCATCTGCGCTCTAGTGTCTACTCTTTTAAATACACTGCTCAAAACAATTAAAGGATATTTGAAGTTTTATATAAAATAAAGATATAAACGAAATTTTTTTGCCGAAAATAGAAGAAGAGAATCACAAATGCAAATTTTTCAGGTTTTCAAACTGTGGAGTATGCAAATTTTGAGTTCGACGTCAAAAACGTCGCTTCAGCGGCAGCGAATGAAATTTGACTTTCAACTGGATAAAAGAGAATGAAGACAAGGATGATCGGCATTCAGTGATTGCTTTGTTTCGATGAGTACGATGTCTCAGCGAAGTCATTTGACAGATTCAGAAGCTTGGAGAATTGTTGGTAGGTTAGAAGGGGGCCAAACTCAAGCCGAAGTAGTGCAAGCCATTGGGGTGTCACAAAGTGTCATTTCCAGGATCTGGAACCGTTTTTTGGAGAGTGGATGTGCAGGCCGAAGACCAGGGCAAGGTCGTAGACGGGCAACAACGCCCAATGAAGATCGGTATTTAGCGTTAACAGCTCGGAGACACCGAAACATGAACGCTACTCTTCTCCAACAATACCTTCGCTCGGCTACAGGCACCACGATTTCAACTCAGACTGTCCGAAACCGGCTCCATGCTGTAGGTCTGTATGCTCGCCGACCGATGGTATGTGTTAGATTAACATCAAGGCATCGTCGCGACCGCAGGGAGTGGGCAACCGAGCATGTCAACTGGAGGAGAAATGAATGGAGCAATATTCTGTTTTATGACGAGTCCCGTTTTTCTGTGCATCCGGATAATAGGCGTATTTTCATCTGGAGGGACCGTGGCAGTACGAATAATCCTGCGTTCGTGCACGAAAGTGTCAGATTTGGCGGTGGAGGAGTGTTGGTGTATGGTGGCACCTCCATTGACGGGCGCACTGACCTCTACATCATTCGAGATGGAGCTCTGACTGGTCGCCGATATAGGGATGAGATCCTCAGACCTATTGTAGTCCCTTACGCTGCAGCAATCGGAGATAACTTCATTTTAATGGACGATAACTGCAGGCCACATCGTGCAAACCTGGTGGAGGATTTCCTTTTCGAGGAAGGAATCGTTCGAATGGAATGGCCAGCGTGTTCTCCAGACATGAATCCAATCGAGCACGTTTGGGACGCTCTAGGAAGACGAGTTTCTGGCCGCCAACAACCCCCACAAACTCTCCAAGAACTGGAAAGAGCTCTTCTGGAAGAGTGGGGCAGAATACCCCAACTCGTCATTAATAGCCTCATTGAGTCCATGCCTCAAAGGTGTTCAACGTTGCTGGCCACCCGTGGAAACCATACCCCCTACTGAAAATGATTTTCTTTGAAGAAAACACCTTTTCTTATTCTTTTTTTCTCATATGCACAAATTGTGTTTTTTTCCTTTTGTACACAAATGCGCAATAAAATGCATTTTTTTCTGCCAAACATGTGTAATTTATTCTCATATAACCTACTATGTCTGTCGACCATGTATCAATCAGCTAAAAAGTTTCCCAGATACAAAATCCACCTAAAACTGCAATATCCTTTAATTGTTTTTAGCAGTGTATATGCGTATTAGAATACATGAATTTCAGCACTTTCTTTATAAATACTATGCTTAAAAATTTATCCACCTACGAGTGAGTACTTTGAAATAACATATATATACACATCATAAGATATGGACACCCCTTTGAAATATGTAAATATAGGTATTTTTTTTTTTAGCATCATGCATATAAATGTGTTTACATGCACTCATTATTTACTGGATACTCTTTAAAATTAAAAAGTATGCATATTGAAAGTATATCTACACCATTCACAATTATTAAAATATTTATATATATATGTTTTAATTTTCAGCATCGAAAAACATCTTTATGTACACAATTGTAAATTTCAGAAATCGGAGTTACTCCAGTAACTAAATCAAAAGATCTAACTCTTGAAAGACCCACATACAACTAACTGACTATTATAGCTAAATACCGGATTTGACAAATCCAAGCAAATATTTTCAAAAGTTTGACCCTGGACTTACTTTATTTGTATTCATTGAAAAATCTAATCGGATAGGAAATTGTATACACTTAAATGTAAAATGCATATTATTGTCTAATGGAATAGGTGGTATTCGAGGGACGAGAAAAGTTTCATTAATATAGGAATCCATTTTTTCCCTCTTATAACATTATTCTGCAAGTTACTATCTATGACTCTTGTACCACTGCACTGACCTTTAGAAAGTACTAAATTTCTTAGTAACATTAACATACCTTCTGGCTTTAATTTCAGTTTATGAGGTGGCATTTCAGTTGGTGTTAAATTGTTTAAAAAATCTTCGGTATATGCAAGTTTATCATGTGGATCATCACTTATGATGGTGTCAATGCTTTCATAATCCCTTTCAGTTCCTGGCATACGTTGTAAAACACGATTATTAATTTCAATTGACAAATATTTTATATCAGTTAGTATGGCCTGCCCTTTAAGATTTTTAGGTGTCACTGTCTTAAAATCGATGTTAGTGAAAAGTTGCTGCACTGGATCTTGTATATTTGGATAGCAAATTGGGGGCAACTTAATAGTTTCCCCAATTTGACATTCGCCAACCTGTAACAGCCACCTTGCTAACTCTCTTTCTGTTTGAAGGGTACGCATATTTTTTGCAAGTTTCATAATGTAAAATTCAGAACAAAGTCTATGCTTTTTTATGCAACTAACTTGAAACTGTTATCGATCTTGAACCTCTGAAAATGACAGGTAAGACTTGACGGAAATCTCTACCCAATAAGATTATTTTATTCATTTATTATTATTTATTCTTCTTCAATCTATGTTATTAATTTGGAGCTTGGTGCGATATAATTAAAGTAAAAATAAAATACAACGTTAAAACACCAGTGTAATTGAACCTACAGCATACCGGTTTCGGTAGCATATAGCATACCCTCCTCAGTGCTGAAGAAAATGGAAATTTACTCATATATATAGAAATGATAGAGGATTCAAGTGACAAGTTTATTAACCAATAGGAAAACGGAGGGTTCCAGGCAAACAGCCAATAGGAAAATAGAGGATTCAAGTGACAGATTTATTAGCCAATAGGAAAACGAAGGGTTCTAGGCAACATCCAATAGGAAAATCGATAGGAAATGGAAACGCCATTAACCGTATGCTGTAGATTCAATTACACTGGTGTTTTAACGTTGTATTTTATTTATACTTTAATCTATATTATAAATCACAAATATGTGCATCAGTAACATTGACTACGTCATAACGATGCGGACAACAATGATGTTAAACTGCATAGAGCACAACAATGGAGCTATTATTTTAATTAATAACAAAATGGCACTTTTTTTGGCTTGACTTCGCATTTATTTGTTTTTTCTTTTTAAAAAATAGCTAGTTTTTGGCAAAAAATAAGAAAAATTGCCGGCAGACATTTACAAAAATTGCATTTTCGGATGCAGAAAATTTTTCTATATATGTGTGGTAAGTTTTAAATCGATACCTCAAACACTTTTCTAAAAATTCGCAAATTAGTGAAAACAATTCACTTGTTGCCATCGGCAAAAGAGAAATAATAGCTTTTTCGCCGCTGCGTACCTTAGCGTTTTACATATATGTATAGATAGATATTATTACTTAATCATAACCATCATGCAAAACATCTCAATTTGCTATTTTTTTAATCAAAACTATTTTTTGTTACAACTTACATTTTTCGCTGACACCGAGAGGGACTGTACCATCTGGGAGTTACCCGATGATAAAGAAGATACTATAAAATTGTTTGAGGGCTATGGAATTATATACAAAGAAAATTTTTTGGAGAGATTCCGTCAACAAAAATTTAACAATAAATCGCAAATTTCGTCGATGTCATATCCAATCTGTTGAGAAATTATGGGGCATCGCAAAATGACGTAATAAAAGACAGCTCTGTTTAAAATTTTATCCTATTCTATTTAAAATCCTGTATCTCAGTGAGTTCATATGGTGACGCTAAAAAAATAAAATATTTACTGCAATGCTAAGAGACATTTCAATTTCATGCCTGCAGTTTAAATTGAGTTTTATTTTAATATTTTTATTTCGTAATATTTAATATTTATTTGTTCTTTTATTTTAAGTATATATTTGTATTGATTAATAGAAACATTTCGTTAAAAACTGTAATTTTGAAATGTTCTATTTTTTAAATAATCACTTTCTCACCAACATTGTTAGTTTTTTAAAAATGTTTCATTTGGTGTTAACCACTATTACGCTTGGCGATAATGGTGTTGGTCTAACAGAAAAGTACAGACTTCCTTATTACAACTGAAAATTTTAAATTTTAAGTGCAAAATTTAATAATGCGTGCATGTACTCGTAATCCTTCTTTCCTTTAAACGTTTATTATTGCATTCAATGATGGATCCAAGGAAAGGTCGATGGGGGATCGCCCGTCCCTTGAACGATGATAAAGAGTCTCCAGGCTGGACATATCTAAGCCCGAGTTAACTCCTTTTAATCTCTCAAGTGCTTAAAACGGATACAACTGTTCTTTTTTTATGTTTCAATGCATAAAATTTTTAAAATACAATTGTTACCAGAAAAACTGTTTAAAAATTTTATAATATTAAAAAAATCTAAAATTTTATTAAAACCCCACATTTTCTTACAATTTTTCCAGTTACATGATGAGTGAAAATTAGAAGCTGTAAATGAGTCTGACGTCCAAAAATTAGTTCATAAGAGAGGGAGAAAATCCATTTTTCAGCCAATTGTCCATAGCTACTGAGTAAATGTTTCTTTAATAAGTTTCGAAGTTATTCGTTATTAAAGTTTCAAACAAGCAGTTTTATATGCAGTAATTAGTTTTCAAATGCATGTTGCAATAATTCTGAACACACTCCATTTTCTTAGGAACAGGTACAATTATAAATCTTTGCAATAATTTTCACTCATGACTTGATAAATAATCACTAAATTTAAGAATGAAACAAAGGTGTTCTCTCTTTTGGAAAGAAACATTTTTAACCTTTTCTGAGACACAAATAATCTTCACAAATACTGATAGAAAAGTTGTAAAGGCTTGGTATATTGGAATATTTGGTCTAATTGGTCATTTTATTGAACACAAAAA